>OX438834.1:18577419-19177419 GCA_949315975.1 Eudonia truncicolella
TTATTGCTGTGCACTACTCGAGTATACATATCGATCCTAATTGCACGGGTAAGTTGTGGAAAGTACACTTTACTAGTGCGAAATGTCTGAGTATGTTTTACAGGCGCGTGCGCAACTGGTAACTTGATTGGTGGCATGCCCGCCATTGTCGTAGATCGCTATCTTTATGTTTCTATTACATCTTCATTCGTGCTAAAGAGCATAATGTCTAAAGTTTAAAATGACTAAGGGTCGCACGGTGCCTAAAAAGCACTTTTTGTGTTACAAAAAAATTGCCATGAAATTTAAGACGAAGCACAATGAACTACTCTCTTATTTTTCTTACCTCGCCTTGACCTTTATGGGTATTAATGAATAATAGCTCTTATTGTAGGTATATCGTGACCTTTTGTCAGTTTGCGCTTTTGGCATGATGTGCCTAAACGCAAAACGCAATTATTAGTCAAATTGATTTTGCTAATGCGTACTAGCCTAGTATAGTTTCTGAACTGTTTTATAACCCGATGAGGCATACTTGACATACTTATCGAGTATATTTTCAACACATTTATTTTCGCTCTTGATACTGCGCTAATGAAGTATGAGTGCGTACTGCCACAGTATGGTATACTTTCAAGGAACGTCGAATCTAGATTACAAAGTTGATTGCAGCTATTAATAGTAACTATGCCAGTGGTAGCGCCAAAGCTCACGGATACTGTTCCTTCTGATATGATGAAAAATATCTATTCTGTTTAGGGACTATAGTGCACTTATGAACGTCGAGTACCTACTTGTACTGTAACAAAATAATAAATAGTAATCACCATCCCGCATGACGAGAACATCGTGAAAGCTGAGAAGGACAAACTCAGCAAGTACCTTGACTTAGCTCACGAGGTGGCCGCCATGTGGAATCTTGATTCGACGATCATTGTCTCGATAGTCGTTTCAGCGAACGGTCTGATAGCGAAGGGCCTCGACCAACATCTTAAGAGGCTCTCCCTTGATGGTTGGATCAAGGGTCAGATTCAGAAAGCAGTACTCCTTGGCACGTATTGTCAGGAGGTTCCTCACTCTGCAGCCCTGACCTCCGGTAGCTTGGGCCCTGCCCCGTTGCTGGCGATACTCTAGAATTAGGTTTTTGTTGTGTTTTATTGTTTTTATTTAAAATATTGTAAAAATCACCGAGGCGTTAAAAATGAGTGCAAACAATAATAGTAATAATATATGATTGAATAAACTATACATATATTTAATGTGATTCTACTGCTGGTTTGGAAGGTTGTTTCTGCTGAAAAGAACCCCGAAATTATTCAACACTATTTACTTTTTTACTTTGAAAGCCAAAGGTGCCAATTCAATGTCAATGTTAATGTCGGTAGTTGTTTAATTAATTGAATAATTTCGGCGGGCTGGTTAGAACCACGATAGCTCAATTGGAAGAGCACCTGACCCGGTATGTCAGAAGGGTGCAGGTTCAAATCCTGCTCGTGGAAATTTTTTCAACATTTGTGTTTTTGTAATACTCCTTTTTAATCATGAGTTGTTTTCATAAATGTACATGTACAATGTGACAGTGATCTGTAAGTAGCTTTGTTAGTGTTATAAAAATAAACTGTTGTATCAAAGCTCCTTGTTAAAACATTCTTTTCAACAACATACTCCAACTCGTGCTGCTCGCAATTGATCGCGTTAAGTCATGCGTAAAAGTTTTCAATCCTATGTTCCGACGCATCGAACTTTTTCGCAAACTACGCTTCGTTGGTTCACAGTTAATAACGTGTGTAAAAGTAAAACTTTTTTTTTCCTTTGTTGATGGCTTCGTGCGGGACACATTTAGCCAGTGTCAAAGAAATTTTCTTATTTTGTTTATATATTTTATTTTATTTTATTTTTTTATTTAAGGCACAATTACAGACAACAGATAGGAAACATACTAAAAAACAATTATGTACAGTTAATAAGGTATATCCGTGCCCAATTACAAAAGTGCTCAGCATTTACCTTTAACTTACCAAATAACAAAAGCAATTAACATTAGGTTAAGCAAAGTTTGGTAACAAAAAATTAAGTTAAATAAAATATAGTTAAGTAAAATAAAATAAAAATTACTAAGCTCAAAAACAAATATGCAAACACAATACCAAAACAAGTATTAATTGGTATGTAGCATTGCCATTAGTGATCCCTTGAAGGCATGGATACCACAGCCAAAAAGGTCATAATCCGAACAGATTTCATTAAAAAAATCACACATTCTATTCATAGGATTGTTTTGAGACACATTATTTCTAGAGGGGGGTACATAAAATAACCGCGGAGTGCGCACAGACTGAGTCGGCACCCTGAACAATAGCATCTCCAATAGCCCGCTATCCAATAATCCATTGGCAATTTTATGAAGTGTACGCAAGTCATTCATCCACCTTCGCTTCTCAAGGCTAGTCATGTTAAAGTGGCTAAGCCGGTCAGAGTAGTTACATATACTTCGACGCAAGCCACACTCAGTGCACAAAATGCGTAAAAACCTACGTTGGATAGCCTCTATTCTATCGGTATGGTTTTGATAAACAGGGGACCACACCGAAGAACAGTACTCCAAGATACTTCTGACCAGGGATCCGTACAAAATTATCCATGAATTTACATTTTTAAATGGCTTGGCATGACGTAACACAAAGAATAACATTTGGTTAGCTTTGTTGCAAATGTAATCATAATGGGGTCTAAATGAGAGAACCGAGTCATAATACACTCCCAGATCACGGACGGTCATAACACGAGTAAGAGTACGACTACCTACGCTATAATTATAATTCAACGGGATTTTGTTTTTGGTGAAAGAGATCACTTGACACTTGTCAATATTTAATGACATATGATTAGCATTACACCAGCGATTAATGACGTCTAAAGATTCCTGTAATGCCTCGCAATCACTCATATTTATTACACGATTAAAAATTTTTATGTCATCTGCGTAAGCGAGACATTCACTTTGAATGTTGTTCAAGAGATCGTTGATAAACATAAGAAACAATAATGGCCCCAAGTTTGATCCTTGTGGAACTCCTGAGCTCGATTCAAACGGAAAAGAATCATAGCCACTTAACGCTACAACTTGCGAACGACGGAGAAGGTAAGAAGCAAGCCAGCGCAATAGATTTCCATGTATACCGAGATGTTCCACTTTAGCCAAAAGAATTGCATGACTCACGCGATCGAATGCCTTGGCAAAATCCGTATAAATGGCATCCACTTGACTTCTTCCGTCAAACGAGTTACATAAAAATGTTGTGTAAATTAAAAGATTGGAATTAGTTGATTTCCCAGTGATAAAACCATGCTGTTTCGGACTAAGTAGTGGACCGACGTGGTTGTACAGATGCTGATACACGAGTGACTCAAAGATTTTAGCAAACCAGTTCAGAATACTGATGGGGCGATAGTTAGTAATATTGTTTTTATCACCAGATTTATAAATAGGCGTAATTTTAGCTATTTTCCATAATGCAGGAAAAGTACCCTCGCTAAGCGATTTGTTATAAATTATAGTCAGCGGGTCGACCAGTGCCGAAGCACACATACGAATGAGTATTGGCGGGATACCATCTGGACCAGCACCTTTGGATATGTCAACGTTTTTCAACATAGTAACAACGGAGTCACTCTGAATTTGCAGCTGATTCGCGGTGAAATTATGACAAGGAAAATCAGGGGTGTACGACGCAAGTGTACCTCTCACGTAGACGGAAGAGAAGAACTCGGCAAAAAGATTGACAATCTCATCGCCTGACGTAGCAACTCGATCGTGAAGGTACATACGATTTGGTATAGTATTCGTGAGTCTCTTGCTTTTCGTATAACGCCAAAAAGCCTTTATGTTGTGTGTTAAATCCTGTTCAATGCTAGAAACGTAAGCCTTAAAACACTCTTCTAGCAAGATTTTTGCTCGTTGTCTTAGCATAGAATAGGCATCCCAATCTCTAGGATTTTTAAAACGTTTGTATTTATCATGATATTTGGACTTATGTTTGAGGACCTTCTTTAGCCCTGTAGAAAACCAAATTGGACAGTTAAAACCGCGCACTCTGATTTTTGGGGTATGCTCATTGACTATGAGATGCAGCTGATTGTAGAAAAATTGTACCAAATCATTACAATCAAGAATGCTAGCGTAGTGAGCCCAGTTTATCTTTTTAAGCTTCGCAACGCATCCGTCAAAGTTTGCTCTATGAAAACAAAGTCTTTCAAAAATACCGTTCGGACGCAAAGGAGCTTCCTGGCGGACATATACAAGTTCAAACGGAGGGTGATGCACATCAAGACGACTAATCGGAACGGCCTGAAGCAAGGAAAATGAATCAGGGCAATTAGTGATAGCCAAATCTAATATTCTACCATTAAGATTCGTATTAAAATTTAACTGAGATACACCAATTGATTGAAACAAATTACAGAGAATATCAGATTTAGCACAAGAACCATTTAGTGGAGCTCTAGTTTCATTTGACCACAACACGTCTCCCAGATTGAAGTCACCAATTACACATGAGAGCTGTTTGGGATGTGACGATATTATAGTACAGCAATTGTTTGCAAATGCCTGAAAATCACCTAGCGGCAAATAGTCGGGAAGGTACACGGTACATAGATTTAAAATCAGTTTCTGATTTAAAGTAAGCTGTATCCACAAATCCTCCACATAGTCCGATTGCCAATCGCTCCTAATCACAACATCAAGTTTCTTAGATATCGCTATCAAAACCCATGATGGTGGGGGGACCATGATGCTTATGGAAACGCTTCAGGAACCTGTCGTCTCGGTCTCTGCGCACAACCGTATATCTATCATCAAACAGTTCGGATGACAGGACAGAATTATCGAGCCACGTTTCACACAGACAAATTACATCATAATTATTACATAAAACAGAATTATATATTTCAGAAGTCTTACTTTTCATACCACGTATGTTTTGATAATACAAACTGATCGCCATTTTAGATGAATAAAGATTATAATAATAATATTACAATTAATTAAGATAATATAAAACTACTGGATTAAATCTAAGCTTCCGATATTTTTGATATGGATATGCGGAGAATCAACTGTTTTTCTAACAAAAATTCTTCCACTACGTACCCAAATAAACTGATATTTGTGCTCTTTGACTTTCCTCCTAGCCGCTGCGTGTAGTAACTTGTTTGAGGGCGACAGATGTTCAGAAACGTACACCGGCTTTTTGTCCCCTGCAAGCCCAAGTAGCGCTGTATTAAGCTTATCATTTTTGTTAGCTTTGTTATAACGATACACAGCTGAGTAAAACTCATCCCGACGTGCAGCATTCATGAACCTGGCTATGACTGTGCGCGGATATATACTGTCCTTGTTTAATTTTGCGACTCTCACACAACTTACAATGTCTTCATCTTTCATCGTATAGCCAATCACTGCACCGCAGTGTTTAACGAGATTGTTTAAGTTTTCATTGCGATGTTCAGGTACCCCGTGAAGCTCTAAATTATTTTCCCTCAAGTACTGCTCAGTATTGTTTAGGCGTTCCGTAAGATCCCTCACAGTAGTGTCCAACGCTGAGCAATCGTTTTTCAAGGTGGTGTTTTCATCTCTCAACATGTCCAATTCATTTTTCATTTCTTCGAACTTGGTATTGAAAAAATCAAGCGATGTACGGAAGTCCTGAAGCTCTTTTTGAATTGGCAGCAATTCTTGTTTCAATGTCCTGGTTAGTAGTAGTGGCAGCTCGGTCTTCATAGACTTCAAAACTCTTTCACTGATAGCGGAGACGACATCTTCATCATGGCCAGAGAGTGAGCAATCCACATCGAATCGGTATTGATTTTGATTAGATCTTCTAATAGTGACATTATCAAAATCTGTACCGGTACCATCGTCCATATTTTGAGGTGAATTCCCAGAACAAACAGTTTGAAGCGAGCGAACAGGCGTGTTAGTATTGCTACCCTTCGGTATCCTGCCTTTACATTCATAGCAAATCCATTGACTCTTGCTGCTCTTTGTCATGGAATTTCGAAAACAATTAACAGTAATACTCGCACATTCGAGATCATAAAATTTCAAGCATTTGGCGCATTTTAAGTTATCATTCGTGCTGAACTTATTACAACATCCACCACAGGTAAATTGAACAGGCGCCATATCAGCAAAAAAATAATAACAATAATTAAAAAAAAATATATATATATATTTTTAAGATTTTAGTATATCGGATTCTCTCAGAAAAAGCTATAAACGTTGCAGCGATGTCGTATCTGCAGTGCTTTATCAATGGCCGATGACGATCCGGTTTCTTCGCTAATGACCGGTGATGATGCGCGCAAGGCAATGTAGCACTTACACCTCAGACGTAACCGTCGTATTCGCTTGTATGCAGCTGTGGTTTTTGAATATTAATGTTAAACAAATGTTGACGTACCGCCCGGTTGAAATGGTTCACAGGCCGAATTTTCTTGTTGCGATGTTCAAAAGATGCAAATAAAACACGCAGCACGATCGCGGCACTCAGGTTAATGATAATTAATGCACTGATTTAAAAAATATAAGAAATAACTATTTTTTAAACGAATATTTAGAAGGAGGATAATTACGTAGATCTTTATTGTTTGGTGTCAAAGATTATGTATATGATGACAATGAATGATAACAGAAATGGGAAGTGAGAAATGATACACCCCCCAACCCCTTCAGTATTTCAGTAAAGATGCATTGAAAGAATTAGAGAAGTGACGTTGCACTGTTTTGTTTCATTTGCCAACACTAATGCACGCTCACTTTACGTTTCACTTTCTCGTCAAAAAGTCAAAAAAGTAAAAGTTAATATCCTATTTGCTGTGCCACAGCTGGGCAAAGGGATCAAATCAACTTAAAATTGTCGGGTATTCGGCACGCTTGCCAAAAACCCTCATTTGGTGATTCCAAACGCAGGCTACGCATCAATATCTATGCCCGACTTGGGAATTGAACCCAGGACTTCAATATATTTGACCTAGCACTTTGCCATTGCCACTCGGCCAACGAGGCGATACAACTGGCTGACTGAGTAAGTAAATGACAGTGACCACGCAGTAGGACACCACTGCGTGGTCACATACTCGGGCTATGCATCGAAAAATACGAAACACACTTTGGCCGACCTGGGAAATGAATCCAAGACCTCAATATATTTGAGCCAATCAGCCAATGAGGCGATGCAACTGAATGACTGAGCAAGACAAGGTTTTACACAGTTTCACTACACCGTTTATAAAAAATCAGGGACGGAAAAGATAAAAAACAATTACATGCTTTTCATGTTCGCAAAGACTTATGCCACTTGTAAGGTCTCATTATCATGAAGTAATTGTCTCTTTTTAGAAAATGGTGGTCCTACAAATCTTTATTAGGGACCGCGCGCCGTCTGGCGAAGGCACGAAGTCCGTTATTTTACGAAATTAAATAAAACAAGTTGACGGCAAAAAGGGTTCAGAGTTGAATTAAGATCTTTTTGGCGGTATGATAAACGTTAATTCTAATTAAATTGTGTTATTAAAATTATTGTCGGCACGTTTCGGCGTGACCTGTGTGTCCTGAAAATATTCGTTGGCCGTCAATTGTCCAGAAAACGTTAGGAATTTTATGGAATTTTGAAATAAAATTATCAGTGGGTAGGTTTATATCTCTTGAACTGTGGATCGAGGGAACCAATAAATTAGTTACAGTAGCATACAACGTATTTAGTTAATTACTTTTTAGGCTATGGTTCTTAAATATGGTTTTCTATATTTTTTAGTTTCTTTATTAAATGAAATATAGTGTTTAACTTACTAGATTGTAACATAAGAAAATTATGGCGTGCATTTACATCATGTGAAAGTGTGTAGGTTCAAACTCTAGTAAACTATATATTTTTTTATTAAGCAGACTCTACCAACTAACCAGAAGTCCAGACTCGAGAACAGCAGCTAGTGAGCCAGGATTCTGCCTAGCCGTCCTCACCACCACTACCTACTAAACCGAGTATACAAACGTATACCCCCCCTCAGTGAATCTATCTTATCTTGTGGGGCCTGCTGAGGTTTCCCTCTCGCAGTAACACTTCGGGATCGAGATCGGGATCGGGATAATGCAACCCCATCCGTTCACTCTTCTTCCTCTGTAAAGATAGATGCCATAAGTTTGGCAACGTTCTTAAGGGCGAAGAGCCTGAAGTCCTCCGGTTTCGGATAGGCCCCAGGAGTCCCATTCTTTTTCTAGCCAGAGAGTCGCAGTCACACAGTACGTGCTGCATTGTCTCCGTTTCCTCTCCACATGCCCCTACACAAACTATTTGTTGAAAGGTGCATTCTGTGAAGCCTCAGGGTCTGAAACCGGTGGTAACCACAAGACCACAGAAGCGGTTAAAATTAAATATAAACAATTGTATGAAGGTTTATTATTATACTAGTTAATTTGTTGCATTGTTCATTTGAATACAGTTTGACATTTGAGTACTGTTGTTTTGTTACTAAACAAATTTATCTTTGCCCTGATAAAAAAAAAAAACTTGAACGTTGATGTAAGCAAACAAAGCAGGAATTTTAATAAAATGTAATTGTGAGAGCAAACGCTATCAGGTCGCTGTGGACAAAGCTTTCTCTTTGGAAATGTAATAAAAGTTATCGTGGACAATTAATCCGAGCTTGTGACGACCCGGTGTTTTTATACTAGCACATCGTTTTAAGGCAAAACCTCATCTTGAATAAAGGATAAAGCTTTAAAATAAATCTTATTTTAAAATCATCATCATCAGCTCATTTTATGTCCCCACTGCTGGGGCACGAGCCTTCCCTATGGATGGATAGGAGAACGGGCCATAAACCACCACGCGGGCCCAGTGCGGATTGTTGGTTATTGACGACGCTGACCAACGGCTTTACGTGCCTTTCGAAACACGGAGGAGCTCGATACATTTTTGGTCATCCATCCAATGACCGGCCTTTGCGAAAGTTGCTTAACCTCACTCAGCATTCGCAGACTGGGCGCGCTAACCACTGCGCCATCGAGCTCCTCGAATATTTTCGAAATATTCTTATATGTGTAACTTTTATTCTGTTTAAAAAACACCATCATCTTCATCAGGCCGTAATGTTCTAATGGGTCTCTTCCTAATTAATCATTATTTACTATTAACAAACTTACAAATTGATGATCTATGGTTCCGCGTCCACTTCTGCCAAGTGACTTCTGCCTACATCACTGTCACTGTCAAGTGTTACTTTGACAGTTCTACGCCATTTGTTACTTTGACAGTTCTACGCCATTTGTTTTCCAAAGTTTAAGGGAACACTCATTGAAATTAAACACTTTATACGTATCACCTGCGTTATCTACGAGTATTTAGTTTTCAAGATTCAAACTATAATTTTTGTTGTCTTTGGTATGTAGCATGTAACATACAAGACAACAACGACAACAAAAAACATGGTAACAACCCCAACCAATCATAGAAAATGGTGGATAATTGGGAAGTTGACTGATTAGTCAATAGAGAAGCTATTTAGCAACTTTCAAATCGTTTTTTTTCTTTATAAATTGTATGCGAATGGAAACTATGGGGTCACAATTATTTCCGTCAATGAGTGTTTAACTTTATGCTTAGGTCAAATAAAAAAATGGTTAATGTTTTGAAGAACTGTTACGTGATATAATTTATACGTTTAATGTTTTAGAATTAATTATTAATATTGTTATTGTCAACATCCAAGTTTTAAAACATATTTTAAAATTTCATGGACCCATTGGGAATAGAAGAACAATAGAGTCATGGACCTTTAGGAATAAGCCGTCCAATGTAACTGACCAAGATAATTTAAAAACATGTTAGATAAATGGTCATGACGTTTTGCACTAAATAAAATCAAATTGACGTTGAGCTTCTATAATAATGAAAAGCTGTGACATTACACCACACACAAAGTGTTTGCGAAATCCATTAACTTAGTGCGGTGCTTGCGTGCTATATTCGAGCTTGATCAACGAATAATTCAGCAAAAATTAACACAACAAACTATTTAATTTCGAGTTTTGTTTATATAACTGTTACAATTTAATTACATAATATATCTACTTCAAAATGTATTATTCAACTTAGGCTACAAAAAATAGCTTTTATGAATGCCACTACGCCATTGGTTCCTAAGTCTAATCTACAGGGCTGGATACCTTGTACTGGAGAAGAACAGGTAAATACTCATCATTAGCTCATTTTATGTCCACACAACTGGACCACGAGCCTTCCCTATGGATGGATAGGGAGAACCACCACGCGGGCCCAGTGCGGTTAAGTGGTTGTTAACGACTGCTAATGCAACCGGGACCAACGGCTTTACGCGCCTTCCGAAGCACGGAGGGGCTCGAGATGATAAAGTTTGGGTCACCCATCCGATGACCGGCCTTTGCGAAAGTTGCTTAACCTCAGCAATCGCAGACTGGGCGAGTTAACCACTGTGCCATCAAGCTCCTTTTATTACTCAAGTTAATACACAGCAAGGTATCTAAATATAAAAAATATTAAAAAAAAATAATTAGACATTGTTCTGATCCCAAGGTAAGTAGCTAAAGCACTCGTTTCATGGAAACGGTACCACAACCACCCAGACCCGGCACAATATCGAAAAGTTCGTTTTCGACATTTACCCGACCGGGAATCGAACCCAGGACCTCAGAGTTAGCGCCACCCAAAGTCCGGCGTGCAAGCCACTCGGCTACGGAGGTCGTCAAAGTATATATAAAATGTTTTTGAAACATATTGTCAATCACCTGGTAGGTGGCAGTAAGACGATTTATCACGTTCTTAAATGTGCTTGAAATACCTTACAACGGTAACGGGCTTACCTAGAGCGATGCTGGTTGAGAAGATGAGCTCCATTGAAATATGGGCTGAGTTGTACCGTACAGCATGACTGTCCAATTTAGTACTGCTTTCCCTTGGGTATTCAGTGTTCTGAGCTTATTTGTATAATAATGATACTCCTTACAAAAACACAAATGTTGAAAAAATTTTCACGAGCACGATTTGAACCTGCACTTTTCTGACATACCGGGTCAGGTGCTCTTCCAATTGAGCTATCGTGGTTCTCACCAGCCCGCCGAAATTATTCAACACTATTTACTTTTTTACTTTGAAAGCCAAAGGCACCCATTCAATGTCAACATTTGTGTTTTTGTAATTTGTTTCGCAACAAAATTTGCGTTAAAATTATATAAACAAAACAAAAACTCTATACAAAACTTACATAGCTATGATGAACAGCCCCATAAACAAGTGGCTTAACGCTAATAGAATAGAAATCGACTAGAATGATTATTGTACTGGATTGACATAAACGTTATTTAAGCGTATCGTTGACTTACAAAAAAAAATACAAATGAGTAGGTCTTCCTTTGTCCGACAGGACAGGTTCCATAAAAGTGTCTTTAACTTTAAGTCATCAATAAAAACATTAATCGTTTTTCTATGTGTTATTTAAATGACACTGAGCCTTCAAACGAGTATACGCCTGGTGGCAAGCCATCGCAGCCAATAGACACTTGCACCACCAAAGGCACCACGCACGAAAGCCCAAGCCCATAGCCAAAGCCTCAGTGCTATACACTTATGCCCTGACTTTCATCGGACACAAATTTTCACGGCAGATAAATGTACCAGGGTGGTCTAACAAGTTTAAGGAAACCCAATAGCTCCACTGAGAGTACCTTTTAATCGATTTAATCTCAATTTGATAGCATATACAAGTCCCTTAAGTAACTGCGTACTAGGGTTCAGGAATAAATGCCCATCTGCGTCCTAATCCTTTGTACACGTGTAAGCGCTCTTTCTAGCGACAGGTCATTAGTATTACCGGCAATTAATTCCACCACAACTACGCAAACCCTTTGTTTGTTAAAACAATACAAACGGGACCTTCAATATCTCTAAGTACATTAACGCCCACGTGTGTAAATTCCATTTTAATGATTAAATCGTTGAACCTCGTTAAATCATGATCGCTGTACAAAACACTTAACGCGTGAATAGATAATGTCGCTATGGATTAAGGGTGAAATGACGTTGAGCACTTGAAGGCTATGATTATGGATGAAGCGGATAGCAGGCGGGGCTATGCGTAACGCTATTAATATTACAAATGAATCAATAACATATTTTTATAGCTGACTATTTAACCTAAGAAGCTAATATAATAATATACCTCATGGTAAAAGGTTTTTTCCAGATATGGGAAGGGTCCAAAGAGTTTTCCTCAAAACTGCTTATAAAATCAGCGTAACGAATAAGATATAATGGGTGAAGCTAAATCTACGTAATCACAAAAATTATAGCACGTTTCTAATTGAGATAGGAGTTTTATTATGTGGGCATCTCCTCTCCCCGTCATCGTGGTGGGAGAAGCAGGGAAGAGTTCGCCAATCCAGATCGGCCCAGCCCTGGCCCTGGCTTTTCTTTTTCTTATTTGAAGAAAGTACTCATAAGGTTGGGGTAATTTCTATTATTTTCAATATATTTTTAGTACCTATATACTCGTACAGTTCTGTTACCGATTAGTAAAAACATAAAGCAATATAGTGAAACAACATCAGAATTACGAAAACAATAATAAAGAACGCAATAAAATGACTACTCCAGCAAAGTATGTTTTTTTATTCTTTTTTTTTTTTGATAGAGATTGCTGATTGCTGATTGCCTCTACGACATTTTCAGCTTCACCGGGCTTTTTTGGGGGCGGCGAGGAACGTAAAGGGTCCCTCAAGCCGTGTGAAACGAATCACCTTCGGAGGTTTTCTAGAGGGAACGGCATCGCGCACTAGTGCGCGTTCCCGTGCCCTAATAGATTCTTCGAAGGGTTCGGATCGGATCGGGGAGCGGAGCAACCCGAGGGCGCCTCTAAAGGCACGGACTTCGGCTCGGGTTGACCGGGCCGTGGAGGAGGAGAGAAGTGCCCAGGTCTGTACCTGGTGTAGAGCGCGTGTCAACCGGTTCTTCGTACCCTTGTTCTACGAGTACGGTGTCTTGGGACTAAACTAGTGTGCATGTTTAGTGTATTCTGTAAATGTGTGGTGTCATTCAGAGGATCGGGCGGGGTTTTTTTATTCATCAATCTAATTTCAATTTATTTGTGCCGACCTTAGCGCGACGTCACACGCACGCTACTGCACACAATGGGCGACAATAACGTTGAAGTGGCGCTCACGCCAAGTGTTTCTCGCCTTTGACGATTTTGCCTGGTAGTACAATATCTGCTTAGTTACAGACTGAATAGTGAAAACCTATTTGTGCCGCTACGAAGCATAGTTTTACATTGCACTGGTTTTAAGGTCCTATAAAATACAGGGTGTCCAAGCATAATAATTTAAGTTTTAGTGTCAGCTACGTGCGTGTGGTACATAAACCTGCATAAACCTGTAGGAAGCCAATGGTAGGGAGAATGCCACATTGAGGAAGGCCAAAGGGAAGATCTTCCTCCGAGCTGGGTGGTATAGCTCGGGGACCGAGGTCCCATGGATGTTAGTTGGAGGTGCTATAATAGCGAAGGAGATGGTGAAACTTCACTACCGCGATGCAGGCTTTCCATACAATTGATCGTCGTAGTATGGCGACGTCGTTGGTATGCGTTTGTGGCGCCATCTGTTGACACGGTTGAGAAGGTGTTTGCTTCGTGTTGATTATGTGCGGCGTATGCGATAGGTGACGCCGCCACAAACCATTTAAATGTTCAACCATATCTCAAAGATAAGAAGGATTAACTTCTATTGAGGAAATTTGACAGTTTGTGGTAGTTTGACGTGCAGGCGTGTGTACAGACGCCTGCACATCAACCTATCCAAAACTGTCAAATTTCTTCAAAACATTTTCAACCATATTGCTTAGTTCGAAGTTCAAAGTCTATTGAGGAAATTTTTGACAGTTTGTGGTAGCTTGATGAGCAGGCGTGTGTACAACACGTTATCGCGTTGCAATACGCATCGCAGGTTTGCGTGTCATCGCTCGGTGAATTACCGCATCTTTATCATGCCACCTCCCTGCTAACGAGCAGAGAATTAATTTGTTTTACTAATGAGAACGGTAAACAAGGGAATTATGACTAAGGTGTAGATGGTAACGTAACCTACTGTGCTGTTAACCTGCACATTAATGTAACTAATGCGTTGCTTTTATATTTTAATCATGGTTAAGGTAACATGAAATATCAAGTTATGGTACCCAATTATGGTGCCTATTTCGTTTAGTAAGAGCAATTCCTGTTATGGCGTCCTCCATTGTTTGAGCATGTACAGCCTTAGGTACCTAAGGCTGCATGTATCTAATGTTGATAATGTACTTTTTTTTCAATGCCGTGTACAATATTTAGGTTAACACTCAAAATCTAAATGTATGACCAATTGAATGTTATAGTTTGTTATCTGTTTTTGTACCTACCAAATAAATAAATAGATAAATAAATTTTACTTTTTATTTTCAAGTGCTAATTGCTGCACTGAAGGTAGCCCGGTAGCATAGCGGTCAGCGCAGCCGCCCGGATTGCGGAAGACCCAGGTTCGATTCCTGGCTGGGTCGGGTGGGCGTTTAATATTTTCACTGTATTTTATAAATTTTATAAATAAATAAATAAATAAGAATAGCTATCTGAGTTATGCTCGCTTACTGGTTCTCGGAGAAATATGTGAATGTTCGAGATCATTATGTATCTATAATACCTATACACCTTTGTAGTCTCGTAGCCAGTGCCTCAGTAGTTGAGAATTCCGGGTGAAGTGCGCCACCTTGCGGTCCACCTTCGGACTTGTCATAAAAAAGTAATCTAGTAAGTTGTCATGTAAAAGGTAAGAAAATAAAACAAGGAGTTTAATGCATAATGCTTGGTACACCTAAAAATGTATGCAAAGGATTCCTATTATAAAGTATTTCGTCGGAAGCAAGCAATCGAAATAGTGCTAATCGAATTAGCTAATTTATTTTTACTTTATTGAAAATATATCAGCGAGTCGACTACCACTTAGGTTAAGTGACAGGGCGGCTTGTAAGGGCTTCGTTATCTTATATTTAGTATTATTCACTATAGTTTGACTTTGTTTTTCTTAAACACTTTTTGACTTTTACTAGAGTATCTACTGTAATGGTACTGTTTGACATTGTGGAAATTGAAACTTTTACCTGATGTAAATTTGTTAACTTATTACAAAAACACAAATGTTGAAAAAATTTCCACGATCAGAATTTGAATCTGCACCCTTCTGACATACCGGGTCAGGTGCTCTCCTAATTGTGCTATCGTGGTTCTAACCAGCCCGCCAAAGTTATTAAACATTATTTACTTTTTTATTTTCAAAGCCAAAGGCGCCCATTCAATGTTAACAACTACCGTCATCAACATACAATCATAATATTTTTACAAATACTTAAGATCAGTTAAGAAGTAGGCAAGCTATTTTATAAAATGTTTTTGATTTGTTTGTATAATTTGTGTTTTACGTGGAAACATTTTCAACATATATTGTGTTTTTGTAATTTGTTTCGCAACAAATTTCCGTTAAAATTGTATAAACAAAACAAAAACATTTTATCGGTCCAGTAGTTTTTGAGTTTATTCGTTACAAACATACGTACAAAAATACAAAGCTTTTCTCTTTATAATATTAGTATAGACGAGTAATAATAGTTTCTATCGGAGATAACCTTTAAGTGGTTTTATGTGTTATATCTTGTAACCCTATTAAAACTTTGTAAACCTTGGTTTTCCTAAGATAATAATATAAAAATAACAATAAAGGGCTTTTGGTGGTAGATTTTAAACTTTAAGCTTAAATGTATCGATTTTTAAAGATTTGAACTAATCTTTAAAAAACATGGAAATTTATTTTGCATTATTTGTTGGTGCGTGGTAAAATAAATAATATTTCACTTCCTTACTTTTAAACCATTTCGGTGTGTTTCATTTCTTGAAATAATATTTACTATCTACCTACACATTTTATCTATAACGCGATTGATAAATAAATATGTGAAGTAAAAAGACACCTAATAAAATGGTGCTTAGCTTCAATATCGTCTGCATACAAGGTATTTATTACTATATTCCATTTATGTTTCTTGGTAAGACAAATATTGTTTTGGATCACTTTGTTCGGGGAATTTGATATGTCAAAATATCCAATTTCTACATTCCCTTTATGTCCCTGGCTGTTGTCTTTTTGTTTGTCTTAATTAAACTGCCGCAAATATTCCATTAAGTTGTTCTGGGACTGAATGTTTGAATGGGACAAAAGGACCCCCCGTGAAAAAGGATGGAGCGTTTTCTATGCTAATTTGGACCTTCTTAACCGCACCGAGAGCGAATTAAATACACATTTATTATAAATACCTGTCTCCTTCAGAATAGTGTTTCCTGATTTCGGTATTTAAATAACTTTATAAATCAATATCTATTCATTCTGGCTCACGAGTTGTTGAATATGATCAAGGTGCCGCGAGCAAGTTTGATAGAATACTTTTAAGTCTCCTCGTTTTTCCCAAGGAGGCGCCTCTTCGATGCAACACAAATTTTCGTTTTTGTTGACATGATCGAATGGTGAATGAAACTCGTACTAGGCTCCCAGTTCTAAATTCCATCGGATTTTAGAAACATACAAGTATCATCAAAGATAAAAATGTGACAAAATCCTTTTATTCCCATGAGCATTCTCTCAGCCTTCCATACATATATGGATTGCTAAGGAGAACAACATTTTTGTACAATAATTGTTATAGGTAATACGAGTACATTGTATGTATAAACTTTGTATATTTTGTGAATTACTGTCGAATTTCGACCACTGGACGATCACTTATTAGTCATCATTTACAACACATAAATATACAATGTATATTACTATCGTCTTTCTATTAATTTACTTACTGTGCTGTATTGAAAGCAGATTCATTAAAGCCGCCAACGATAACGTGGTGATTATATTTTAATGATCACTTTAAATTGCGAGGAATTTACTAACGAGAGAGGAGATATCGCTTTGATTTTGTGTTTCGACCTAAAAAATAATTTTATATTTTTAGGTGTAGAGGTTTGCACATACTTTTTCTCGAGAGTGTTATGTAGTGTGTTTTTAGGTAATAATAGGTAATACAATGTTGCTTCTCACACATATTGTTAGGGTTCCGTACCCAAAGGGTAAAACGGGAACCATTGTACTAAGACTCCGCTGTCCGTCCGTCCGTCCTGTCTGACCAGGCTGTATCTCATGAACCGTGATAGTTAGACAGTTGAAATTTTAACAGATGATGTATTTCTGTTGCTGCTATAACAAAACAACAAATACTAAAAAACAGATTAAAATTAATATTTAATTTGGCTCCCATACAACAGACATGATTTTTTGCCGTACCTGTAACATAATACAAGTTTGAATAGCAGTGACATCCTGATACCTATTTTATACCTAACAGGAAAGTCATCTCAACATTGTAAACACCTGGTTTATTAGCGAAATAAACGTTTTACTTATATTTTATTTTATTTATATCCATAGGTACTCTAGTGTTTGAGTGAGGGTATATAATAACAGTGTATTTGTCTATAAGCAACAAGTGATGCAATAAACACATGGCTTCTTGTATAGCTGCAATCGCATGATAACAGATGTGGCCAACAATTTCACGTGCACGGAGTAAATCTTTGGCTACCTTTTTTTTTTTTTTTTGAGAGAGATTGCTGATTGCCTCAGACGGCATTTTCAGCTTCACCGGGCTTTTTTGGGGGCGGCGAGGAACGTAAAGGGTCCCTCAAGCCGTGTGAAACGAATCACCTTCGGAGGTTATCTAGATGGAACGGCATCGCGCACTGGTGCGCGTTCCCGTGGCCTACTAGAATCTCCGAAGGGTTCGGATCGGATCGGGGAGCGGAGCAACCCGAGGGCGCCTCTAAAGGCACGGACCTCGGCTCGGGTTGACTGGGCCGTGGAGGAGGAGAGAAGCGCCCAGGTACATGTCTGTACCTGGTGTAGAGCGAGTGTGAACCGGTTCTTCGTACCCTTGTTCTACGAGTACGGTGTCTTGGGCCTAAACTGGTGTGCATGTTTAGTGTATTCTGTAAATGTGTGCTGTCATTTAGAGGATCGGGCGGGGATTTGGCTATCTCTTCTATTACCTACTATCCACGCTCAAGGTAGCTTAACTTCTTCGATCGTTGTGACATCACCACCTTTAGTGACCTTTTTATGTTTAACAATGTAATAATTAGGTATATAAGAAATGTTCTGAAAATTTTGTCTTGGTTTAGAAAAACATACATTTCAATTAAAACTTAAAACAATATTTAACCACAAACTGCATTTATACACTCTGTTTAAATGATATTGTTTATGTTATCGTCATTACTACTAATTATTATTGTAAAGAATATTGCGGTACAGTCACGAGCAGTAAGATGTCATCATCATCATCAGCTCATATTATGTACCCAGTGCGGAATGGTAGTTGTTAACGACTGCTAATGCAGCCGGGACCAAATCCTTAGCGTGCCTTCCGAAGCACGAAGGAGCTCGAGATGATAAATTTTTGGTCACCTAACCGATGACCGGCCTTTGCGAAAGTTGCTTAACCTCCCAGACCTGGCGCGTTAACCACTGCACCATCGAGCTCCTCATTAACATGTAATTGTAAATAATAATAAATAATAATAAATAATAAAATTTCCTACAAGCTTCGTTATGAAACTCGTTAAATGGTTACTAGACAACGGATAAACACACTTAAAATACATACTTATTATACATAGAAAACACCCAGACCCGAGACAATTTAGAAAAACAATAATTTCTAAATTGACCCGACCGAGGATCGAACTCGGGACCTCAGAGATGGCGACACCATGAAAACCGGTGTACAAACCACTCGACCAAGGAGGTCGTCAAAATAATGTAACTAATGTCATAATGTTACTCTTAATTCAAAACATTTTTATCAAAATGAGCTTTAACAAGTATTTTTCATACAATGGAATAAGAGTCAAAGTTTAGAGTTAAGAGTCAAGTTAGACAAACGTGTATACATGTTAACACTCGTGACTGTACCTACCTGTAAAATGTGACTAATTTGTCAGTACTAAATACCTTTAAGACCTTATAATGTCCACACGTCAGCACATTTGTTAAAGAAATTTGACAGTTTCGGATAGGATGTGCACCGATCCGATCCGAACCCTTCGGAGAATCTAGTAGGGCACGGGGACACGCACTAGTGCGTGATGCCGTTCCCTATAGGAAACCTCCAAAGGCGATTCGTTTTACACGGCTTGAGGAACCCTTTAAGTTTCTCGCCGCCCCCTAACAAGCCCGGTGAAGCTGAAAATGCCGTTTGAGGCAATCAGCAAACTATCTCCAAAAAAAAAAAGTTAGGCAATAAATACATATGACATGACTATTTTATTCCAACTCAAGACCAACAATTTTTCTTCTTCTTGCTACACTTCTAATTAATTTTATTGTATTACGCCATATTCAACTTTATTCAAGAGCAATAAGAATGGCTTCCTGGAATCGTTATGTTTCATTCTATTCGTTTATTAGGCGGAATACGACTCGCCTAGACCTTCGCCCATTAACTTATCGCTACCAATTGGGGTTAATGTCTTAGATTTTATGATCGCAGCTGGAACTTTAAACGGAATATACAGACAACTCTTTTTCTTTCTATTACGCAATTATTTTTACGTTATTGTTTTATTATTTGTTTTTTTTTTGTAATTTAATATTTAATTTTAATTTTAATGGAATTCTTGACATTTTATAATTGTATTATAAAATCTAATAATCAAATATTTTTATTTGTAATAATTTAATGTTTTGACCAAATATTTCCTCTCAAACAAAGTAAATTTATTAATTTAATTACAACTTTTGATTATTATTGATTTTTTTTATGCTTTTGTGTAACATCTGTAATTAAAATTGCATTTGGAATGATCAACTATTATATATAATGTTTACTCATGAATGATTGAATGTTATAACCTTGTTGATGTTAATGAAAATATAAATCCTACTAATATTGTAAACGCGAAAGTGGTTAAGTATGGATGGATGTTTGTTACTCTTTCAAGTAAAAACTACTGAATGGATTTTAATGAAACTTTCCTCATATACAGACCATGACCCAGACCAGCATATAGGATACTTTTTTTTAAAATTTTTTTTTTTACTGTAGTCTTCGCGAACGAAGTCGCGGGCAACAACTAGTAAATAAATAAATAAATAAAAATACGCAGGCGCTGACAGGGCACGGCGGGTTCTCCCATTGCTTGCACAGGTTTAGGTGCAAGGACAGTCCGCTGTGTGCCTGCGGTACCAATAAGAGTAAAGACGTGCCTCTGTCCAATCAATGACAGATTGAGGCACGACCTAGAGCATAATTGGACCAAAGTATAAACGCACTAACTGTAAGCTCACTTTTAGAAAATAAATACTATAGGAACGATTACACCAAATATGCCACAAAAATTGTAGAGTTAGCCAACAATAGAAATAAAAATGTATACCTACTGTAAGTTAATTAATTATGGTAGGTTAAGTTTTATTATTGCATTTTATTATTGTATTATAGCATTCAAAAATACCCTTTACAATAGTTAAGGGAGAAAGGAGTATAAACAATATACTCTTTTTCTTTGTAGGTACACCTAATGAAATTAAGCATAAGTATAACTAACATCCTAGTGTCCAATAAATTACAAATTTCAGAGAGCAATTAACAAAATTAAAAACGTCAAAATTAATAATATTCTACTTTGAATGGTACCTATAAAAATTTGTGCGCTATGAATGTGCGAAACTTGACACAAAAAACCTTTAGATTTTCACAGACCATTTTCTCGAGATGTGTGTCTTTTTATTTTTTATTTTCACAAAAGATTTTCAAATGGTGCAATTTTTTTGTTTTTATTACTCCACATCTGATCCATCTTCTTAAAAGAAGAAGTTAACTGTACAATACCTGTTAAATGTAACTATAATTTTTAGATCGACATCTTAGAAACGCTTGGTACTTTCTTGCGTACGACGTATAAGTTTATACGACTCTGTACTGAAGTGCGCAGCTACGTTGACTGTACCTTGTGGCAAAGGAAATTGACTCCCCTAATGGTGTTATTACGTACGGTCATTAGGACCATGTAGATTGGAGATGGCGGTTTATACGTAATATGGGTTACAAGGGCCGCAGTTACAAGTTGTTTTAAGCTCTATTATACACATTCATAAGTTTCATAATGTTATACAGGGAGACTTGGCAATCAGGAGGCATATAATTTCTTATTGAGTTTAGTTGTTATAACATAACATTTCTTGATAAGAAATTTCACAAGATACAAATCGTATTCAAAATCATTTATTCAGTTAAGGCCAAAAATAGCTCATTTATGATTGTCACTATGCCATCGGTTTATAGCAAAATGCTATAAAAAATTTGAGAAAAGAATCATCCTTACAACGATTCACAAATAGCGGACTGCGGTGTGATTCTGTAAGACCTTTTTCTAAACTTCGAATCTGAATCCGCTGTGAGTTTTCTGATTGGCATTCTAAAAATTCGATTGACACACTAGCGCTACCCTTGCGAGCGTGGCAACGAGTTGAACTAAATTTACCGTGAGATTTTGACAAATTGTAGTATGGGATGACGTAAGAAGTGGCATTCTGTAAGGTAATTCCGCCATCACTTCGACGGTCACTGCGCACTCGAACTTGAATCAAACTGTCAAATAAAAAGTTGGTATCTATTGAGTGAAAATAGACAAAATCCCTAAGAAATAGTGTTAAAATAATCTTTAAAAGCTACTTAAGTACTTAAAAATTAGTTTTCAGGTGTTTGTGTTTAATAATAGGTCTGTTAACGATGGCAAGAATGTTTTTATTGAAATCTCTATTAGAAGAGGCTCATGCTTTGGATAAACTTGAAATGCGTCGACAAGCTTACCAAATTCGGAGTTTATCGCTATTAACCTGTGATAACAACTATGTCAGTGTATATAGATTATCAAAAGAGCTTATTGACCAACTAGAGTATGAGTTACTGCCTCTGTTAAATATTACAAAACGTCGAGGCAAAGGGCTTTCAACTCGTGTAAAGGTAAGCGTTTAATTTTACTTATTATGTACTTTTGTATAGGTATCTACTTACCGCTATAAATGTGATAGAATTGTAACAATGCACACTATTAATTTATTGCTTAAAACTCATGAAAGTACATCATAATCCTTAGGTTGTTTTCCTGCCAGCTATGTTTTCATGTTAGTCTGAAGAGCCTTTATTAATTATGTACATAAAATATTATGAATAATAATGTAATGTAATGTAAATAACCTATTATACTATTATTAATAAAATAAGGACCAATTGTCCTTATTTTGTTCTGACTATTATAATAGATTAGCTATTTACCTAATTTTTTTAATGGTTTATTGTTTTACAGATATTATGCACTTTGTCATTTTTGGCTAACGGCAGTTACCAGAAAATAGTAAAAGAAAATATTAGAACATATCTATCGCAATCATCAGCATCTCGATGCATAAATGAAGTAGTAGAAGCGCTTAATAATCCAGACATAGTAAAAAAATATATAAGGTTCCCTCAAAATATACAAGAAAGACAAATGTTAAAGGAAAGGTATGCTATACTCAGTGCCTTCTTTGATTTTTATATTTTGTGAAAAACCCTAAATAAATAAATAATAAATAAATGTTAGAATATAAGTATATCATTGAATAATTGCATACAATCCTGAATAAAATTTCATACATTGACAGTACCAGCATCTTGTATTTCTTGACTTTGATGTGATGAATATGGTATTAGTTTCCTGAAATAGGCAGTAATAATATTAATAAGTCAAACAATTCAAATAAACATTTACTATAGGTACATAATATCATGTTTTTTAACAGAAAGGATTTTAATTATTTCATGCCAAAATTATTGACCACTTCCGGACAGATTTGATGCTAAAAAATTAGCACTGGATTTCAAAATTTCTTGCCTACCGGAAATGGCTGTATTCCTAAATGTGAATCTCCTCTGGCAAACCCTTCACCACCACACAAAGCAACTATTCTTTCTTCTAGCTCCGAAATCTCCACCTCATCCTCCACCCCACCACCAGTCCTACGCCTAGCAGCAGAGCGTGCTGCTACCTTTTTTTTTATGGCACTATTTTTGTCAGACCAATACTATAATCAGATAAAAATATGGTTGCTATTATAGTATAATACAGCTTATATTTCAAATCAGAAAACTAATTAATGAAAACTGCATTTTCCTTTTATTATCATACTTAGGTAGTCTTAGATTATGCAAAATTAATAATAAAAAAATTATGATACCAAGGAGAACACTTTAGTTAGACCAACAGTTGTCGTACATTTAATATGTTTCTAACATGTAATAAAAAAAAGCGATAGGTACTAACCTTGGTCCACTGTTTGTAGTTTTTTATAGTGCCACCTAAACTGTTTAAGCGCATGGCTAGCTCTTCCCACTGCCGTCGACTTCGCTCTCTGGCGTTTTGGGTTCTCAAGAAACCTTTTGCCATGCCAGGATTTCTTTCCATAAACTCCACCAGAGTCTCAACTTGAGCCGACGATGGGTGAGAGGAACGTGTCTCATTTGGACTGTTACATTAGAAAACAGAATTAATACAAACGTACTTCAATTAATATCGTTTATAACTTTCACAACCGCAATTTATATACTTACTTCATGATAATTTCACAATTTTCGGTACCTACTTACTTATCAAAAAACAACAAACCAAAACAAACAACTTGCAAACAACTAGGTTTATTATTATATATTTATATTTATTGATGGAAAGCAAAGGGTTCGAGCCCGTACAGCTTAGTCTTCAAAATTATGTATGTTTTGTACCACGAACTATAGTTTTCTGGTTTTTTACGTAAAAGTGGACTTAAATTCCTCAGACTAAGAAATTTTAGTTTAAAAAACAGATAATAACTAAAAGCTTTGTGCTAAAATCTCAACTGTTGTGTCAAAAAACTGGAATCAATAAAACTCGACTAACATTTTGTTAGGTGTGGTAGTCACTAGTACAATAATGGACGCTCCGAAGCTCACTTCACTTCGCAAGTGACCAGGTGATGCCTACAGAATGCAAAAGCAAGGTCATTTTGAATCTAATGCGAAGTGAGTGTGAATAGCGAAGTGAGATGCGAGTTGTTGTTTGAATTTTACAGAATCGACATCCTGGTCTTCCAATTGAGCTACCAAGGTATCCCTGCTCGCCTAAGAGTATTCGCTAATGCAACACTAGACAGCTCTCGTAAGCTCCGGAAAATCTAGTATCACAGTATGTTATCAGTCATACAGAGTGATATACCAGCCTCTAGAGTCTAGATGACCTACTTGTGTCTGCCACCTAATTTTCGAGGATCTGCCATGAAGAAAGATGAGGCCGTTCTCTTGTTTTCCAAATCCAAATATGCTTTATATAACCTTTGATCAATAACGTACTAGATAAGGGATCCGAAACAAAAATGCATACATACTGAAACACCATTGGATAGCATCAACAACTTAAGCTTACTTTGAACCTTAAATCTCAACCATAAAGATTAATTAAGGTTGCAAAATATATGTATATGTATATATATATATATATATATGTATTTACTGTCACCGCCACAAACGTCATTGTGTGTCCGTGGCCCCAAAATCGCGTACCGTTTTTCAAGCGCAAAATCGGGAATCTAGTTCATTATTGATCGAAGTTTATAACCAACAGGTGGCCAACCGAATGTTCCCCGACACCATCATTCACAATCGTTATTACCTGATTTCCGCTTCGACCAAGCACAAACTGCCGACCACCTCATTTCTTCCTTTTTTACACTTAGTATTTTAATGTCAAAGTTTGGGAAAGGTATAGCAAGTATAATAACAGAAGATAGTGATGAGTGATGACATAAATATTGAATGATAAATGATTTTCCTTAAAACCCCATGAGTTTCCGTAAAGCTGTGAGGACTTACTGAGATCCCACGCGGACTTATCAAGGGAGTTTTAAAAATGACGCGGCACTGTTTAGTTGAATTTTCCCAGAATCATGCACGTTTCTTTTTCTTGCAAGAGCTGGATGAGAGTAGCCGCGGATCGTGCTCCGGCGTGCACTTGGAGTGGCCTGTGTCCAGCAGTGGACGTGTGTAAGCTGATGATGATGATGCATGCTTACGAACAGTTAACGGTTAATAATTCATTAGGTATATCACATTTTTATTCGAATAGTTGTCGCCCGCGACTTCGTTCGCGTAGATTACATTATCCCACAGGAACGTGTTACCGGGATAAGTACCCTATGTCGTGTTCCGGGTCATAGTCTGTCTATGTGCATAGTTAATTAACCTTAATTTTTATTTATACAGCGTGTGTATTCCATACGATCCTAAATTTTAACATACGATAGATTTAAGCAGTATTAAGAGGTACAGTAATAAATTATAACAAATACTTTCAACAATTAAGCGTAATGATTTTTTTAAGTTTTCCCGGTCAGCAATGTAATGCAAATATTGAGTTGACAATTTTGACACTTTTATTAAAGTGCTTACGTAGACGACTTGGTTATTTGAATACATTGCGTGCCGAATTAATTTGTATGAAAAAAAAAAGTTTTCTTTTGTTAACTTAATGTACCAATTTACGTTAATTAGGGTCTTATCTAACTGCCCTTAAAATATAGGATCGTATGGAATACACACGCTGTATATATATTATAGAAGACTATTTATTTAAAGGTACATAACATTTATTAAACATATATATACTTATATATACCTACATAATTGTAAAACAATACTGAAAATAAAAAAAAACTGTAAACCATACTCTTTATATTCCCGCCAAGAAGTCTGACCACGTTTTATAAATTCAACAACAACGCAACATTCCTATAAAAGACAGTTGCGTTCATCATCATCATCAGCCTATACTAGTCCACTGCTGGACATAGGCCTCTCCAAGAGTACGCCACCGAGCACGATCCGCAGCTACTCTCATCTAGCTCTTGCCAGCCACCTTGCGAAGATCGTCGTTCCGTTAATAAGCCATAATAACATGCATGCTGTTATTATGTTTCTGCAAGTTTACTAATGATTCAGAGAACACCAATTACCATGTCTCACTTATTTGTGTCCAGCGCTTTTTATAAATAAGGACGCCGTTTGTACTGCGCTTCTATTCATATTCATTTATTCACTATAAATTTATAACAATTGCTCTCTATGTCCTATAAGTGTCATCAACTGTGTGATCAGTACCTATACAAAATTTTCTGCGATCCTACATTGCTTGTTTCAATTGGCAATAACTAACTCCAGTCCATTAACTATATTAGTAAATCTGACCGGCGCGGCGGACTTCGTACCGCTTTGACAGTTTCCATGACAACAGAACAAACAAAACGTTGACAGTTTCCATGACAACAAAGCAAACGAATCATTCGTCCGCGTAAGAACACCCGTATCCCATAATGGACCTCTGTGACAGCCACCTGCCGGGTCCAATTGTAAATCTAAACCATTCTTGAATCCACTTGAACATACACACACACAAAATTTCATCCAAATCGGTCCAGCCGTTTAGAAGGAGTTCAGTGACATACTCACGCACAGACGATTTATATATATAAAGATGGTGTACAATATATCATACTTTCATTTTAAGATATGTAATAGCACCTCAGAAAATTCGCTTGCGTCTTGTTGCCTGGCTACACTGCGTTGAAGTGCAATTTGTCTAAAAGAACACATTACAAGCGCTATAAGGCTACCGTTAAAGTAATGGGCAGGAAAAGCTTTCAGCTAAATTCTTTTGCGAGCTGTTTTTTTTTAAAAAAAAGAGTTGGCTTTTGTTGTGCTTTGACACGAATTTGAAAGTTTAAGTTATACGTTACGCGAACATGTCATTGACTCGTTAAATGGGGTGTTTACCCAATGTGCTTACCTGACTGAAACTGAAATGACAGGAAAAAGAAAGCAGGTTCTAAAGCGGTTCATAAACTTTTTTAAATGAATGAAAATTATGCAATGGGGTAGTTGACGAAAAGAATAATTTTAATTCCAGAACATCAAACGTATAAATAAAATCGTGTAACAGTTCTTTAACACATTAACCTGTTTTAATTTGACCTAATAAGCATCCTACATTTCTGTAACCTAAAAAGTTATTATTAAACACTCAATTGACGGAACAAAATAGTGACGTCATAGTTGACCGATCCCATACCAATTCTGTTGGAAAAAACTGTTGACAGTTGTAAAAAAAAGCTTCTCTATTGACTAACCAGTCACAACATTGACAGGGTGTAGGAACCCTGTAAGGAAGTGAAAAAAGGGAGAACGAGTCTCCTTTAGAGCAGGTACCCCGTATAGTGAAATTTCGGGATTAAACATTATGAAAATTAAACGCGACTGTTTCGTAAACAGTGTTTGTAGTGGAGATCCTTGGAGTAAGTCTACTTCCAGCGGAGAAGAGAGAGAGAGAGAGAGAGAGAGAGATAGAGAGAGATAGAGAAAGAGAGAGAAAAAACATTTATTGACACACAAATAAAAATAACAAACATGATACACAAGACAACTATTGTCAATCTCCAATCGTGTCGCAACAACGCTGGCATTCTGGTGGGGCCTGTTGGTGCACGGTGCACGAACAAACATACTAATTGAATATAAGACACTTATACACATTAGGTACATGAGGACATTAGGTACATACAAGGTAAAGGTAAAGGTCCTTTAAATAAACAAAAAATAAAATTAATCGCCCACCCTACCCAGCCAGGAATCGAACCTGGGTCTTCCGCAATAATTTAATTAATTTTAATTTTAATTTTTTTTTAAATTTTTTTCATTGTATTTTAAAAAAAAATATGAATATTTAATTTAGCTTCAGTGCAGCAATTAGCACTTGAAAATAAAAAAGTAAAAAACAAAACCTACAGAAAGCATGTGTAAAAACCAATTACTCACTACCTAGGCATGATACGCGTTTTCTCGACTGAGCCGTCAAACCAAAGTCCGGTGAAGCTGAAAATGCCGCAGCGGCAATCAGCAATCTCTCTCAAAAAAAAAAGAGCCGTCAAACAAGCTCACCGCCGCGCCGCGCCGCCCAGAGCAATCACCACAGCCTGTTGAGGCTTTCAACACCATGCAGGTTTAACTGGCGCGTTGACAACCGCGACGCCTCGGTTATTATGTCTATACGCCGCCAGCGCCGTGTTTTAACTAGAACTCATACCTTTTTAACTGAAACTCAAAAATGCAGGACACTTTCGATTTGGAAAAGAGTTTTTAGCTGTTGTAATCATCCTGACATGTATTTGTTTAGAAATACCCCAAAATATTTTTAATTTAATCCGGTGATCTAGCTTCTAGTATAGTTCATAATAATATGAGACAACATCACATACATTGTTCTGATCCCAAGGTAAGTAGCTAAAGCACTAGTTTCATGGAAATCAGAATCAACGACGGTACCACAACCACCCAGACCCGACACAATATCGAAAAGTTCGTTTTCGACATTGACCCGACAGGCAATCGAACCCAGGACCTCTAGAGTTAGCGCCGCCCAAAGTCCTGCGTGCAAGCCACTCGGCTACGGAGGTCGTATTGTCAAATTTTAATATTCATATACCCGATGCAATAAAGCAAGGGCACTGCGTCAAACATATCCTTTCCTTATTCCATTCCTTTCCCACTCACTTCAGCAACGAATCAACGAACGAATTGCCTAGGACGATCAGCGACGTTGATGTTGGCAACACTGTTTTTGTAACGGCAATACTGGCTGTCACGAAAAAGCAAAAATAATATAACCTACGAAGTACTTTTTTATATATATAACCGTCGTTGCTGCCACGAACGGTTCGCTTTACAACCTGCTTACAAAATATAATGTAAAACCATAAATAAAACTACTTAAACCCGCTGTTGTGAATCTAATGAAGTGTTAAAGTGTTATACCAAGTGAAGTGAAGCTCGAAGATCACCACCCAGTCCGGCCCATAAAGGCCGTGCGGCGCATTGCAGACCTGCTGTAATTGAGCGAGCTTCCCATCTTGCCGTTTTTCCTTTTGACTATCCATAAGCCGGCACGAATCCCACCCCATTGTGTATTGCAGCAGTGCCCTTAGCCTCTGATCGCATTTTTAATTCTACAGACCTAAGTAGGACGCTCCCCGCAACATCAATAGTCAATAACAATAGTCGCAGAACTTTTGTTAAACAAACTGGCCTGTTTGTCGGCCCGCCTGATAGTAAACAGTTAAATAGCTCATGACATTTGGGTCTCCAAAGATATCACTCACGCTTTAACAACATCTCAGCCACACACAAGCACGAGCGTTTTGCGACGCGGCGAGCGGATTTCTAGTTCATTGCGCGTTATACTACGGCAGTGACAGGCAACGGTGACAATAATAACACAACGTACTAGAAATCCGCACACTTCCGCTGCGTCGCGTCGCTCGACGCCTGGGGAGCAATTTTTGAACCGGTGTTTATTCTTACGTTATTTCAATTACGAGTGCTCCTTTTCTTCTTATTCAAAGTCACTGGTAACTTATATTTGACAACGGAATTTCTAGAAATTGTAAATAATGAAAAAGATATAATATTTCATAGAGTATTTTATATCACTTTTAATTTCGAGATCACCGTAGCGGAGCGGTAAAAAGCATTTCACGCCCTGATTTGACGAAAAATTAAGGAAATCATTAAAGAATAAATAATAAAAATAATGAAGCTGTGGTTTTACTAGTCTATACTACCGCTAGAATACTGTAAGTAAGGTGGGATCCCATCAAAAACATAAATGTGAAATGAGAGCCAAGTTTAATTATGATTATATGCCTTGGTTGTTGACTTCAACGACAAAAGAAGGTTAGATCTCAATGGGTGCCAAGTTCACATCAGTCTTGAAATTTATCTATAACAACATAAACTATTTGAAAAAAGAAAGACAAAGTGTTGAAAAAATTCCACTAGCGGGAAATTTATTCAAATTGTAATTTGTTCGCATTAATATTTGCGTAAAATTATATGTAAATAATCATAAACAAAATACTTTATAACAACTTAAAACATAATTTCTTCTTACTTAGGATAATATATTGAAGCCTGAGAGGTCTGACTTGGCCAGTTCTCATATACCTGTTGTAGTTTATCCTGTTGCGATGGATTGAATCCTACTTATCAAACAGGAGTCAGCTTGGCGCGGAGAAGGGATATCTGTCTCTTCCCAATTTTGTAACCTCTGGAGATCCACAGGGTTCACATCTGGTATTAACTGTTAACTACTACTACTACTATCTGGTTAACTCAAATATTTATAAAATTTATAAAATACAGTGAAAAAATTAAACGCCCACCCGATCCAGCCAGGAATCAAACCTGGGTCTTCCGCAATCCGGTTGGCTGCACTGACCGCTATGCTACCGGAAAGGCTGACGTAAGCGCTGAATTTTGTCACTGCTATTTTAATGTTTTTGAGTGCTTTTTAGCGGCACGAGCGCCATCTATCCAAACGGTCGTTGCAACCGATGGCCATGCAGATTCATCTTTGCAGATGAAATACCACAAATTTGATAACACAACGCTATAGTAAATTTTACTTTTTTATTTTCAAGTGCTAATTGCTGCACTGAAGCTAAATTAAATATTTATAAAATTTATAAAATACAGTGAAAAAAATTAAACTGGTTAACTCATTTTCTAACAATTGTTTATTGTTACTATGTTTCTGTGCAATAAAGAATATATTATTATTGTATGCTGATGATTTGAAAGTATTCTCTTCTGTAACATCTCTTGGGGACGGTTTCTCGCTCCAGAATAACATTGTCAAAAAATATTTTTCAAAACTTTGCTTTACCACTTTGTCGGCGTCATTAATACATATATCCATGTCAAATTACAGCTTTCTAGTACTAAGAGTCTATGAGCTAGGCTGGGGACAGACAGACAGACAGGCAGACATGGTGAAACTATAAGGGTTCCTTGTTGACTACGGAACTTTAAAAAAAAATCCACGAGCGGGATTCGAACCCGTACCCCATGACATGCCGGGTCGGGTGCACTACCATCTATTCTATCGTGGTTCAATCCAACTCGCCGAAATTAATCAATACTATCTACTCTTACTTTGTAAGCCAAAGGAGCCCTATTCAAAGGCGACTTTGAAATTCGTGCTTCATAAGGCACGTAAAGCTGTTGGTCTCGGCTAGATTAGCAGTCGACAACCACCGCATCGCACTGGACCCGCGTTATGGCCCGTTCTCCCTGCATTGTTTCCATCCATAGGGGAGGCTCGTGCCCAGCATATAAAATGGGTATAAAATGAGCACATGCTCATTACTCACAAGATGGTCACTAAACGATGATGTTATGAAAAAAAAATCAAAATCAGGGAATCACAATCACAATATTGTGACCGTTTTAAAATAGCATTGTTTTGTGTTTTGGTTGTGATTTCACCTTGACAAATTAATGGGTGTACCAAAATATAATAGCTCATCGATAACGTCTGTTATTAAACCACGTTGCTTCATGTTATCTGATACACCATAATAACAAATAAATGATTTTCGGAATGTTCATAATGTCTGGCATGTGGTACCTATATATAACGATATAATGATAACACATACGCAGCGGTTTATTTTTTCGTGCTATAACTGCCATAATTACGGCGAGATTGAGTTACTGAGATATTTTCTACATACTCTTTTAAACATACACCTCGGTGGCTGAATTGCAAAGCGTCCGAAGGTGGGTTCGATTCCCGGCCGGGTCAATGTCGAAAACGAACTATTGTAGTGATGACTTGATTTCAATGATGGAGGCCGTTGCCCAGCAGTGGGACAGGTTTTAAGCATTTATTTACTTTTAAACATAATTTTAAACGGAATTCACGCACATAGTATCCCATCCTACAAATACGGAAAATACAGAAATGTTACATGATTGGTAGTGAAATCATTAAAAAAAATCGTTTGTTTAACATAATTAATGCGGTTTTAAGTCCACTTTGGAAGTTTCAAATTGTATAAAATCAATTTAACAAACTTTTTACTTAAATAATTTTTAAATTAAGATGACTTTTGATGAAGTGACCTTCTTTATCACACAATGTAAGGCATGTCTTCAGCCTATTGCCTTCCACTGCTGAACGTTAGAGCGCCAACCATCCCGGTCCTACGCATCCATCCACCACCCGCCATCTTTCTCAAGTCGTAAGTCGTTTTAAGGCATATAGAGAGGTAGTAGTATAATGCAACCAGTAACAATTGACTCGAAGCAACCCGTGCAAGTTGCGAAGCTTACTTCAAAGGGCCATCTCCATTTAACCAGACATTACATTTAGAGAAAATTATTCCAGAACCTGAACAACTTTCCACAAAATTCGGTTCTTAGCAAACTCACTTAACAGTGTGTCATTTCAAGTAATTAAAGTCAAAATTAAAGCAGGTTGCTTTAAAAGATTGCTGTTGAATATTTTATTCGGGGGCACGGTTAACTAAACTCTGCTAATTGTACCTCTCTGACCCCACTTCTGGTCTTTGCAAACAGGGGGCAGGCCTATCTATATTACGGGAGGCTTTTAAAACCATTCGGAAATACGGAAAGACACAATAACTTTAAAACGGCCTATTCGCTTAGGAGCTCGATGGCGCAGTGGTTAACGCGCCCGGTTTGCGAGTGCTGAGGTTAAGCAACTTTTGCAAAGGCGGTCATCGGATGGGTGACCAAAAATTTACACGTAAAGCCGTTATTCCTGACTGCATTTCCGATAGCAGTCGTGAACAACCACCAATCCGCACTGGGCCCGCGTAGTGGTTTATGGCCCGCGTGGTGGTTATTCATCCATAGGAAAGGCTCGTGCCCCAGCAGTGGGGACATAAAAAGAGCTGATGCTGACTCGGTTTTTCCCCGATCCGATCCGAACCCTTCGGAGAATCTAGTAAGGCACGGGGACGCGCACTAGTGCGCGATGCCGTTCCCTCTAGATAACCTCTGAAGGTGATTCGTTTCACACGGCTTGAGGGACCCTTTACGTTCCTCGCCGCCCCCAAAAAAGCCCGGTGAAGCTGAAAATGCCGCAGCGGCAATCAGCAATGTCTCTAAAAAAAAAAAAAATCGGTTTTTCTCGCCGCACATAGGGTCTATAGTAAATAAATATAATTTCGTTTTTATTATCAATCCATTTTTTACATCTTCTAATATATAAAATTCTCGTGTCACGGTGTACGTTATTGAACTCCTCTGAAACGGCTCGACCGATTTTCGTGAATCTTAGCGTGCATATCGGCTAGGGTGGAGAATCGGACAACATCTATTTTTCATCCCCCTTATTTTTTTTTAGATTTTTGTAATTTTTCCAATACAAAATGATTTGTTTGTAGTGTTGTCATGGAAACTGTCAAAGCGGTACGAAGTCCGCCGGGTTAGCTAGTAATATATAAAAAAAAATGTTTCAACGTTTTGTGAATGCCATCGATTCCCCGTCTAAGATGAGAAAGTTAAAGCAAGAAGAACCGGCAAGACGTTCAACAACTTATGTTCCTGTTTTCGCTTCTTTTATTTATGTTTTACTTATTAGTAATGCAATTGATTAATAAATAATAATATTTTTAATTATTATAGCAATATTTATAAAATTTATAAAATACAGAGAAAAAATTAAACGCCCACCCGACCCAGCCAGGAATCGAACCTGGGTCTTCCGCAATCCGGGCGGCTACACTGACCGCTACGCTACCAGGAACGCTGACGTAAGCGCTGAATTTTGTCACTGCTTTTTAATTTTTGAGTGCTATAGCGGCACAGTGCGCCATCAGTGCAGCAATTAGCACTTGAAAATAAAAAGTAAAATTCAATAATAGCAATATTGATACCTATGCATACCCTATTATATTACAATTACTTAATTTAACTTTATTATTGATTATTGATGAAAAATCCAAGTATGTCAAATGTCTTCTAATGAGTATTTACTGCATTCTCTTTTTGATTTGTAAAAAAATATACGTCATTGTAAATTCTATATTCTATTTTCTATTGTAATATTGATTTCAAAAGCTGAGATGTCAAATGTTACACATCATATGCGACTACTGTAAGGCTCGTTTTTTTTTTTTAAATTGAAATTGTATGGGAATGGTAAACTATGACGTCACTATTTTCAATCGTCAATTCAGTGTTTAGTAATAATTTTTTAGATTACATAAATTCATGCTTAGGTCAAATAAAAAAGGCTTGTGTTTAAACGCCTACCAAAAGTGTATTAATTTTACTACCAATAAAATTCAAAACGCTTACCAAAATGGATAAACCATCACCAAATTGTGTTTCCTAAAATATTATAAAAAGAATACAATTAATATTTTTATTAAATGCCTTAAAAATATATGAATACCTTTTAACTGCTTTTCAGACCAAATATGTTATATTGTCACCAAATAGATAATATTTTATGCCTCGAGTTTCAATTTGGTAAACTTTGCTTCCTGTTGTCTAATAAAAAAAAGAAGACAATCGCTACGCTGCGTTTCGTGATTGTCTTAAATTTCTAACCTATCACGTGACCTACAGGAGTAGGGCAGCTAGTATCCTCAATCATTTTAATAATAGTGTAAAAATGGTTAGTATCAAGGTTACTATTTCAATAAAACAATATTTGGTGAGCATTCATCCATTTTGGCAAGCAAAAAGAATATATATACAAAACGTACAATTATTCTGATATTTGGGTATAAAAATTATTTTGGTGAGCACTTAAAATGTACCCAGTAAAAAATAGGTAAATAAAAATAGGTATGTTTTAAAGAACTGTTAAAATGAATGAATGAATGAATGAAAAATTTATTCGGAGCAATAACATTTAAACTTAAACATACTAAATAGAAACAACTAGATGCTACCGAAATGGTCGCCACTCAGCTACGTGTTACGTGATTTCATTTATTTGTTTGATGTTCTGGAATTATTTGTTGTTGCTGTCAACATCCCTATGATTCAGTCGACCTTCATTTATTGAAACCTTTATAGGGCGAACTACTCAGCATAGCATGTCGTATTGCATATGCTTACGTATTAATGCCTGAACTTGACGAACGGTGCCTAACTTCGAGACGAGAAGAAACTATGGAAGTTCCACTTAGTTAGCAAAGTAAAAGTACTTCGTGAAGCGAGAACTTGACGTTAGAAGTTAGGTTAAAGCTAACTTCATTTAAATGTCATAGCGTCGTTATGTGGGGGTGCAAGTTGGTTTAGAAAAGTAAACGTGTGCTGTACTTGCATAGTCGAATATTGAAAACTTCAGTTGGCAGTACTGCGCAGGCGAGCGCAAATTACGTCTATAAAGTTTGCGTGTGTTTTGTTTCGGTGCCACTGTGTTTATGAAATGCATACTTTACATAGATTGCTTGAAGCCTTGGGCCTTCGTTCTACATTTCAAACGTTACGTATAATTTAGTATTAATGTAAGTTGCAATACCAGAAAAGGGTAAATAAGTTTAAAAGCCAGTGGTCAAATGTAGGTACATTTTACCTAGTCTTAGATCTTTATGTAAACACTTAATTCGCAATTAAATAAACTTAAAAAAAATAAACTTTCCTACACTCACACCAATTATCTAACCCAAGAGAAGTTTCGTTATGAAACTCGTTAAATGGTTACAAGACAACGGATAAACATACTTAAAATACTTAAATGTGTATTATACATAGAAAACATCCAGACCCGAGACAATTTAGAAAAAACAATAATTTCTAAATTGACCCGACCGGGGATCGAACCTGGGACCTCAGAGATGGCGACACCATGAAAACCGGTGTACAAACCACTCGACCAAGGAGGTCGTCAATTAATACCTATATTTGTATTTGATTTTTAATTTTTTTAATACGTATTATTGCTAAAAAGTATTGTAACTAATTGCAGGTTACAAAAGTAAGATATTAATGAATCGCTTTCGTATAACTATGTTACGGTATATAATTATATCTCTAGGGATATAACTATATAACGACTTTTTATATCGTACTGCGACATACAGTCTTACAGGCTTCAGTCGTTCCGTTAGAGCTCAAATGTAGATTTTAACCAATTACTATTGTGTTTTGCGCAGTTGTATGCGACATGATCGTCGAAGTGCTGAATACTTTCTAACCAAAATATCAGACAAGTACTGAAAACAACAAGAAGTATGCTTATCACCCTTTTTAAAGAAAAATTCTCATGTTAGTGACCAAAACAAATTAAAAAGTTACAACACCGTTGCTCTGTACACCGAAGTTAGATTATTACGCATGCCACGTTGGCCAAAGTTTTCCAATAACACTTTTGAGGGCGGAGTCGCATGGAATGAAATGGAATGGAATGCACAGGTACAGGAATGCGCGAGGAGCGTGCCTCCGCAATATGGCATCATCATGTCGCATGGACATTTATGCTCGTTCGAGTATAGGCATTCGCAGTCAGAAGTTGGGGGGAAAGGACACGAGAGGTTGTTTCGATCAGGTGTTTACAGGTAATTTTAATATGACATATGTACATGTAGTCGTTGACATTGAATGGATGCCTTTGGCTTTCAAAGTAAAAAGTAAATAGTGTTGAATAATTTCGGCGGGCTGGTTAGAACCACGATATAGTTCAATTGGGAGAGCACCTGGCCCGGTATGTCAGAGGGGTGCAGGTTCAAATCGTGCTTGTGGAAATTTTTTCAACATTTGTGTTTTGTGATTTGTTTCGCAACAAAATTTGCGAACATAATAAAAATATTTTTTTAATTTTTTTATATTAACGGGTAACAGTGCCTTGATCTCACCTGATGTTAAGTGATGATAAGGCCAATGATGGAAGCGCACTTCACCCGGGATCCTCAACTAGTGAGGTACTGACTATCATATCTCAAGCTTCCGGAACACAACAATGCTACAAACATTGATGTTATGGCGACATATTTAGATAAGATGGTGGTAGCTAGCCAGGCGGACAAACAAGCCCTACCACCAACCAAACCAAACATGTACCCCCCGCTGGGAATCGATTCCGGGACCGCTGGGTCTAAACCGGTGGTCTTAGCCACTAGACCACAGAGGCGGATGTATATTATATATATATATATATATATATATATATATATATATATATATATATATTATATATATATATATTATATATATATATATATATATATATATATATATATATATATATTTATATATATATATAAATATATATATATATATAAAGAGTTAAAGTGTGTATCTTTGTTTGTTTGTCTAAGAGGGTAATCTCTGAAACAACTAAGCCAATTCCAAAAATTCTATCACTGATAGATTGCTATATTCATTGGGGCCAACATAGGATGTATCTTAATTTTTTTTAAAATGTTGATTCCACGTGAACGAGGGTGCGGGTGAAGTGTTAGTTATTTATAAAACGACTATTACGGAACTACTCGCTTTTATTTTACACACACGCTTAATTTTAATTTATTCTGACAATTCAGACCCGTTGCTGATTCCGTGGTCGACCCGTCAAAGTTGTTTTATTGAAATGTGTAGTGGTCACGTAAACTTAAGAAACAATATACTTTGGTACAAGTAAAAAAAAACACTTAAAAGACCATTTGGCCGATAGCTCTCAACCACCCCGCCCGTTCCTCTAAATGCCACTACACATTTACAGAATACACTAAACATGCACACTAGTTTAGGCCCAAGACACCCAAGGCCCAAGGCGCCCTCGGGTTGTTCCGCTCCCCGATCCGATCCGAACCCTTTTGAGAATCTAGTAGGGCACGGGGACGCGCACTAGTGCGCGATGCCGTTCCCTCTAGATAACCTCCGAAGGTGATTCGTTTCACACAGCTTGGGGGACCCTTTACGTTCCTCGCCGCCCCCCAAATAAGCCCAGTGAAAAATAAAACCTCTCAACCAGTATTACTTTATTATTTTTATTTATTATAACAAAATTTCGTCCTTATCATCGTAGGTATTCGTTATCAGTCTATAAACGTGCTTTTGTTAGGCAACAGGTATCTAAACCCCCCTATGTTCAGTACGAAAAGAAACCGTAAAAGTGTATGAAACATGGGTAGCGTCCGTATATACACACGTCTAGTTTTCACAACTGCAACAAATAAACTGCATTAAGAGCTCCATGCTAAGGCCTCATGTTTTTATTATAAAGGTTACATATACAGGATGTTTGCTAATAGGTGTATATTCTCGAAACATAGCCATGCAACCAACGCAAAGAACGCTGTGTAACATGCGAAATCATATTCATTTTAATTTACTTTTCCATAAAAAAACCTCAAAGGACATCGTTCACGGTCCATACATTTTTGGGCTAATTCTGAAAGTGCCGGTGTTCATTTTATCACAATATTTTTGTTCATTCTTGCGATGTTTCGACTTCTGTTTATGTTTCACCATGAGGTTGACGACCAAGAACAACGTCTCAGTTTGACCTAGGGTTGTCACTTTACAATGTTACTTAGTAACAAAGAACCGCCGCCATCTCGTGTTTTTCAATTATAATTTTCCTTCTATGAAGAAGCAGAGTACTCTATCTGTAATATTCGAGATTAAACAAACACCCTGTAGTGTTGCTCTCCAATATATATCTATATCATAATAACGAAAGGTGTACATCGTCGGGCGCTGACTTGCGATTTCTCGAGCGATATTACTATGTTACGCCGGTATATGTGTAGGAAGGTGGGAAAATTGGGTGCTTGTTGATAAAATACTGCGGGTCAGCGTTATTTGAACAACCGCTATTTTCGTTTCGGTAGGCCTTTTATGATTTCTGACGTATCAAACTGAAAATTGTCTTCTTTGTGGCTTATTATTATTTCGTTCTCTTTCATGTTTTTGTAGGTTGAAGATTGGATATTATTTTTAATATATATACAAAAGAAAATTGCTGACACACACCTTGACTGACTTATCCACGTCTACGTCGAAGTGTTGGACCTAAAAAGCTGAAATTTTGCACAAAGCGTCTCATATTCTGTTTTCTTTTATGTTTGTGTACGTAGATTAGATTTTATTATTAATATATAAGGAGCTCGATGGCGCATTGATTAACGCACCCGGTCTGCGAGTGCTGTGGTTAAGCAACTTGGCAAAGGCCGGTCATCGGATGGGTGACCAAAAATGTATAATCTCGACTTTCTCCGTGTTTCGGAAAGCTCGTAAAGCCGTTGGTCCCGGCTGCATTAGCAGTCAATAACAACCACCAATCCGCACTGGGCCCACGTGGTGATTTTATGGCCCGTTCTCCCTGTCCATCCGTAGGGAAGGCTCGTGCTCCAGCAGTGGGGAGATAAAAAGAGCTGATGATGATGATGATTAATATATATCAAAAGAAATGCTCTGACTCTTTTACTGACTGATTAATCAAAGCCTAGGTCATTCGAAGAATATTACTAGGTCATTGAAACTTTGCACATGAGGTTTTCTGTTACCGTAATACACCTACCTTAAAGTAGACAAAAACTTTTTCGAAAATACGGTTTCAAGACTATTCGCCTTTTGACTCAAGTAGTAAGGGAAGAGTTAGCAGAATCAGCTAGTTGCCACACATCGAACCTACGATCTTTGGGGAAGTCAAGGTCTGACTGCTATACCAAACAGGAGATTTCATATGCATGAAGGCCAGGTACTTGGGTAGGTACTTGGGCTATATTCAAATTGCACGGCTAAGTGTAATATCGTGTCCTGACGAGTAATAAAATTTTATTACCAGAGAATCGCTGTTGCTTGCAATGTAAGTAAGTTATATTAAACCTCAAAAATATTTCCTTTCAGTACGGTAGGACCTTATACTACAGGTACACAATTTTGCGAATCATTTTGAATGGTTTTGGTTATAGGTATTTCGAAGATGCTAAGGTTTTCCTCTTTGTAGTACTTTGATCCATCGTGCCATGGATCTTTTGAAACCCCTCTCACTCTTCTTCCTAAGTGAAGGCTGCCATAAGTTTGGCAATGTCTTTGAGAGCGATGAGGATTTTGACTTCTGAAAGGTCAAACAAAAGAATTTAAACGGGGATTAACGCGAACTAATTAGTAAAAAGGTATCATACCTTCTTTATACCCGACGTTTCGACCGAGTTACAACGGCCGTGGTCACGGGTCAAAGAAGGTATGATACCTTTTTACTAATAATAATGAGTTTGCGTTAATCCCCGTTTAAATTCTTTTGTTCAACTATGGAACGCGAATGTTTAAAAGTGTATATTCTGAAAGGTGGTTCCCATTCTTCTCCACAGCTATAAAATAGACGTCCTGAAAAAGGTTCGTACTATTCAGAAGCACTTTTCAAACATTTTTGACTATGTCTATGACTTTGACCAGAAGTCATTACCCTGTTCAAGAGTCACAGTCAATATAGACACGGATTTACATACCGTCTTTTCATTTTGAGTTAAACGGAACGCAACTCATTAAAATAAAAGACAGTATGCAGGGTTGAATAAATTATAAGACGACTAACACCTGTGTCCCTGTGAATACGAACACAGTAGAGAGTTAAAAACGTCAGGATAAAATAAACACGGATATTTATATTCGAAAAAGTGTTTTTCATTTTTTTTATTGTTCGCGTAAACTTTAAAATACAGTTATTATTATTATGGGATACGCTTATGCCATACCTTTAATGTTAACCGCATACTATCAAGTTAGACAGAGCATTGAAATTGTGCCAGTCAAGTACCTTTAGGTAGAGATTCCGGTAAGGAAGCCATTCCTGCAGTCTATGAAAATATTTATGAGCATGCCACGATTTCCAGAAATAAGCCTAGACGCACACTGAACGATTTGTAAACATTTACTGTTGCATAATCAAACGATTTCGATTCTGACGTCAGCTCTCTGCGAACAAACAAAACATCATATTATTGCCTCGAAACTCAGCATTTAATTGAAGCATCATTCATATTTCAGAGTCACTACTTACATTAAGAGCTTTCGAATTATTTTATTTTGGTCGTAACTTTATTATATAGAATAATGGAGATTATTAATGTTCAATTCTTGATAGCTTTTGAACATTTTATGTGAAAACGAATAGAAAATATTGCGTTATTATCTTTTGACTTATTGTGCTGATCTTATTATAATATACATTTTTATTGGGCGTTATGAGCGTCTCTTTTCATTTAAAAACAGAATATTGAAATCAATCGAACCGAGAGAGCATTTAAAACTCACAAGGCATGTAAAACTTATTTATTCAAAGTTACTGTTCTACTTAAACTTCTGTTTGTTTATATCTTACGGGTAAGCACTCGGCCTTCATCTCACCTGATGTTAAGTGATGATGAGGCCGAAGGTGGAAGCGCACTTGACCAGGAATCCTCAACTACTGAGGCACTGGCTATCTTATCTCTATAGCAAACACAACAATGCTACAAACATTGATGCTATGGAGACATATTTAGATAAGATGGTACTTACCACCAAACCGAGAACACTAACATCTACCCTCCGCTGGGAATCGAACACCCGGGTCCCGACCTCTGGGTCTTAACCGGTGGTCTAAACCACTAGACTACAGAGGCGATTAAGTTACAACTACTAACTAGGAATATAGTTTAATATTATAGTATTTTTTTCTAAATGTTAATTATCAAATATACTAAGTTTACTCATATTGTGAAGAAAGGTTTCCATTTTAAGTTGAAAAAATATTTTTACGGCAGACTAAAATAATGATCGTAGCTAGCTATTCGTACTTAATATAAGCCCTTTCACCAACAAAACCTAACACATTACCTAAGCCAGCTGGCAATCAAACTCGGAAGCTCTGGCTCTGAAAGCTTTGTGCCACCAATAGGCAACAAAGGGCAAAGGTATTTATGGGCATGCGCATGACTGGCCTAGCCCTCATTATTTTAATTTTTTTCTCACTATTTTTCATCCTACGCAATTCACAGAATCAATATCTACTAACGAGTGAGTTATATGAGAGCCGTGACGAACGCTCCGTAATATCAAAGTGATTCGCTTCTGAGTCGTCAAAAGAACGAACGACTCACTGATCACATGACAAAGAATGAATGGATTGCGGGGCTAGCCTCTTTCATTGTATTGAATGCTAGTAGTCGTTGTGTTTCAGGAATTGAAAGCCAGCTCTGATTAGTGTCGGATATCTTGTCTAGAACTTTCGTATCTCTTTTTACATAATGTCTAGACGAAGTCGCGGCAGGCAAAGCCGTGGTCTCCTCAGCACGATAAGTCGATGTCTTATGAAAACTCTTGGTGTACCTCAGCACAGCACTAAGGCATTGGTTATTTGGTAGAACGAGGTGACATAAATATGTAACAATTCAAAGCGCCACCTGTATTGTCCATTTGGTAGCTTATGCTCATGACTACAATCGTTACCCAAAAGCGCCAGCTGCGACCACGGGCTCCTCAGCAGCAGCTCCTGCTGTCTCATCATCATCATCAGCTCATTTTAATGTCCCCACTGCTGGGGCACGAGCCTTCCCTATAGATGGTATTAAGGAGAGCGGGCTATAAACCACCACGCGGGCCCAGCGCGGATAGGTGGTTGTGAACGACTGCTAATGCAGCCGTTGTTAACGGCTTAACGTGCCATCCGAAGCACGGAGGAGCTCGAGATGATAAATTTTTGGTCACCCATCCGATGACCGGCCTTTGCGAAAGTTGCTTAACCTCAGCACTCGCAGACCGGGCGCGTCTACCACTGCTCCATCGAGCTCCTCATTATTCACTGTGCTGTCGTGTACAGCACAGTAAATAAGTGCGAAGCCACAGTTTACGAGACACTGCTAAACTGCTAAGTGATGCCGGCGCCGCTGACTACGCGCGTCGGTACTTCGAGTTGTGGCTCGAGCGCTAACTCAGTTTCAGTACTGCCAACCACACTTATTAGTTCGTAACTTAGTTAATTACAATAGCGGCAGGCAACCGGCGAGACAATCAAGATGGTTGCTTCTTGAGGAATCTCTGTATAGGTCTTATTTTTTGTTTTTGGAGAGAGTTTGCCGATAGCCTCTGACGGCATTTTCAGCTTCACCGCGCTTTTTTGGGGGCGGCGAGATACTTAAAGGGTTCCTCAAGCCGTGTGAAACGAATCACCTTCGGTGGTTTTTAAAGGGAACGGTATCACGCACTGCAATCCTCGGCTCGGCCCGGGTCGAGGATTAGGTATATTATTTACAGTAGTTACTGTCACAAAGGTGGCATTTTGATTGAGATAGGACAAAACGATAGAAAGTACCTATGTACCTACGCTACGGTACCTTTATTGACAAAGTATTTACAAGCATGGCGTCGGAGCGCTCTGTCTGGTTTATTTATATGGATTTCTAAAGACAATCTTCTTACTAGAGTATTATGATAATAATTGAAAAAACCATTTGTTTCACGTAAGTTACATGCGGTGGATACATGTACACCAACACACATCATACACCAACCAACAACAAACGTTAGGATAAAATCATAAAAAGTAATATTATGTAAAAATTAAATGCGAGCATATTCATATAAAATGTTTCTTTTCAATTATCTAATTTTGGTAAAAAAGTTGAATTTTGGTGTAAATAGGGTTTGAAACTGGTGACAGGTATTGCCAGAGGCAAAAGGTCCTGGGTGTCAGGCATCTTTATATGCGATCTTACACGTGTGGAGTACATTAACGTTTTCATTATTTTTCACATTCAAAATTCACTAAGAGTTCTAAGTAAAATCAAAACAGCATTGAAGTGAGCCTCCTGATGACCAACGAGGTAAGATGAAATTATGTCATAAAAATTTCATTGTCGTTACCATGATGATTGGTGAACGGAACTTGCACCCAGCACTCTATCTTCATCTAGCTGAAACATTTGTCAAACCCTCGTTAACGTTAAATCGAGATATCATCAAAAATTCTAAGGGCACTCGATACACACGCCTGCACACTTAGTTACTGTCAAATATTCTCAATACACTTTGAAGTTTATGTATGTGGCCTACAGTTGATTATTTATTGAAAAAATTTGACAGTTTTGGATACAATGTGCAGGCGTCTGTATTTTAAGCAAGTTAAAAGTTACAAGACATTGTTATAAGCGTCAGTAGGCTGCAATGGCCGCTGACCATCAGGCGGACGGTTAGCTCGTTAAATAAACGAAACCATATTTATGATCCATCATTCGCTTCTTACATGAAATATGGGATTATGGCACGCATACGTAATGTCTCTGAGAAACCACCTTCACAATGTTTTTCTCCATTTCTAACCACAATTCACAAAACCGATTACAAACTTAAACTTAATAAACATACCTACAGTTATATTAAAACATGCAGTAGATTTATATCCTACAAGATATGAACACAACGTGCATAAGTTTTTTTTTTTTTTGAGAGAGATTGCTGATTGCCGCTGCGGCATTTTCAGCTTCACCGGGCTTTCGTGCATAAGTATTATTTCACCTTGTAACAGAAATATTAAAAAAACAATAAAGCAAGAAAAACCATATTCTTAGCAAATAAATATTCTAATAATGATGCTGAACAAAATATTAGTGGAATACCCACTAAAACTGAAGCTTACCGAGTTGTTTCTTAAATGAGGCTGAAGAACCGTGGCCAAATATATCTATATACGACCCCACACGATTCGACAAGGAGCTCATAAGATAAATAGCCGAGTGCTGACCTAGGTTGGTTCTGTATAATGGGAGATGGATTAACTAACTACGTACATGAAACAGTTAATTAAATGGTAATTCATGGTAATTCAACAAATACAAATCTGCCTTAGGAGGTGACGAAATAGAAACATCCTTATCTTGCTAGGATAAAGCCTGTCAGCCGCTCGTGATAATATAACTTGCAAGATTCGACAGGGTCCCAGTGTATCGGTATCTTAGATGGAAGAGCAAGCGTTTTTTATTTTATGTTTGACTACAAAACTAATATATTAAATGTATTTTTTTTAAAGCAGTGAAGCTGTTAGTTTGTCAAAACAACGAGAGTGCAATTAGTTACCCGTTTTAGAAGAAATATAAGAGCTATATTTCTTCAATAGCAATTAATCATAAAACGCTAAAGAGCGTCGGCCATCTATCTTCGTCACTTTAATTATGTCTAGCACAATGCTTTGCAGACTACTCGCGTGTACAGTTGAGTGCAGAAAAATGAAAGATTGCACCTTTTTACGAAGACGTATTAAGATTCGTTCTCCGCCGCCGTCAATATTACGTTCTCATGACATTATATACGAGTATACTAGTGGTCGCCCAGTAGTCGTAATTTGACCATTTTCACAAAATATACAGTATTTATATTCGTACAGGGTGCAGTAGAATTTCCTAATAAATAAATAAACACAGAAACAGAAAGATAAACTTCAACAAGTTTCTATTTTTCCACTCCTTCTTCAGATGAACTTTGACTATGCCATCTCAGACTATTCCTTGCGCGGAATATGCTTATAAAGGGGTAAAAAAGTATTTTCTTCATGTATTAAATATATATTCCCTAATCAACGTTGGTGCCGTATCGAAATAGCTTTCCATAAAATTACTTTCAAGTTGGGTGTTACCACCAAGTTTTTTATTTAGATACTATATTTAATCAGATCTGAAGATTGGGTTCGAAAATATAAATGTATTCGTCGAGTCGATAATAGTATTTTTTTTAATACAAATAACGCTTCCAAGAACTTATAGCTTACGGATTTATATTATCGGACAGCCAATTGTTCTTTGAAAAATTTAAATACGCTTTGAAGGTTGGTATTTATTTTGTTGTCTTAAGCTTAATCCTGCTTCTACTTATGAAGCCTTTAAGCTTTAAGCAGCCTTTTGTATACACTTTTAAACTTTCGCGTTCCATATTTGGTGGTCACGGGCTGACTACGTGGTCAGCCTACGTAATCAGCCCGTGACCACGGCCTTTGTAACTTGGTCGAAACTTCGGGTATAAAGGAGGTATGAAACCTTATACTTTAGTTTGCGTTAATCCTCGTTTTTTCTTTGTTAATCTTATGCCTGATTTCACCATAGACCCCTAAGTTTTTGGTGACCCCTAAGCCATGTTAGGTGACAGTTGTTGAAGCAAACGGTCACCTAAAATGGCTTAGGGGTCACCTAAAACTTAGTAGTCAATGGTAAAAATGGGCATATTCTTGGTACAACTGTACACTACCATCGTCGTGGACAATTTCACTGGAATATGAGTATTTTTCCATTCGAACGAAACGCAATTGTGCATATTTGCAGTGATCAAATTAAAAAGAGTTTACGATTTACATTTCAATCGCTCCGCATTTGACGTAAGCGAAGGGTATGCAAATTCAATGGCTTTTGTTAAAATGTTTCAGCACTAACTGAACTTTATCATCATTTTAAAATGCACGTTCCATAAATCCAAATGTGAATATTCGTATGAGTTTAAATGTGTAAACATGCAAATTTAACGCATTTGTATTCTGAGGTATGGCGGATGATTGGCGAACTAACTAAATGTTTTCAAAGCGAATCAATGATAATTGATTGAACATAGTAACAGCGTGAAAAGAAGCTCGATGGCACAGTGGTTAACGCGCTCGGTCTGCTAGTGCTTTCGCTAAGGCCGTTCATCGGATGGGTGACCAAAAATGTATCATCTCGAGCTCCTCCATGCTTCTATACATCTATCCTTCCATAGGAAAGGCTCTTGCCCCAGCAGTGGGGACATATAAATAAGCTGATGATGATGTCGTTAACAGCGTGAATCCTTTATAAGTTCCACTAACACACTTTCACTTTTTTTTAATAGTGTTACTGCACTGTAGCTAAATTAAATATTTATAAAATACAGTGAAAAAAATCTTCCGCAATCCGGGCGGCTGCACTGACCGCTATGCTACCGGGAAGGCTGACGTAAGCGCTGAATTTTGTCACTTCTTTTTAATTTTTTGAGTGCTAATAGCGGCACAGTGCGCCATCTATCCAACGGTTATTGCAACCGATTACTATTTATTTATTTATTTGGACAACAAAACAGATAACAATCATTGAAATATGAAATAAAAATTGTAACATTTAGTTCAGTGCTAGACTGTACCCTACTATGTTGACACATCATTTCTGATTTACAGGATAAAACAAATTACAATATAAAATAGGTATAAAATAATAAAACTAATAAAATAAAAACTACGAACGAACTGAGAAAGCCATACAACCTCACCATTTTAGCTATCCACCAGCAGTATTGTAATCCGTTTAAAAAGATAAGGTTCCGGTTCGAAAATATCCAAACTAGGATTATCAATGGATAACTCGACACATTATGCACATTCATCTTTGCAAATACCACTAATATCTAATATTTCGCTATACTAGCACTTTTACCCGCGACTTTGTCCACGTTGATTTCGTATTATTCCATGCAAGAAATTAAATCTCATTATTTTTTATCAAAATAAAATATAGCCTATGATTCTATCCGCGAACGAATTTTTGGAATTGGACCAGTAGATACCTCCTCAAACAAACAAAGTCACAATTTCTACCTCTTTATTAATAGTAAAGATTTGCTTTATACGTCCCAATGTGTGTCAAGGTTTCTTTGATGGCATACTCTTATTCATAGCAAGCAAATATTATGTTTGTGAAATGGCTGAGTGTATTGAGTTAGCAGGGATCCCCTTTGACTACATATCTCTCAATGTACTTTAAAGTAAGAAGGATAGGGTGCACCTTCAGAGACCGTTTATTATTATTACGGCACGCATTGTGCTTAATAAATGATGTCGTTCGATGGACTAAACAATTTGACAATGGAAAAATGGCTTTGGGTACGCGCCTTAAATGTATAAATCGCGTTTACTGACACACTGTAAATCTTAAATAGCTGCCTACCACGTTAGCCTATCACTAGTGGTAACTGGTAACAAAAAGATAGCATTTTAGGTTTGGATATAAATTATAACTTTAGTGTTGTTTGGAAAATTACTGCTTTCTATCGCGTAATGTATTGGCGGATATGACACTACGAGTATAATATTATGATTCGGACAGTTAAAGAATGTATTAACAATAAAACGCTTTGCTATCCATAATTGATCATAGGAATGGTATCATCTCGTCTATTTTATCAAAAATCCTCCTGAGATCTTGGGTTCGATTTCCAGTGTTTGTATACTGTAATGTGGATCTTCTACTCCTCCTGTGGGGAGGCTACAAGAAAATAAAAAACACTCCACACTTAACAGAATATATTTTATTGAAAATATTAAATAGAACAATACAATAAGTGTTGTACAATTTTATTGAATAAACTATGTGTAAATAAAACTATTACTGAGACAATAAGGGTACCAGGAGTTCTGAGGTCAGTTTGGTCGACAAAAGTAACTACTTGATAAAACTACTACTCGGTTTGGTTTGACGTAGTTTGGTGTAGTCAAGATGGCTTCCCCTGGGTCAAAAAAGGGGCTTGTTTGTCCGCCTGGCTAGCTACTACCATCTTATCTGAATATGTCAATATCAATGTTTGTAGCATTGTTGTGTTCCAGCAGCTAGGGATATTATAGTACCGAAGTAGTTGAGGATTCCGGGTGAAGTGCACTTCCACCATTGGCCGCATCATCACTTAACATCAGGTGAGATGAAGGCACTGTGCTCACCCGTAAGAAAAAATAAAAAAAACGATCTCAACCGAAATTATTATTGTCAAGTAGTGTTTAACACGACCCTGTTCCAGTTTAAGTATTGATAGATGGATAAATAGATTTTTGCGTAGGTGGTAAATGACACGAACCCTAAACTATTATAATAAATAAGTCAAATGGTTCGCCCATTTCTTTCAGCCTGGGACTAAATCTAGGTCAGCTTTTATAGCCATCGATTATTCCTCAAAGATGGGAACAGACCAAACTGTTTTAGAAATAGGCGGAAATCTGGCCGTAACTAACCACACTGCTGGTCCTTAGCGGGGTAGGGGTGGAACAACTGAAATTTACGAGAACAACGGACGTAAAGACAGAACACGCTTTGCGTGTACCCGAAATATGTTAAGTTAGTGGAGGCAATGAGTATACCAGGAGGGATAACTTGAAAACAGATAACATGCCTAAGGCAAGGTAGGCACTTGGACTATTTAATCAATTGCTATTTTCAGTTTTGACACAAATTTTATAAGTTAAAATTTTACTAGAAAAAATCAACCGGCTTCAGGAACCTCGAGTGAGAATCGAATCTGACTAAAGACTGGAAGTGTAAATCACAAACTACTAGAAAAATTCAACGAATCTTCTGGGGCCTCGGTAGCTCAGCAGGCAGAGCATTGGACCGGTAATCCAAAGGTCGTGGGTTCGATTCCCACTCGAGCTTCCTGAGGCTGGTCGTTTTTTTCTAGTCAAATTTTATCTTATATTAGCATTATATTAGCATTGTGAATGCCAAATTCAAAATAATACAAATTGTATACTCTAGTATAGATCTTCCGCAATCCGGGCGGCTGCACTGACCGCTATGCTACCGGGAAGGCCTGACGTAAGTGCTGAATTTTATCACTGCTTTTTAATTTTTTGAGTGCTTATAGCGGCACAGTGCGCCATCTATCCAACGGTTATTGCAACCGATGACTATGCAGATTCATCTTTGCAGATGAAATACTGCAAATTTAATAACACACTTTTTGTTTTTTTAAGTGCTTGCTGCACTGAAGGTAAATTAAATATTTATAAAATTTATAAAATATAGTGAAATAATTAAACGCTTGAATAGATGGATCCAACGGTTATTGCAACCGATGCCTATGCATACTCAGATGGTGCACTGTGCCGCTATTAGCACTCAAAAAATTAATAAGCAGTGACAAAATTCAGCGCTTACGTCAGCCTTCCCGGTAGCATAGCGTTCAGTGCAGCCGCCCGGATTGCGGAAGACCCAGGTTCGATTCCTGGCTGGTCGGGTGGGCGTTTAATTTTTTCACTGTATTTTATAAATTTTATAAATATTTAATTTTTAATTTAGCTTCAGTGCAGCAATCACTTAAACAATAAAAAGTATGAAATTTACAGTATACAAATTGTCACTCTATGGTTCTCGTTGCGATATGCAGTTTAAGTTTATTTTATTATTACTTGGTTGGGTTAGCTACTATTAATGATAAAAAAAACCTGACAACATTATAAACATATTTTACACTAAAGTATCACTTTTGTTTTTTTTAGTTTCCCTTTTTTGTCAATGTAACTTTGTGTATATGTCGAGTTTCCAATAAACAACGTAATGATTTCAGAACATCGCTGATCATGGCGCATGCGACTGTGCCAAACTATTCAAAGACAAAAAAAATATATTTTAACAATCCCCGTAATTAATAATTGTATTGTTAGTTAATAGCTTATTAGGGGAGCTCGATGTCGCAGTGGTTAACGCGCCCGGTCCGCGATTGCTAAGGTTAAGCAACTTTCGCATAGCCCAGTCACATCATAAGTGATTACAAATTTGCCATCTCCAGCTCCTCCGTGCTTCGAAAGGCACTTAAAGCTGCTGGTCCCGGCTGCATTAGCAGTCGTTAACAACCACCAATCCGCACTGGGACCGCGTGGTGGTTTATGGCCCTTTCTCCCTACTCATCCATTGGGTAGGCTTATGCCCCAGCTGTGGGGACATAAAATGAGCTGATGGCGATGATGATGATAGCTTTAAACAAAGAAGTTTCAATTTAAAATAATAGCTTTAATAAAGTAAAATTTAAACACTGAAAAAAGACGACAACCTCAGGCGAGAATCGAACCACGCACCTTCCGCATTCCGGGCGGCTGCCTTAACCACTTGGCTCCGCCTGAAGTTGTCGTCTTTTTTCAGTGTTTAAATTTTACTTAAGTATATTTAAGCGTTAATAAAACGCTAAAATATATAAAAAACACTTATCTATAACGCAGCTTCATCTTAACCGAATGTTCAAATATTTGTAAAAATATTTCTTTCGGATCTCAGAGGTGAAAACTTCTAAGATTGATGAAGCAATGTTGACTAAAAAACATAAGCATCAAGCACTGAAAAATTTCGACGGGTGAAAGCCAGACCTCGGTAGCCAAGTGGTTAAGGCAGCCGCCCGGAATGCGGAAGGTGCGTGGTTCGATTCCCGCCTGAGGTTGTCGTCTTTTTTCAGTGTTTAAATTTTACTTAAGTATATTTTAGCGTTAATAAAACGCTAAAATATATAAAAAACACTTAGCTTTAATAAACTGAAATGTTTCAAACATCCCAAAGCAATAAGTAGCCTATTAAAATCATACACTCGACGGGTTTGGGGTTGAAAGTAATCTGCATGAGCCTCGCGTTTAACACATCAAAGTTTATACCACTGTAACTTTTGCCCACGCTTATAACTCTACCAATTGAACTTTGTTTTTTTAAAAGGAGAAACAAATTAATTTGCAATTTAAATTAATGACAAACACTTCTCGTAAATAGTCGAAGCAAATTCAGCAATAATATTATTGTTCTAGTAAAGCATAAATACGACCTTTTGTATTTATTATATTTGTTCAGGCGGGAAGTGCTCTTGACTGTCATTCTGCCTGATAGGTAGCAGATTATCATTTGTGATTGAAGCAATGATTGAAATAAGGTTTGAACTGACGAATCGACTCGTCATAGATAAGTTCCGTTGGAAAATTTGGTAACAAGTAATATTGTGTTAAATATTTGGTATTTTGTAAACGTTGTCTAGGAAACGCTCCAGTGATGTGGTGTGCCGATTACCGCCAAGTGGCTGGCAGCAGTTGGATGAGGAAAGCAAAAGATCGGGCTCAGTGGCATGCATTGGAACATACCAACATGTCCGCCCGGATGGCTAAGAAGTAAACGTGTCCGGTCTGCGATTGCTGAAGTTATGCTACTTTCGCAATGGCTGGTCATCGGATGGGTTGATAAAGATTTATCATCTTGAGCTCCTACGTTCTTCGGCACGTAAAGCCGTTGGTCCCGACTATATTAGTAGTCGTTAACAACCACCAATCCTTATGGTGGCCTGTTCTCCTTATGGAGTTTCCATCCATAGGGAAGGCTCGTGCTTCAACAGTGGAGACACAAAATGAGCTGGTGACGGTGATGGTGATGGTGATGAATATGTTCAGCATTAGACTTATACTGATTAGCTGATAATGATGTAGTGATTAGTATTTATCAATAAGAAAATGCTAAAGACCAAGAAGAAACAGCTCTTTAGACATTAACAGTAAATAACTACTAACACAAAATTACCAGAAGTGGGCGAATCATTAATACATTTTTTTTTTCATTTATTTGGGTAAACAAACAATGACAATACATAATGGATAAGACAGACAATGACAAATAAATTGGTAGAATTGTCACCAACACCGTTTACCACAAATTGACTGACAAATTAAATAATGCTAGGTTGACAATGTAGTGCTACGTTACAAAATAATGTACTACGAGTATACTATAAATTAACATTTGACAATGTACTAGTTTGAACTTAACTTGGTTGGAAAGTCTTACATGATTTACATAAGATTTACATAAGATCAATAACATAATATAAAATGTAAAACATCTCAAAAATACAATCTAGCAGTTTCGAATTTGACTGAGATACTCAGAAGTTTAAATACGAAAAGAGAAATTGAATATATTTTTTATGTTCTTTTAAAAGCAACATATGGAATTATTTATGTAAATTACAAAACCATAAAAATTTCTCGAATTTTTGTAAATTGAGAATTTTTGTAATTAAAACAAATTTGATTTGATATTTGTTAAATAAAATAATAAGTTAAATTAATAGCATAAACTATCAACTATCAAGCAATTAACTATCATATTGAAATTGTAGCTATAATAATAATTGTCAATTATTTGCAATTTATCACTGAAGCATGACCAAGAGTAAAGGCAATATATAGGCAATATATTATAACCACATGCCCAGAGATTGGGTTATGTGGTTTAGATATTATCGTCAGTGGATTGTTCTGCGAAGCATTATTGTTGCTTGAGGTATAAATAGCTGTGCAAGGGGCACGGATCAACTCAGTATTTCGATGTTCAGTCTGTTAAATAACGCGACATCAAAATGTCCACAACACAATATCATTTGTAAAGAAAACATGTCGTCGTTTGACGAGTTTGGATGTGGTCCTTTTCTATATTTATCTAATTTTTCTGTATAATAACAATATAATGTCTAAAATAAAGCAAAACGAATAGTTTTCTAATGTCATTGAAATGCCGAAATCGACATCACACTGGCGAAGGATGTTCTAGAACAAATTCAAAATAGATTTGTAACTAAATTAATGTCGACGTACCCACTGAATAATGATGATAATGTTTTTCTTCCGAATTATGTCCCAGGGTTCAGTATTCCAGTTTATGCTAATTTATTCAATTGTGACACAAATCGACGCGGCTCCCTTACCGTTTAAGCTTATTTTAATGCGAAAAAAGGTTTCCTTTAACGCGAAATTGAGTTCCGAGCGCAAATTTGTAGGCGGTTGCCTCTGCTCGCTCTATTTATTTAGCTATGTATAACAATTGTTTTAAATTGAATGGATAAGGTTAAGAGAAAGTTGTTTGTCAGCCAAATAGTTATAAGTAGCTAAGTAGTATAATATAAATAAGTGTATATGACATTGTGGAAATTGAAACTTTTACCTGGGGGCCTACCGCCTAACTCTATCGCTATCGCTCTCGCTATCGCGCTTTATAGTTTATGTCGTAATCTTGTCATTTCGAAAGCTTGCTTTGCTTTGCTTGCTTTCATATCGCTTTCGAAATGACAAGATAACGCCATAAACTATAGAGCGCGATAGCGAGAGCGATAGCGATAGAGTTAAGCGGTTGGGGGGCTGATGTAAATTTGTTAACTTAGTTTTTTTTTTATTTTGTGATATTTTTTTTTACATGTTGTGGTTGTCTTCTATAATTTTGTGTTTATTTGTAATGGAAAGTGTCCTGCTGTGATAGGGCACTTTTCAATATTTTTGACGCTGTAAGGGAGAAAAGAGCTGGACACTTGCTGAGCCCAGAGTAGACTTACGAACCGATGGCATAGTGACATTCACAAGAGCTACTTGTAGCCTGAACTGAATCTATGATTTTGAATTTTGAATTTTGAATTTTGAAAGTTTATCTTTGAATTGAATCAAATCACACTTTTAATTGGTCTACGTATAAATCCTCTAATAAAATTTTATAAAATGTTTTTGTTTTGTTTATGTGTAATTTAAAAGCAAATTTTCGCAAAAAAAAAATACCCCGATGATTCGTTTCACACGGCTTGAGGGACCTTTTACGTTCCACGCCGCCCCCAAACAAGCCCGGTGAAGCTAAAAATGCCTCAGAGGCAATCAGCAATCTCTTCTCAAAAAAAAAGAAACAAATTAAAAAAACACAAAAAAGTTTTTTTTTCAATTTTATACTTATATTTTATCATAATATACTTAGCTGAATAAACTGTAACGAAAAACTTACTCACACACCCGAGTTCATGGTGGAAGTCATACACAAAGTAGTACAGCAGTGCCAGTAATCACAATCAGCTGTCATAGTATATTATTTTTGTTTTTTTGATAACTTGATGATTACATTAAGAGGAAAATAAGCGAAAAAAATATCCTATTCATGGGATTTTCTTATGCATAAGTAAATTATTTGTACATGAATGTTTCACATCGCAATATTAATAGCAATTACAAAGCGTTTCAAGATATTTTTTTGTGGAATTTGAATGAAATAAAATGGCACATGCCGCAGGTTTATTACCAAAAAATATTTTTTAACAAAAAAACCGACTTCAAAAATGAAAATAATAATAATGAAGTCGTGTGGTTGGTGGTCGGCTGGGGGACGATTTTGTTTCATTTAAACTTTTATAGTTGTTCCATTATCTCCCCTGATTTATTGTAAAAGCCTCACCCGACTTCAATATAGACATACTTTAAAACTGATATGCGTATCTAGGTAATTTATAATATGATTTCATTATTATTTCTTGCTTCTTAGATCTGTTTATTGTATACTTATTTAATCATTTCCGATTAACTAAATCAAAATACGAATTACTTTGTGCTAAGTAAATTAAGTTTTTACTTTTTTTTATTTTCCTTTTTAAAGTCGGTTATTGTTTTTTTATATTATTTTATTTTACGATTTTTAGTGATGGGTAGACCTAACAAGGGTGCTTCTCGGATGAGGAAACGACGGCCTAGTAGGTAGTGGTATTCCTATGTAAAACTTCAATCTTAATGAGGTATTATTTTTGTACGAACTGAACATTTTGGCATATTGAATAGTATGAATTAAGCCCAACAAAAGGTAACTGTTGTAAATCGTTGAGGAATTCCCTCGACTGTCTATGGTCTCCATTATCAGACCTGTAATGTCACTTATAACCCATATGAGTGCAAAGTTCTCATCAATAGAAATGAATTAAGTCCAAACGCAAGGTAGCTACTTTAAAACGTTAAGGAGCTTCCTTGACTGTCCTTCGCCTTTATCATCATACCCCTAATGACAGTCACAACCCATCTAGGTGTAAAGTTCTTACCAATACAAATTAATCAAGCCCAAACACCAGGTAATTGCTGTAAATCGTTGAGGAGCTCCCTCGACTGTCTTTCGGCTTCATCATCAGATCGAGTCCAGACCTTCATTAAATAGTAGTGCTTAAAATAACAAACGCACTAGTCGCCACTACGGTTTTCGAAGTTTCCCCTCGATTTCTTCAGAGTTCCATCATCAGATCCTGATCTGATGACCATGGGACCACCTGGGAAGTAAATCCCTTCAAACAAAACAAGAATTTTCAAAATCGGTTTACAAGTTACGGAGATATCGCGTAACAAACATACAAAAAAATAAAAAATTGAGAACCTTTTTTTTTGAAGTCGGTTAAAAAGCAACCGGTTGCTAATTCTGCAATCGCTACGCGATTGCTCTAGTTGCGGTTTATAAATTGAAAAAAAAAAAGAAAAAATATATTATTATTATACTCTTTATTTATTTTCTTTCTTAAAACTAGATTTTTACAATATTTTAATATAAAAACAATAAAACATTATAAAAACCTAATTCTAGAGTACCACCAGCAGCGGGGCAGGGCCCAAGCTACCGGTGGTCAGGGCTGCAGAGTGAGGAACCTCCTGACAATACGTGCCGTGTCAAGGAGTACTGCTTTCTGAATCTGACCCTTGATCCAACCATCAAGCGAGAGCCTCTTAAGATGTTGGTCGAGGCTCTTCGCTATCAGACCGTTCGCTGAAACGACTATCGGGACAACAATGGTTGAATCAACATCCCACATGGCGGTCACCTCGTGAGCTAAGTCAAGGTACTTACTGAGCTTGTCCTTCTCGGCTTTCACGAGGTTCTCATCATGAGGTATGGTGATATCAACCAGTATTGCCCGGCGCTGGGATCGGTCAACCACCACGATATCAGGCTTATTGGCGACAATAGTCCTGTCCGTAATGATAGAGCGATCCCAGTAGAGCGTTGCATGACCATTTTATTATTATTATTATTAGGTATTTCGGACGCAAATCGCTTAATGTATGTAAACTATTACACACATTTAAATCGCAAATACACTACATAAGCGAGCGAATACACTAAGATAGCAATCATTGAGCATTTTTGTCCGTAATACCAATACCAATTTAACAACCGCAGCTAGAGCAGTCGCGTAGCAATTGAACAATTAACAACTGGTTGGTTGTTTCGGTAATAAGAAGGCCGTTTCGTTTGTTTTTGTCATACACAATGACTTTTAATTGCCTTTAATAGACTTTAATTTATTTTCATGCATACTGAACTGCAAACTGTCGTTTCGGTACATCAACCTATACAAAACTGTAAAATTTCTTCAATACATTTTCAACCATATAACTAAGTAATAAAGCTCAAAGTCTATTGAGGAAATTCGACAGTTTGTGATAGGTTGATTTGCAGGCGCGTGTATAATAATAAAATATCTGCGGAGTCCACACTCGCTTACCTAATACAGTTTCGTAATTTTTTTGTTTTCATCGTAAGTACATTTTCCAGTAAATAGGTTTTACTACCGTCATACGACGGTTTGCTTTTTTTGGTGAATTTCGAGAAACTCTGTTTATACTAAAGCTCTCCTTGTTTTATTGAGCGAAAGTACTCGCCTACATAATAAATGTGAAAGGTAAATTTCTAAGAAGCTGTAATGAATAATCGATTTGGTCTAGCAATGAAAATTAAGGCAGTTTTGTTTCATTAAAAGCATTCTGAGGCTAATTTAATTTTTTATTTTACTTATCTCAAATGTTTGATAGGTAAAACATTGTTAGGTTATTTTTCCTTGTGCAATATTGTGTCTGTCATTTAACATGACGTCTAAATCATGCCGCATGATATAATTATACCTACCTTATTGTCTAATTTTTTTTTAATTCGCTATAGCTGTTTTTTAGGTATATTCTTAACATAAACATAATCAAACTATACTTCACATAGCTCTATAATAAATTGACTGCGACTTCAAGCTGCGACTGCATAGTGAACTACATAACTGCTTGAGCGGCTCCATATGTGTTTTTAAATAGTAGAAGACTGTAGTTCCCATGCAGTCGCAGCTTAAGCAGTCGCATCCTGACTGCTTCAAGCCGGCCGTGTATGGCCGCCATAAGTCCCTCAGTAGCCTTTTTTTTACTGTTAATAAGGAGGTAACGTTTGTGACTTGCTTGTTTGTTTGTTTGTATGTCTCTGGAACTACTGATCCAAAAATTCTTTCGATAGAATGCTGCAGGTAACATAAGCATTATTTTATTAAAAAAAGAATTATTTTTGAAATCTTAAAGCCACGCGGACAAAGTCGCATATTATGTCACTTTATTCGAAGAACTAGCTCAAAGAGAATGCAGTGCAATGTTCTATTGCATAATTTTATAACTAAACCAATAAGCTTGTACAGGTACAGTTATTATATTTTTCCAGCATACCTACATACTATACTAGATAAGTTTCATCGGCCCGTGCGTATCTGGGCTCGCGTCGAGACAGATAAAAACTTAGTTGTCCAGTACCGGCCGAACTTATTCAATAAACTGAACTCTGTCGTAAATGGAACAATGGATTGCCACTACTAAGAGCTTTCAGTGTTGGAATACATTTTAATCAAATCAAATTAATTTTATTTACTCTACATAATATGATCAATGTACCGGAAAACTATGTATTAGGTATACATCATGGTGAACTTAATTAAGTGTGTGGAGACTGGTGCCCGCACTAGAGTTTTAAAAAAACCGTTTAACATGTCACCAGACCTCCACCCCACGAACTTATTGTATAAATACTGTAAAAATACTGTATAAGGTTAAACAAAAGGAAAATGTCTATTAGTTAGCCATTTTGAATCGCACATTTTATCGCTAAGTAAATTTTAAAATTTTATTTTTTATATAGGATATTTTTTTGTAGGAAAGTTTAAATGCAGTCAACGTTATATATCTTACAAGGTTTTCTTGTTGTCTTTTAAATTTTAACTTCTGAGTTTAATAAACAGCCTCTAACTGCTGGACAAAGGCCTTCATCATTAAAATCAAGTCATCACTACAATTGATGGGTAATGGCTTAATCACCACGCTTGCCAAATGCAGGTTGGTGATCACAAACCCGGGCTGTGGAGATCCTTGGGGGAGGCTTTTGTCCAGCAGTGGACGTCTTTTGGCTGAGATGATGATGATGATCACATACCCGGGCTATGTATCGAAAAATCCGAAATACATTTTGCCCGAGCTGGGAATTGAACTCGGGACCTCCGGGTATCGGGCCGACACTCGGCCACCGAGGCGTTCTGGGTTTATGCTTGTGTAAATAAAATAATGGTTTAACAAATTTTCATGTGAATGGGTCGATCGTGGGACCCGGCACGGATAATCACCTCGTCACTGAATCATGTGATGTTAAAGTAAGTATTGTATTGTTTCAATAAACTGAACTCGATTGCGATGGAGCGTTGAATTGTTAAATACATTGTAACTATTCAATAAAATCAACTCAATCGCGATGGAATGGAACTATGAATTGACCCCTACTAAGAGTTTAAGTGTTTAGAATAAATTGTAAATTCAATAAACTATACTCGATCGCAATGGAACAATAGATTGCCTCTAATAGGAGTTTTAAGTGTTAGAATGCATTGTTACTATTGATTCAACCTAACTTGATCGTGATGGACCATGGGTTGTCTCTAATAAGAGTTTAAGATACATTACAATGTTAATAATTATTATTACAAATGTTGAGATTTGTAAATCAAGGTACGCCGAATATATTGACTAGATAATATTAACGAAATTGATTGGAGAATATAATAAATGAACATTGTCAACCAAAGCCGGCTGATTCATAACTGTAGAGATAGCACTTGATTGAGCTAGTTAGAGTGCGATGTACGCAATATTGCATTATTATAATTTATTAAATTCTAGAAAGCGTTTTCTATTTCTGTCTTTGAGGACATTTCAAGTTTGTCTAGTTTAATTAATTTCCAATAATCTTTGTCTTTAAGCACTGCTCATGTTTGAAGAAACTGTAATATCATGATGACAGAATTATTATGAAAAGGGAAATGCTACGATAGTAATTAATTCCAAAGTGATAAGGCATAATATATTTATCTGATGACAATAAAAGTAAAAGTCGATCAAATAATGTAATCCAATTCTTGCGCAAATCAGAATATATTAATTTGTTTATTTATTTTATTTATTTTTTTATTATCATGGAATCAACAGCACTTTATAAATTTAGTTATTACATTGTATGCTTATCCTAATACCAATTACAGATCCCTACTTTTTAAAACAATTTTTCAATATAAAGTCGCTTAAACGGATTACATAACAAAATAGAATATAACTTAAAAGTGTCAAAATACAATTTGAAAAACACAATAATTACAACAATATGGACGTTAATTCAAAAGTAATAAAAACAGAAAATAGTAAGTAGTGGTACGCTATTGGCAGCATTTTTTGTATGTGTGTGGGGGTGTGTGTGTGTGTGTGTGTGTATGTGTGTGTGTTCCAGGAGAGTAGTGTAATTAGATATTAAATAAATAAATGTGTTGCATGTGGGCGCATAGATGTATGAGTGTGTGTGTGTGTGGGTGTTCTTGGTCACCGGTGTGACAGCGGGGATAATTTAGGAGTCTATTTGTGGAAAGTGTTTACTGTGAGTCTATAAATTTAGGAGTATAGATGTAATTTGTTTTTGAAAGACGCTTTACTAAGATGAAAGACATCGATGGATGAGAAGGTTTTGTTATAACTATTAAGCGAACGGCAAACAATTGAATTTTGAGCGTAATTAGAGTGCCTAAGTGGTACATGAAAAAGAGGGGTGTGTCTAGTGCGCCTTGTCGGTGTTCTTATTTGTAGAAATAGAGATAACAACTCAGAACAATCAATTCTATTACTACAGACATCATGTAAGTACAACATATCAACAAGAGTGCGACGATCTTTTAGCTGCATTAATTTATGAAATGTACACGATTCCTCATAATTGAATTCCTTGTGCCGAGTCCGATAATTTAAAGCTCTGATAAACCTAGATTGTAAACGCTCGATTGATTCGATATATGTCATATAATTAGGGTTCCACACGTTACTGCAGTATTCTAAAGTACTGCGGACGTATGAAATGTATAAAACCTTAATGCACTCAGCATCCGAAAAGGGACGACTGACACGCAAGACGAACCCCAAGTTCTTGTACGCTTTGGTGACCATAGTATTTATGTGATCAGTCATCAACATTTTAGAGTCAAAAATGACCCCTAGATCTTTAGTGATGTTAGTGCGTTCTAAAGGCACGTTATCAAGACTGTACTGATGAGTAAGCATGTTTCTTTTACGGGTAAAGCTGATCTGAAAACATTTAGCAACGTTGACTCCAATACGATTATCGTGATAATATTTGCACAACTGATTCAGGTCACCTTGAAGCTTCATAGCATCTTCAACAGTTTTTATATATGCATAAATCTTAGTATCATCCGCATACATCAGGAATTTGGCAAATCGAAAGCAGTTTCCCACATCATACAAATACGATGCGTATAACAAAGGCCCCAGGATTGAGCCCTGAGGGACTCCAGATGGGACTTGTACGAAGTCAGAGCGATGTCCAGCCACAACCTGTGAACGATTCCGTAGGTACGATTCTACCCAACGAAGAAGACTTCCGCGAATTCCCAACTCTTGAAGTTTACGTAGGAGGATAATGTGATCCACGCGGTCAAACGCCTTTTCGAAATCTGTGTATATGACATCTATTTGAAAGCCACAATCCATCCCGTAAAGCACATTATTAACAAAAATTGACAGATTTGTGTTGGTCGAGCGGCCACGTACAAATCCATGTTGCTGCGGAGGAATGTGTCGAATGATAAACGGGTATATGCGAAGGTGAACTAATCTTTCCATTAACTTACTAAGCACATTAAGGATTGATATTGGCCTATAGTTCTCGATAGCAATTTTTGTTCCCTTTTTATGAACTGGTACAATGTTAGCCGTTTTCCAGATTTTAGGAAAATATCCTTCAGTAAAACACCTATTAAATAATGTAGTGATAGGGATCGCTAGTGAATTCGAACATTTAAAAAAGAAATAAGGAGGAATCTCATCGCAACCAGCTCCTTTTGAACAATCTAGATTTTTAAGCAGTTTACTCATGTCTGCTACCGAGATATTTATTTCACTAATGACGTCATAGCATGGAGCGCAATCCTCGGAAAATTCAGTATAACGATGTGACGGTTGGCTAAAATTTCTACAGAAGAAATCATTGAAGGCGTTACAGATATCATGTTGGTTAGATAACGAGTTATTATTATATTGCATTAAATTAGGATAGTTGGTTGTTTTCTTTTCGTTGTACGGTTTTCGGTTACGTAAAGCATGTCGCAGGTGGCTACTCGAGAGGCAATCTGTGGTATCCAGTATAAATAAACTATAAACTCGATGTTGCAAATCAATCTATTAAAATGTTTGTGAACAGGTATGACAGAACAGCAGGGATTGTAAACTCGCCACAATCTCTGAGTCATATACCATTTTGTGTTTTACACTACCTACTGTTAATTTGTAATATAATTAGTAATTTAATTTTAGATAGCAATACTTTGTACTTATCAGTTAAAGACACATAAACGATTTATTTATTTATTATTTATTATTTACGGAATTTTAAAATAAGAGCTGGATGACGAATAATTCTAGCAATCGCATCACTAGCTAATTTTCTTGGTCCCACTGCTAAGGTCATCCTTTTGGATGGATAGCCAGAATGGGCCATAAACCACTTGGTCTCCCATCCGATGTCAGTCTTTGAGAAATTTGCTTAACCTTTGCAATCGCAGACCGGGCGCGTTAACACTGCGCCATTGAGCTCCTCTTTTCTAGCAATTTTAGCATTACAAAAAAAGTATTATTTGATTAGACACTTAATCTGTATTTTATAAGGCACACAAAGGTTTATTTTATTTGCCTTAATTCAATGAATTTGCCAGAAACTTTGTAGTTTGTATAGAACACCGTGGGACGTAATGCCTCTTAATGTACTTAGTGAAAATAATTTATAATATATTTAGAAAATAGTTTCATATTCGGAACTAATAACAACGGTTCCTAGAACGAATACTTTGAAATATTTTAAAGAAGATTGCTCGAGGTAGCATCGCCATCGAGTCGATAGCACTTGTTGCCTTCAGTGGAGCTTTGTTTAGCAGGAAGTTCCCCACTTTAAAGCTTTTCTTATATAATTCATAACGAGTTTTCTAGAACAGCGCAGCCCAGCCCTTCAGTCAGGGTCGTAAATCTTCTCGGTCTGGAGCTGCTATTTCCTAAGGTTGGCGATAATTATGGAGACTTATACACACGGCGGCTGATCAACCTACCCAAGACGGTCAAATTTCTTCAATCAATTTTGAACTTTATCGGTTGGTTATAAGGATCAATATCTCTCAATCTCTCTCTCTCTCTCCTTACTTACTCTTATTCTCTGTCGCATTTCTGTTGTTGGTGGTCGTTGGTTTTACTTTAGTCTGTTTTGTTTTTATATCGTGGAGTTTATAGATGCCCTGACATTATGCTGAGTGGGAGCATTTTTGTGTTACATTTTTAAGTATATTTTTATTTCTGTTAACCCTGTATATTTGTGGTACAAATAAAGATTTTCATTACATTTCATTTCTTGGTCGGATGGTCGTGGTCGTCACTTGACTAGCCGTCGGTTTTCCTCTCTGATGGTTGCCATCCTTGAGAACGCTTAAAAGGTGTTCTCTAAGGCTTTCCGTCCGTCCATCTCATCGGCGATCTACCGCGCGCTAGAGTGCCATCAACCTTGCCCTGGACCACAAGACAATCAATTGACGCATCAAGGTATGTGCCCAAATAAACCAGTACCCTCGACACAGCTGCTCTGAATACAATGGATGCTCTTCAATTTTTGAGCCAGGACGTTTTTTTTCTTTCTTGGCAGAAAAAGATCCTGTATAATGAGCTGAAACAGGTTTTATTATGGGTTTCTCACTATATGCCCGTAAAACGTATGGATTCGCAAAGCGTTATATAGAAATTAGGTTTACCGCGAAATGTAATTCCGAAGTTTCGGACTTCCAGAATTTGCAATTCCTATTATAAAACTTTTTCGGTGCCCGACGAAGGAAAGTGATCTCTTGATTGTCCTAAGTTCTACCCTACAAGGGTCGTCCTCTTCAGATGATATTATATTGATATTGGACATTTATGTATGAACGTTATATCAGATGTTAGGTTACGACACTTACTTACTCTCAAAACTTTTATATTATGTAAAGTAAGTAGAGTAAATAGCCTATAATAATAAACTATCCTACTGCTGGGTAAAGGTCTCCATTATTGAAATCAAGTCATCGCTACAATTGATGCGTATTAGTCTAAACACTACGCTTGCCAAATGTGGGTTAGTGGTCACGAACCCGGGCTATACATCGAGAAATCCAAAACACACTTTGCCCCAGGGAATTGAACCTAGGATCGTTGGGTATCGAGCGAGCACTTTGCCACTCGGCCACCGAGGCGTTGTAGACTATGTTCATACTATGTGTACAAGAAACCTATCACGGGACTTGGGGTCCTTCAAACGAGGCGTGAAGAGGCACCTTGTGGGCCGGCAGGGTGAGGGTGACTGATGCTGCGTTGTTTTCACGCTGCACCAGCTGTCCTTGCGTCTGGACTCCATTTCCACTTAACATCAAGTGGAGTGGGGTCATTTGTTTTTTACACTTTTTTTTACGTAAGGAAAATTAACTGTCAATCTGAATTACTATAAAAGAGCGTAATGGAGGAAGAAGACTGGCGCAGTGTTTGCTTCTCTGATGAATCACGTTTCGGTATGAGGCCAGATACAAGACCCACTCGAGTTTGGAGGACCTCTGGACGTCAAGAACGCTTGAGATTTTGTCAGGAAGTTCATCCATATGGAGGGGGAACAATCATGGTATGGGCCGGTACTTGGATCGGAGGAAGAACCGATCTCATTTGGATCAGGTGCAACCTCAATGCCTAAATCTACGCAGAGTGGATTGACAGACTTTCTGCCCTTACGAGGCCGATTGGGTGATTCGTTTCGACTAATGCATGACAATGCATGTCCACACACGGCTAGAGTCATAACACGCCGATTCTCATATCAATGTTCTGCCGTGGCCTGCACAATCACCAGACCTAAACCCAATTGAGCAAGCATGAGACATGCTCCAAAGCTCTCCAGAGCTCTGCTGAGTATGGATGCCCTGCACACCTCACAACAACTTTTTGACTTGTCAGAAAGAACGTGAGCGGCTATTCATCAAAGTGATTTGGAAGAACTGCCCCCCGACCGCCTAACCGATCGCTTTGGCTACGTGTATAGTTTATGACGGCATCTTGTCATTTCGTACCGCCTATGAAAGCCATATCGAAAGCTATAGACTATAGCTATAGATATATGCCTATACCTATTAGCTAGATGACATGATGACGTCATAAACTATACACGTAGCCAAAGCAATCAGTTAGGCGGTCGGGCCCCTGATTTTAAACATGCCAAATCACTGTGCTTGTGTGATTTGAGTGAATTTTAGAAATAAAGATTATTAATTTGTTATGATTATTTACATATAATTTTACGCAAATATTGTTTCGTACAAATTACAATTTGAAAAAAGACAAAGTGTTGAAAAAAATCCACGAGCCATAGCTTAAAGTTGGCAGTGCACCTGACACAGCATGTCATGGGGTGCGGGTTTGAGTCCCGCCGTGGATTTACAATAAAATTTAGAAAAATCAACCTTGGTCTTGCTTTTCTTGCCAATTAGGTGACGACCTTAATTTGATCAAATTTTCCCCAATTTGTTAAAATTGCATTTTTTCTCAATTACGGAATATATAATTAACTGTTCTGTGGGAAAACCAGACTAGGTAAATATTATTAGAATTTTTTTTTATAGTTAAAAATGTAATTGACTCCTAGACATTTTTGATGTGTGTATATCAAAACAGAAAACAGCATTTGAAAACACGACTAAACTCTTTCCCCCCCTGAGACAAGTCATCGTTTTTCGTTAGTCAAGTGCTATTGTCTGTTTCATTAATGGACTCTCTGCTTGAGCTTTGATTGTGAACAGGTAAATCTATAAATGTTCGATGATACTCTGGAACACCCCGGAGAGTCTAGTAAAGTGGATGGAGGAGGTTGTTCGTAAACAACAAAACAACAATGCTAGTTATCCAGCCATACTAAACGTAATTTTGCCATTCTGTAAGCAGGGAAATGGACGAATTATTTCAAACTATAAATTCTTGCGAAGACATTTGAGTTAGCTACTATTCTGCGTGCAAGTTAGCACATATTACATTAAAGAAGTCACTCTTGATGAGGGTTGACGGTTCGTACGGGACGTGCCACCAGGAATAAGGGAAGGGATGGAAATGATTTCTCATTATTTGCGTAATTTCTATGTAATATCGCACCTGGACAGAAAGGGATATTTTCAATGCTTAAATCTATGTCTATAAATTCTTGTATAAATTCTCGTACTATTGTAGATACTCTTTTGGAGAGAGTTTGTTGATTGCCTCAGACGGCATTTTCAGCTTCACCGGGCTCATTTGGGGGTGGCGAGAAACTGAAAGGATTCCTCAAGCCGTGTAAAATGAAATTTCGGAGGTTTTCTAGAGGGAACGGCATTACGCACTAGTGCGGGTCCCCGTGTCTGACTAGATTATCCGAGGGGTTCTCATTGGATCGAGAATTGTGGATACAATGTTTAAAGGGGTTTAACGAATACTGTTTAGTATAGCTATTCCAGGTATATCTTTTTAAGTATCCGATGTTTCCGCCGAACTGCATCGGACGTGGCTTGGCTTTTGGCGTGTTTATAGGGTGTTAAAGAGTGGCGTTTTACGGCTACAATCTGGCCCAATGAACTTACTCGTCGTAAGTATAGAAGAGGTCGCCATCATGCAATAGAGAAACTTGAACACCAAGCAATAACTTTTACATTCATTACCCAAACGCAATAAATCCAAGAGAAAAAGTTTATCTATTTAGGCGATGATATTCCATTTCACGCTAGATTATCTCTCTTTCATCCTCTCTTCCTCTCTATTTCTCTCTCTGTGTGTGTGTAAAATACTTTTACTAAATAACATGATAGTAATTAAAGTTCATCTGGCTTCATTAGTTGCTGTACATTCAGTGCAATCTATAATAAATAATAGGGGTTAAAGTATGAAATTGCCGTTTTATTGTATTATTGTAAAATTGACATAGAACCTTCATGGTTTGAGATTTTTGAGTGAAACTTTTTTCACAACCTATGGTACCTATGGTATGGTACCTATGAAGTTCTTCTTTTAAAAAATGTGCAATATTCGAATATCGACTTTCAGTTGTTTTTTTATTCAGCTTAGACAAGAAAGATGGATACTTCGAAAATTAGAGTTATTTTTGAATACGACTTCATAATTCATTCATTCAATCAATAACAATGGATATTAAAATTAGGTAAACATTTTGTTAATAATACATATAATTACATTTATGTCATAATTAAATATTAATTTATCGAAAAGAAACACGTATTAGAATCGATTTAAACTTATACAAATTCATTACTCTAACGTCTAACGAGCACCATTGCTCGAATGCTCTATTGAAAGAGGACGTTTCAATACTACGAAGCTTAAAATACTTTAACGATTCGATAACTGTGACAAGTCATAAAGAAAATTATGCAATATATTAATTTATGAATTAAAACTATTGTCATGATTGGTCACCGGTTAAATATTTGCACACCGTCTCACAAATGTCCCATCCTTCGGCGTCGGAGTTATGAATCCATTAGCGGTAGCTGTCGGAAAAACGCGTCGAATTGAAAACCTCCTTCCTTTGACAAAGTCTCCGCCGCTGATGCGGCCTTTCACTGATAGTTTTAATTAATATTACTGAACGCACGGATGAATAAAAAATCGAACTCCGTAAAACCAACTTGAAAGCTTGGGAGCTGGCTTCGATTGCAAACTTTAACCATTGTGTGATTCAATAACAGAGAGCTTTAGTTATGAATGGAAAAGCTTTTACTTGCCTAACTACCTATCTCAAAAAAGGTTAAAAATGGCAGAGACTTCACAGAGTTCCATTTCAAATTTATTTGCATTGTATTCCAAATTGTTTCATAGTTGATAAGTATTATAATTATTGACACAATTTTGGACCTCTCATCAAGGTCTCACAGCAATTTAGTAGAGAGTATGACGTCATTTACACATTAAATATAACTTTATCAAATAGGTATATGGTATATACCTCATTATACTTTCTCATCCGACCCGAATCCCTCGGAGAATTCGATACGAACCCCTCGGAGAAGCTAGCTGGGCACGGGGACACGCACTAGTGCATGATGCCGTTCTCTCTATAGAAAACCTCTTACGGTGCTGCGTTTCACACGGCTTCGGTAACCCTTTAAGTTTCTCGCCGTCCACGCCCCCAAAAAAGTCCGGTGAAGATAAAAATGCCGTCTGTCATGTCCGACCACAGTAACATATTAAGTAAACAATCAACCCACCAGACCAGTGAGATTACCAGCGCCGCATAACGTGAGCCATATAGACCCCTACATTGCAATAGATCTTGCGGATCGCCATTTAACAGATTTTCATGTCCAACTTTCGCATTTACTTTGGTAATGAAGAATTTATACAGCCACGGATTTCGGCATTTTGTCCTGGCACTATCGCGGAACGGCAGTCGTTAACACCCATCGCCATGCTTTGACCCAGCGCAGGGGATAATGGCCCAATCATCCCGTGCAATTTGGTACGCCCTGTAGCTAACTTTGACAAATGGTAAACGATTAAGGAAAGACTAAAGAGGCATCGATCTATAGCCCCACAAAATATAGATCTTGATTAAAATTCAAGAAGACGGTTCGACGAGATTAGTGGAGTTAGAGCGTTAGTGCGGTATGTTTGCAAAAATCGTAAAAGATCCGATATCTTGGACGTGGTCGATCACAATCATTAAATATCGGGAAGGGATTAGGAGGCACTTTTGTGGCGGTGCGTTAAATCAATCAATTTTCAAGTTTCAAGAGTATATATCTATATCTATACTCTATATACTACTACCGGACTGTCGCATTTCGTGGGAGTTTTCGATTCAGTGCAACAAAGTGTTGGAATGACTTGCCTCCGCCACTTCGGAACTCACGTAGTGTTCTTTCATTTATGATAGGGTTTAAGAAGCATTTACTGGATATAAAGAATCGTATGTGTGAAACGTCTTCGCCGATAGAGTCATACGCATTGTGTCTTATTGGGCCCCACTTTATTCGATATTATGTATTTTGTGTGCACAATAGTTATTTATGTATGTATGTATTATCTTGATATTTTTTTTAATTATAATAACATAAAAGACATAACTTATCTTACTTTTATATGATTTTATAGTGTTCAGTGTCAGCTACCTATTTGTACTGAAAATCAGTGCGACGGATAATCCGTAGCTAATGCTGAGTGCAGACCCTGTTTGGCGATACTCTGCATGCAGCAACGTATGCATATTTTAAAACACTTAATTTTTTTTCTTTTCTTTATGAATGTTAAGTGTACAATGTTAGTCAAATAAATACCTATTCTATTCTGTTCTATTCTACTATATAAATCTGTAGGCTCTGTCTGTACATGCAATTATTCTGACAAATTTTAGGATAAATATTCGTTATATGACTCACTGATACCAATTATTCTACGATCTTGCGCAGCGAAGCGTACGGGTGACGGCTATTTTTTTCAATCTAACTAACATAAAATCACGGAGTTATGAGAAAAAGGGCAACCAAAAAACATTTTTATTTTCTTCCTCGTCCTTGCCAGCTTCTTATTTAAAAGATGTGTCTTTGGTAAAATTTCAAAATTTGAGAAAATCCTTTTATATATTGGACTACACAGACGCAATATCACAAAGACAGTTTTAGTTAAAGCCCTGACATGTTATTACAATACGTGTGTTGCATACAACTGCCACAGCAACAATATCGACCTTGTTACAATACAAGACGTCCCCAGAAAGCGCTGGTTAAATAAAAATGAGAAATTCTAAGCATGCATAGTTGCGAATCTCCGCTCAGACATTTGTACTTACGTGTAGTTGCAAGGGATTTTCTTTCTGTTCCAGTGTTCGGTGACGCCTGAGCTCCTGACGATGCGCTAACTCTTTGAATGCTGCTGCTGCTGTTTGCCACACAATAGTCTTGCTACGTAAGTGTTTCTCCATTTATTTCTTAAAGCAAAGTATTGCCTATATTTTTTTTTAATGTAGTTTTCTCTCGAACAACAATTTCTGATCTACCAGTAATTAAAACTTGGGTGTTTTATGTTTTTAAAAATGAACACACATTCTTGCCATAATACTAAAAAAACAACAAACAACAAAAAAACCTTAAAGAAACATCACACAGAAAAAGATATAAACAAAACCGTCTATAATTAATAAAAATCAGAGTTTTAATCGAAAAAAAAATATTTCTCGAAAACTACAAAATATCGTAGAACATACGTGGAGCTAAATCGATAGGTATCAGTGTCCCTTGACCACAGACCTTCGCTGGTACAGGTATCCTGGGACACCAGGATACCTGTACCAGTTAAGCATAATAAAATAAAATAATACATTACATAAAATAAAAATTGTATCATACATTTTTCAAAAATTTGAAAAATGGAAAAGGAGCGGCCGAAATCTGCCAATGCCAATCCAAACTCACATTCTATCTTTTTAAATTTTTTATTGCTTAGGGTACAATCCGTGCAGCCTTATATAAAAATTACGGTCGAATTTCGACCACTGGGCGACCACTAGTTTAGATTAATGTGTAAAATAAGTACGAGTAGTCCGGAAAACTTGATTTCTTTAAAACAAGAGTTTGTTTATGCTACTTTTCAACACATGTATTTGAAAGCACACAGCACAGACATAAGTTCAGTGAGTAATCTTTTCTGTGTTATATTTGAAGAATAGGATTCGATCAACTCCACCAAGATCGAATATACTTTAAGCATCGGTCCAGATCAGTACATTTAAAGTGGCTGCATCCGATCTCCGAATACGAATAATGTTATGCTATTTGTTAGATTCTTTGAATGAACAGTTATTATGTAATATGGACATCGAGCTGAACTGATATACAATGAAGATATTAAGAGACTGTATCTTTTGAAACATGAATGAAAATGATTAAGGTAAACGAATATAATAAAAAATATATTAGCTTAGAAAAACATTTTTATAATTCGATATAATAATTTTTAAACTATCGTTAGAGTCATTATTTACGGAATCATAAAGCAAGATTAAGCATAATTAGGTACTTCTTGTTATAAAAATGCTTCTATGCCATAAAAGAATTTACTAGACAAAATTAATTTTGCATATATATTTATTTTTAATTTAGATTATTATTACTAAAAACGTAATATTTGTACATTTCACTGACATGTTAAATTTAATTTGGTTCGATTATTAATATTGGTATGTTTTGTTATTGGTAAAGAATATTTTTGACATTTATTTTTATTGAATTTATATTAGTTTTATTTGTAACTGTATTTACAAATGATTTTGTTCAGGAATAAATGAATTGAATTGAATTAAACATTATGACGATAAATGACTAAGATGTAGGGTCTACGATTTACCCTGCCCGTAAAAACCTATCCGTAGTATCATTTATTAAAATGTAATGATAAAACATCGTGCCCTATTTTAAGCACATTGCGCGCATGGAGTAATAATATGAGATTTGGTATAGTTAATCTTTATATCAAGAAATAGTGAGCTGACCCGGCGGACTTCGTACCGCTTTGACAGTTTCCATGACAACGAAACAACCAAATCATTTTGTATAGGAAAATTAAATTGTATTTTCTGTTATTTATTATTTATGTTTCTCATCGTTTGAACCTTCCCTGAACTTCCACAAATATTTCAAAATCAAAATTAGCCAAATCGGTCCAGCCATTCTCGACTTTTAACCACTCAAACGAACTGCAATTGATTTATATATATACTATAGATATGTACCTATTACAAATACACTGTAGAAACATTGTATTTTATTTTACAATGTCTTTATTTCTCCTAATATTAAGTGATGATAAAGCCAATGGCTCTAGCGCACTTCACCCGGAATCCTCAACTACTGAGGCACTGGCTATCTTATCTCTAGCTGCCGGAACACAACAATGCTACAAACATTGATAATGATAAGATGGTGGTAGCTAGCCAGGCGGTCAAACAAGCCTTATGACCAACCAAACCGATTACACAAACATGTACCCCCGCTGGGAATCGTACCCGGGACCTCTGGGTCTATTTCGAATTTCGACCACTAGGCGACCATTAGGTATTTTTTATTTATTATATACTTCAATACACAATATGCTTACAGACTAGTCCAATGCGATAGTTGCTTACATTTAGTCAATAACATAACATAAATAACACCCGTGAGTACGGCGCATGCGACGCGCGTGCTGGAATATCGGGTACTCAAAGACATCAATAAAACATGGATCCTGTCCCAATTGAGTCGCACAATTACGGAACGTTGAGAACGTCTCTGACATCTTGCTCCATATTTTTATGACACTCACCAACACTTAATAGCTGTTCTCGCTTAAGCGATTTGCTTGAGATGGCGGTTTGACGACTTTATTGCAATAATCGTAAATTCTATGCAAATTTTATATAATGTTGCCGTCTTTCGCGTCTTGAGTTGCCTAGAACTTTTTTGACTCCAACTTCTGTTTTTTGTTATTTGTTTATTGGGTCACCAACAGTTGTTACATACATCAAAACAATGATGTGGTTTTGTGGTGACATATACTTACGTACAACTACTTAGAGGTGAACTGAGCTGCATTGAGGTACAGGCAGTATTTACAGACTAAGCTGCGTATTTCTAAACCACCGTGATGATGCCTACACCATTCCATAAGTTTCGACTAGGATTCGTACGTTAGACGTAAACGTGTATCTGAGTTATACCTAAATTGTACTCGGATAATTTGGAAATGAAATAAAAATGTAACGAAATGAATGGAAATGCGAATTATTTATTTAGATCTCAATTATATTGCACAGAACCAAGAACAGAAGAAAGTAAAAATATTTAATTGGAACTAAACGCAGATACATACCAAAAAAAGAAAACAACATTTAAATTTCTTTGTCCCAAAACGCTGCCGCTGATCTTTTTAGGTATTTCTTCTTTTTAGGTTTAACGGTCATAAGTAAGCCTATATACTACCCCACTGCTGGGAGGCCTCCATCATTGAAATCACGTCTTTGCTACAATTGATGGATATTTGCTTAATCACCACCCACAAACCCGGTTGTGCATTGGAAAACCCGAAAAACACTTTGCACGACTTGAGTATTAAACCCGAGACCTTCAGGTATCGGGTCAAGCGCTGTGCCACTCGGCAAACCGAGGCGTCAGGATAGGTCAATTCTGATATATTGTTTTACTATAGATTTTTATGTTTTCATTTTAAGCGAAATGTTGTAATTCTTAATGAGAATAAAGATCTTAAACCTTGAATAAAAATGTTAAAAATGTTTATTAGATACTTAAAGAATAATTCAAAATTCAGTTTAGGCTACAACTAGCTCTTGTGAATGTCACTATGCCATCGGTTCGTAAGTCTACTCTGGGCGGGAGATCTTGTACTGAGAAGTACCGGCAAGAAACTCAGCAAGTGTCAAGCTCTTTTCTCCCGCACAGCGTCAAAAATGCCCTATCATAGCAGGACATTTACCATTACAAATAAACACAAAAAATATAGAAAACAACCACAACATGTAAAAAAACAAAATAAAAAATGTAAGTTAGGAAAAACAAAGTCAAACTATACTAAATAATACTAAAAACAAGATAAGTATGCAAGAGCAGACCAGCCTCCACAGGCGGCACCCGTTCACGAGTATGACATATGAATCAGCCATAGCTTCGCTCAATCATACTTTAGGGAACGTAACAACCCGACGCACACGCCACCACCCGCAGAGACAATAAAGAGCATGACACACTCAAGATACTTTAATTAATAAAATCTTAATGATCTATTTAATGCAACGCTATTTGTTATCTTAAGGACACTGCTGATAAAGGCTATGATATCAGTATTAAAATTATATTCAACTAGTGTATAATGTGTTTTTTATTATAACCAGGCTGTTTTATTAACTAAATATTCTTTGACTGTATAATAACCTTTTATAAGTAATTAGCTTTTGCTCGCTCGTTCGCTCTCGTAGGCTATACGACGTGTGATCGTTTGTAATAAAAGCGAAACGTACTAAAGTTACGTTCATGTTAGCCAGTCCGTGGATTAAACTTTAAAAATGACAGATTTCCAAACTTTTCAACCCTATTTCACCTCTCTAGGAGAGGTTTTTCGAAAAATGATAAAACACGTCATTATTATTATTTTTTTTTCTCGTTTATTGTTGTATTGTTATATTTATGTTGTGTTATAAAAACTTTTCTATTCTATTCTATTCTATTCTATTATTTATTATTTTTTTTGATAGTTATTACTTACTTTAAAAATAATGATTTCCCCAAAAAACCTTCTTCTCTTTTTTACTCCTTTAATGGAATCCTGAGACAGGTCACTCTTTATTTCTTTTCAAGAACCCAAATACCAATTTTCATGTATTTTACTTCAAAACTGACGGACTTTCATAAAAACTTTCACCCCCTATTTGACCCCCTTAGAGAGTGATTTTCGTAAAATCCTTTCTTAGTGGCTGGTAACGTCACTCAAATAACCTACAGTCCAAATGTCATCTAATTAGCTTCAGCGGTTTAGGCTCGGCGATGATGAGTTAGTCATTCAGGGCAAGTCATTATATGTATATAGACTTCATACGTTTTTTAAACTTATCTTAAGGTAAGTCTAGTACAGTACTTGGTATTTTATTGAAATAGTGTATATACCTACCTTGCCCCAAGAAAGAACCAAGAAACTTCTGTAACCTGAACAGTGGCATTACAAGTTTTGTCTTATTTAGTATTGAAATTGTGTACGTCACCATGTTTAGTAAAGGAGTTGATATTGCAACTTACAATACCTATACAATTATAAATATATGTAGATGCAACCGTCAGGACACCAATCTCTTTGAAAAGATTCCTTAAGGAAGTTCATGATCCAAGTTTATAGATTATTCTTATTGCTCGTTTCTGTAAAGTGTATATAGTTTCAATATCAGCCGCTGTTCCCCACAGTAGGACGCCATACGACATGACACTATAAAAATAACTAAAATAAACTGTTAACTGCCGATTTTTCTTAATGGCATAAGCAGTAGAACTGAGTTTACCGGCCAATTTCGATATATGAGGATTCCATTGAAGCTTTGAGTCAAGGGTAATATCGGTTGGTGCCTTTTTGACATTTGGTAATATAAATTTCATACATTTTGTTTTCTTAGCGTTAAGCTGTAAATTATTAATAGAAAACCAACGGAGTACATGCTTTATTTACATTTTCACAATAAGTCCTACACCTAGTTACATTAAAAATGAGTAAAGTAAGTAAGGAAACATGACACATGAACAATCAAAGTAATAACATATGTCAATGGCCAATAATATAATCTATTATAAACATTTAATAATAATTATAGTGTCTGGCTCCCGCATTGTCAAGCTGCACAAACGGTATAAATGCGGGCATAAAAGGTGTATACATTAAGTTCTGCAATTATATTACACTAGTACTTTACCCGCTTCTTTGTCCGCGTGGATTTGAAAATTCAAAGTAATTATCTTAGAAGTTACACATACATATTATATAATAAACAGACAATAATTAAAAAAAAAGACAAAGTGTTGAAAAAATTTCACGAGCGCGATTCGAACCCGCACCCCATGATATGCCGAGTCAGGTGCACTGCCAAATATGCAATCGTTGCTCAATCCAACTCGCCGAAATTAATTAACCCTATCTACTACTACTTTACAAGCAAAAAGAGGCCTTATTCGCAACAATAATTGCGTAAAACTATATGTAAATTCATAGACAATATTTATTTGGTAATATATAATATGATGATGATGAATGATAATAGAAATGAGAAGTGATAAATAATAACCCCTTGAGTATCTTAGATAAGATGTAGGACTTCACTAAGACATCACACACTTTGAAAAATGACGTTAAGTACACTGTTTTGTTTCACTCATGCACGCCACGCCCGATCCTCCTAAATTACACTACACATTTACAGAATACACTAAACATGCACACTCGTTTAGCCCCAAGACACCGTACTCGTAGAACAAGAGTACGACGAGCCTGTTTACGCGCGCACTATACCAGGTACAGACATGTACCTGGGCACTGCCTCCCACCCACATGACCACACTCTCGGGTTGATCCGCTCGCGATCCGAACCGAACCCCTCGGTGAATCTAGTAGGTTACGGGAACACGCACTAGAGCCTGATGCTGTTCACTCTAGAAAGCCTCTGACGGTGCTTCGTTTCAAACGGCTTGAGGAACCCTTTAAGTTTCTCGCCGCCCCCAAAAAAGCCCGGTGAAGCTAAAAAGGACCAGTGGCAATCAGCAAACGCTATCAAAAAAAAGTTTACGAATAGGTATATGTCAATGTGAAATAATTCACCATTATTTCACATTAATATTCGACTTTTAGAAAATAATACAAAACCGCCGACATGTCTCTTTTCCACCAAGAAGTCTGTGACAAGGTTGAGTGCAAATAAAAAAGAAAAGTGGAAAATTCGTACTATGGATTTTACACTGAACACACTTTAATTTTATACGTTATTATTAACCATCGATGATATTTATATTTTCTAAATGTTTAATTTAATTGTTATATGTTTCATTAATTTACACACAATGTAGGTACTTGTCCGGTGTATCTGTGGTTGCCTTTAACTGGATGAAAACAATACGTTGTCGATTGCTGTATTTTTGTGTATCATCTGCAGTGATAGGAACAAAGGGAGTCAATTTAATAAAAAAAAAATTATTTTATTTTTTAGGGACTTTTTCATGTTATGTCAGTCCCATTATAACTTATGCCTAATACATCAAAATTCTTTAACATTAAGGTGGGTCTACGCTAGACGAGCCGAGCACGAGCCGAACCGCTCCACTTGCACTAGCACACACTGTGCTAGCGGCTCGTGGCGTGTATGGACGAGTGGGCTATCGCATTTTTTATAGTAATCCTCATGTTGTGGGTACCATATCATTGGATTATTTTGATATAATTCAATTAATTGCAGACAAACATCTTATGTCCACGTTTCCATGATGCTCGAGTGAAACGTCTGTCACTCAACGTGTCCAAGCGCACTGCGAGCACGACGCGAATACGCGATGCAAATCCCTTTGTGTTCGTCAAAAAACCGACAATAGACGGAGCACAGTCGAGGACGAGCCAAACGCTCGAAGCGCGCTCGTTCGAGGCTCGTAAGTCCGAGATCCGAGATTTCATAAACATTTTGGGTTTTTTTTTGACAACAGCTAGTCTTGACTTGTCGGGACTTTAGGTAAGATAGCGTCCTTCGTTCCAATCACTGTTCATCTGTTGGCAATCCTCAATAATCAGTAAATAAATATTTCACAAAAACTTTCAGACAAGCTTATTTTTCCTCAATATGTGGAAACAGTTTTAGTTGTTTTTTTATGATATGTTTTATGGAAGTTAACTGTAGATACTGTTCTGTATAAAAATAGAATAATACTTTATTGCTTTGTAAAAAATATTAAAAAACAATTTTCTTTATAATTGATTTTGTTCTTGAGACAAGTACTGTTACACTTAAATTATCAATTAATAATAAAAAAATCTTCATTTTCATTATTATTACAAAGTACGCATTGTTGCATGAATAATAATTTATTGTTCATAATAACATTGAATTTAAATTTTACTTTTTTATTTTATTTTATTGATTTTTATATTTCACCCTATAAAACCTATTTGTTCGTAGACCTTACTCGTCTATAAATATAGGTACTATAATTTGCTACGCTAAATATAAATAATAATGTATAAACTGTGGCAAAAATTATAATATAACAACTCTCTTTATTCTAGGCCAGAGCACATTCAATCAAATGAAAGAAACCACCTTCATCCCTTCGCTCGTATTGTATTGCTCAAATTCGGGAATAAGTTCGTAAAGGGAATATTGACAGATGACATCGTCAACTTCTAGCGTATTTGTTTTTGATACATCTATAACAATGAATGGGGTTATGATCAGATAACATTATTTATATTTCTGCCTTGTTGCTTAGGTTAAATTAAATACATATTCGGTCAGATTATAGAACGTTATTGGTTTTTTTGTTGGCCAAGATATAACATAGATGTGTATATTGCTTAAAAAATTTTGCTCGTGACTGTACAATACAGTCGGTAACGAAAGTCACTGAACACTTCAGTAGTTTTTCAAAGCAACTGAATAATGTATGTATGTTCTAGTATATGTATAGTGATATGGTACAAAAATGTCTGTGTATTCTAAAGTGTAAATAAGTATATAGCCGCTAACTGTCTCACTGCTGAGCTTAGGCTTCCATTTACTATGTCCAGTAAAATGTGTACGATCTCGATGTCAATAAAAAAGATTGCTGGGAGATCTCCCAAAATTCAGGCCTATGGAAAGGTTTGAGGAAAACCTTTGCCCATTACTAGGACAAAATAATAGAAAAAAAAGCTTTGATCAAAACTGATTAACTTAGTAACTCACACTCCTAACCTTTAATAAAGCTGTAAGTTACGTAAGCTCATTGAAATGAAACAACTTTTACGTATCTACTCGCGTTTATTTTACACACTAGTTTTAATTAATGTTTATCCTGACGTTTCGAACCCTTTGCAGAATCCGTTACGTAAGCTCTTTATAAACTGTCGCCACTTAAGTGGAATTTACGAAATAGGCCCTTATAGTCTTCGCAATAATGATGAGATACAAACTTATCGAGTACGTATTTAAAACTTGGTGAGTACTAAGGGCACACTCACTTATACAGGCTGTTTGGTAATAAGTGTATATTTCCGAAACATAGCCATGCAACCAAGTATAGAGAACACCGTAAAAACATGCAAAATCATATTAACGAAGATTTACTTTTCATAACAATAATCAAACTTAATTTACTTATTACATATTTTTTTAATTAACCCTGCCATGTTTTGACATCTGTTTCGTTTGGGCCATAAAGTTGACGACCAAGAACAATGTATCACCCAATGTAGGGTCCAGGGTTGTCACTTTTCAATTTTACTTAGAAACAAACGACCTCAATATCTCAGCCCTAAGGTGCTTTTCAGGCATATTTATAATGTTTCGGGGTACTTTCCTAACCTTACCTACCTTTGTACCCTATCTGACATATTCGGGATTATACAGGTATTACCAAACACGCTGTATAGATAGCTATTTATGATACTGAGTCGCAGACAACTGTCGGGCCGACTGATGGAAATCAACTCCCTTTTTTTGGGAGAGTTAGCTGTTGGCTTTAGACGGCCTTTACAACGTCTCCGGACTTTTTTTGGGGCGGTGAGAAAGATAAGTGGAGGGTGGAAAGGGAGCCCCTTGTTCTGCTGTGGAAAGTAATGGTTGTTAATAATACCACCTCCACCTCCACCAACACCTCGGCGGTCACCGATACCCAAAGGTCCCGGGTTCAATTCCCAGGTCGGGCAATTTATCTTTCGGATTTTATTCGATGCATAGCCCGGGTTTGTGATCACCAACCCGCATTTGGCAAGCGTGCGGTGATTAAACCATTATAACACATCAAATGTAGCGGTGACTTGACTTCAATGATGGAAACTTTTGCCCAGCAGTGGGACAGTCATCATATAGTATACTTTACTTACTTACTTACTTATCATCATCATCAACTGAGCCAAAAGACGTCTGCCTCCCCCAAGGATCTTTACAACGACCGGTTTTGTGCTGCTCACATCTAGCTACTTCCCGCGACCTTAATTGTCGTCTTACTTATCATGCAAAATTCTGAATGTCTATACTAAAAATACGACAAATAACAAATGCTTCCAATGAAAGGGCTACTTAAAAACGATAAAGGGGTAACTCGCATATCCGCCGGTAAATACGATACGCGTTTTTAACACGTCTTTTCATAGTAAATAGGCCAAGGGGATACCTTTTATACCGGGCCCGCCACGTTGAAACGGTCACTCTCGGAATTGGGGACACGTTATACCTATCGTAGTGTCGCCGCTTTATGAAACGGCTGGGTTTGTACGTGAAAGATAAAAAAGGTTGCCGCCATTGATTTGTAAGTCAACCGTCAAGAATTAAGAGTTTATTTCTATTTTTTCTGGTCATATACGAGACGTGTAAATCTTAGAGCACTGAAAATATCATTTGAAAATATGCGGCTATGTGCTATTTTGTGTGTGAGAGAATGGTATTTGATCATGTACAGACGCCTGCACATCAACATATAGTCAAATTCCTCCAATACATTTTCAACCATAATATTATAGCATAAAGTTCAAAGTCTATTGAGGAAATATGACAGTTTGTGGTAGGTTGATGTCCAGGCGTGTGTTCATCGACAACAAGATACGGCTTCCTTAAGATTCAGTTGTTGTTACCCGGGATAATTTTGGGATTCCAACAATACCATATTATCATCTAAATCGGTTTCGGTATTTCAAAGTTATGGTGGAATAAAGAAACTCACACAACAACACATACTCTCACATAGTTACCTACTTACATGAACCCTAAAACATAACACTTCTTTTATAGGCAGGCGTGTTTTGGTTGTTTTTTTGTAGTAAAATTTTATCTTGTAACTATATAAAGCATTGTGAATGCATAATTGAAAATAACAAAAAATCAAATATATTTTAAATATCAACGTGTTTGGTGATTTAGGAGTAGTTAGTTGCTTTTCGGGAGCAAGATTCCAGGTGAAGTGCGCTTCCTCCTACCGTCCTTATCGTCATTTACCATCAAGTAAAGAGAAGAGAAGAGAAGAGAGAGAGAAGAGGCACCATGTGGGCCGGCAGGGTGAGGGTGACTGATGCTGCGTTGTTTTCACGCTGCACCACTTGTCCTTGCGTCTGGACTCCATTTCCACTTAACATCAGGTGGAGCAGAGTCATTTGTCGAGCTACGAATAAAAAAAATAAATAAAAAGTAGGATGAAGGCGATTCTCCGTTGTTGTACGAAAACATATGCATGCATGCAACAAACAATGCAAAACCAAACCCGGCGTCCAAATATGAAGCGCTCTAGATTTTAATCATAATATTCCTAAACGAAGAAACGCAAAGTAACAAAATCGATTTGCAACATGTACGCAGTTGCATTTGCGACCGGGCAAATGTTTGCAGCTTCGCTTTGGCATGGAACATTCACGAAAGAATATAATGACAGCAGTGTAATTTTATTTGGTTAACCATCATCGCGTAATTGTCATCGCACAGTAAATATTTCTTTCACGCCATACACTGTGCTGTTTTCAGGAGTCATGGCAGTAATGGTCGCTAACCTAAAAGTGACCCGGTTGCCATCAACAAAAGTTGAAGTTGAAGTTATTCTTTATTTGAAAAGAGTTTGCCGATGGCGTCATGCTGCATTATCAACGTTACCGGACTTCATACAGTTAAGCATCTGAAGGCGATAACTGCACCCGCAATATTTCTTAAGACTATCAGTAGCTTAGGACCCAGACCTAAGTCTTGTATTCCGGGATATACATTGTGCTCAGTTTGCCTTTTTGTATTTGGGGATAAACATTGTGTTTAGTTTAGTTAGACCCTGTCGAACACAGTAGGTATAGAATCTGGGTAAGGAGCATTACTTTATACACAATCTAAGATGGAGGAATCCATTCTTCCCCATTGTAGATTATTGGTTGCAGTCACCATCATCATCATTCCCTTGAACTGTTTCCTATCTTATATGGGGTCGCAAAATTTTATCTTCTATAGTTTCTCTTCGACAATTCGACATTCTGCCTGTGCCATGTCATCTTTCACACAGACTATCCTTTTAATCATCGGTCTTCCTTTCCCCGCATATCTTTCAACTTTCATGCTCAAAGTCTCGTCACCTGCTGATCATCTCTATTAATTACATGTCCAAACACAAACAGTAGGTGTACTCTCAGTCTTTAGTGTCCCACATGGCCAACTGCGTCTCCCCGGGCGCAGTGATATCCCAATGCATTTTTCCTCTATGAAGAAGATGTGTTACTTTAACTCATGTCATGTCATTTTAACTCATGTCATTGCGTCATAATGCATCCTGGTATTACCACCAACTGTATCGCGAGTTTTCCCGCCAGCAACGCTATTGTTTGCGGCCCATTCATGATCCAATTATGTCATCAATCAATTGAGCCCAATTAACCGACCGAGGGCCATCCAAACGTCCGTTTCGCGAAAGTAAATCTTCAGTCTTCTCAGTTATGGTACAGATTGCGTTGCCAATGAAAATACATTTGTTAATTTTGTGCACAAGTTAATTTCCTTGGCTTAGTAACAGTTAAGCTGTCATCGCTGTCAGCTTAAAGTATTTTTAGAGTATATTGGTATCTATGAAATGTTATAAAAAAAGTTAATCAACGTCCCACTTGTTGGGCTAAGGGCTTCCTACATGAACAACAAAGCATGGGGTCATAACGCCATAACCAGCTTGCCAAAGGCGGGTTGGTGGTTATGCAAACCTTTGTTTACGTAGAATTAATTGCGCCTGTCTATAATTTAGCATAAAGTTAATTCACAAAATATCTATTCTGTATTATTTAACGTTTAGATTATAAAATACGAGTGAGTATTTAATAGTTTTCCACTTTCTAACACATTTTATAGAAATGTTATTGGCTGAGCTGAGCGCACGTGAGAATGTCACCATTCTGATGGCTTTTCGATATTTTGGTAATTGGTAACGCTACTTTGTTCCAACCCAATGTGGCGTTTCAAATTATTTTAATAAAAAAACGTCTTTACATTGGTGACACTTTAAAACGCATACTGTCATACTGTTACATCATATGGTATAAAAATCAAAAAGCATAATATCTTTTGGTATAATATTTTATTATGCATAAACATAATAGCGCAGAACTGTTGAAAGGCATAATGTAAAAAATCATAATCGTTAAAATCTATATTTTTGTTTGACATAAATTTATTAAGCATACTTTAAAACGCATAATTTTACTATGCATAACTGTTAACATTCATAATTTTGTTTTGACATAATCTTAAGTTGTTTTATAATATATGTTGTGATATAATTTTTACTTGGTCTAAATATACTTCTTATAACAACATTACGTATATTATTCACTTGCTATAATTTTACTTAGTTAAATTATGTATTTTTTATATGAATAGCATTTTAACCTTAATTTGATTTAAAATATAGTCTTAAAAAGTTAATACGTTGTGTTTTTAGTAATGTTATATTATACCTTTTAAATGTTATGGCAAATTTAAATTATGCCTTTTGTTGATTATGATTATTGGAATTATGCCTTTCCATGATTATGCCTTACAGATTTCGGTCATATGATGATATGCGTTATGAAGTTATGCTATAAAGACTTATGGCAAGTGAAGATTATGGCCATGAACATTATGCAATTTCAGTTTATGCCTAAACACGTTATGCGTCTCAATAGGTAATCCTTTACAATAATTTGTTAACTTACCTTGAATTCTTTCCTGTTTATTACCCTATGTTAATTTTCAATAGATTGAAATTCTTAGCATTTTCCCCTGATGGTGCTAAGTGACGACGACGAGTAACGACGATAAGGCCGTTTAAATAGGTACCTATATAAACACATTTCAACCGGATCCGTCCCTCACCCCCTCACTTCTAACTGACAGAGCACAAAAATACTTAAACTTTGATAGCGCGGTGATAGCCGGCCCACTGAGCTGATTGATTTCCTCGTATTTCAAATAATACTGTTGACTAAAAAACATAAGCATCAAGCACTGAAAAATTTCGACGGGTGAAAGCCAGACCTCGGTAGCCAAGTGGTTAAGGCAGCCGCCCGGAATGCGGAAGGTGCGTGGTTCGATTCCCGCCTGAGGTTGTCGTCTTTTTTCAGTGTTTAAATTTTACTTAAGTATATTTAAGCGTTAATAAAACGCTAAAATATATAAAAAACACTTATAATACTGTTGAGTTTCATACGTTCAGAGAGTTTCAATTAGTTGATTCCAGAGGGTATTATCCATTCATCTCGAGACTAAACACACGTCGATACTGTAAACACCACTCAAAACTGTTTAAACTAGGATTTACGAGTAAACAATACAATATACAATACAATACAATACAATACAATACAATAGCTCCATAATACGATACATCTACTTAGTGGCCAATAATGTTTGTGAAGGATAATAATTTAATTGTCGTTTATTGGTCAACAGAAAATAAGAGCCTAAAGTTTTGTAATATGTACAGACGCCTGCACATCAACCTATCCAAAACTGTTAAATTTCTTCAATACATTTTCAACCATATTGTTAAAGCATAAAGTTCAAAGTCTATTGGGGAAATTTGACAGGTTGTGGTAGGTTGATGTGCAGGCGTGTGTACTTTGTGTGGTTGATGGCGCTGGCGTGCAGTGATTATACCTACCTTTTACTTATTTATTATTATTATTTTTTTTCTGGCTTCCAAGGAAGATCAGCGTCGGCGTGCCAACCAGCCCCCTGACCGCCTAACAGATTGCTTTGGCTACTTGTATAGTTTATGACGTCATGTTGTCATTTCGTACCGCCTTTAAGCTATATATATAAAGCTTTAGTCTATAGCTTTCGATATTGCTTTCATAGGCGGTACGAAATGACCAGATGACGTCATTAACTATACACGTAGCCAAAGCAATCGGTTAGGCGGTCGGGCCCCAGGTATCTCAACATTATGCTGAGGGGAAACCAATTAAATATCACTAATTCTGAGTATTTTTTTGAGGAGCTCGATGGCGCAGTGGTTAACGCGCCCGGTCTGCGAATGCTGAGGTTAAGCAACTTTCGCAAAGGCCGGTCATTGGATGGGTGATCAAAAATTTATCATCTCGAGCTTCTCCGTGTTTCGGAAGGCACGTAAAGCCGTGTTGTAAAACCAACGGTTGGTCCCGGCTGCGTTAGCAGTCGTTAACAACCACCAATCCGCACTGGGTGGTGGTTTATGGCCCGTTCTCCTTATCCATCCAAAGCTCGTGGCTCGTGCCCCAGCAGTGGGGACATAAAAATGAGCTGATGATGATGGTGATGATGATGATGAGTTTTTTTTTATTGTCAATGTCGTTATTATTAGCTAGATTAAGAAACCACTTCATAACACCAAGAATAAATATTTTCTATTTCTACTTCTATTTATTTCTAAATGGAGGTTCCAGCCAATACCTAACTAGTGTACTGCTTTAAACAAACAAAACATTTCGTTTTCATTTTCAATATTATTACATCTGTTGTGTAAACCAGACTCTCGCTTTGACAACTGATGTGGCAATAATACTGCTTTTTGAGCTCATGGCAAGGCCACAGGCTCTGTTCGAATAATGGTTAAAGATCAATGACGTGCCTGGACAATGCAGATACCATTATGTAAAATTCGGTGACAATAATTCTAACATACTCGTAAAATAATCGATGACCATTTTGATCGTTAGTATTTCTGGTTTTCTTAAGTTAACTGTAGGTATATTGTGAGTGTATGACGATGTTTGTTTTTTCAAATATTATTAGTTTACAATATTATTTCATTATTCGTGTTATTTTATGTTAGTGTTTGTTTATTTTATTTTTGTCTTTTTTGCCTGTTTCGTGCCATGATGTCACTACTGTGTACAGCAGAATACCAGTGCAGCAGGCCCCGCTTGCTGCGTGTACTGAGCTGTGCACAGTGTTGGCATCGCATAACAGGGCGCAATGTCAATTGTTATTATTTTTATTCTATTTGTTACCCGTTGTATGTTTAATTGTGTTTTGTTATGTGATTCCAATATATGTATTTTACTCTTTTTATTCTTTTTATACCAATAATAAAAGTTACTGATTGAGAAATTTCTCTGTGAAAATCTAATACGCTTAGTTCGACCTGAATATTTCCACCACGCCCGATCGGCCCGAGAGGATCCTCTAAATGCCATTTCACATTTACAGAATGCACTAAACATCCACACTAGTTTAGGCCCAAGACACCGTACTCGTAGAACGAGGGTACGACGAGCCGGTTCACACGCGCTCTATACCAGGTACAGATATGTACCTGGGCTCATCTCCCCACCTCCACGACCCGGTCTACCCGAGCAGAGGTCCAAGCCTTTAGAGGCGCTTGGGTTGTTTCGCTCCCCGATCCGATCCGAACCCCTTGGTGAATCTAAGAGCCCGAGGACACGCACTAGTGTGTGATGCCGTTCCCTCTAGAAAACCTCTGACGGTGATTTGTTTGACACGGCTTGAACCCTTTAAGTTTCTCGCCGCCTCCAAAAAAGCCCGGTGAAGCTCAAAATGCCAAAGGGCAATCAGAGAATTCTCTCAAAAAAAAAAAGAAATTAATATTTCCCGGTTCAGCTACTGGCTAGTTATCCATTTATAATTTTTTTGCTTGCCACACGTTTACACGGTAGGGGTAACAGTTTTTAAGTTATCCTACTAATATTATAAACGCGAAAGTTTGTAAGTATGGATGGATGTTTGTTACTCTTTCACGTAAAAACTACTAATTGGATTTGAATGAAACTTTCCTCATATACAGACCATGACCCAGGGGTGTGTAATGTTTGGTATAAGTATATTTGATCTAACATTTAAGTGATATAAATTCATTTAAGGTAATCTTTTATGATATAACAACTCATTTCATATAATAAACGTTTGATATAAATTCACGAAATCTAATTTTATTTGATATAACAATCAATAACTCTAAAGTTCATTTCATATAATGTTCAAATATTATAAATAAGTGTAGAAATTTAGTGATAAATATATTTAATCTAACATTTAAATGATATAAAATCATCTAATATGATGCTTTTGTGGTATAACAACTCATTTAATATAGTTTACGTTTGATATAAATTTACATTGTCTTATTTCATTTGATATAACAATCAACATCTCTAAAGTTCATTTTATATACTATTCAAATGCTATAATTATTATTCAATGTAAAATTGACAAATATAAGTCTCATATCGTATAACGCCTGCCCTACATCAAACAGCAAAAATGTCAAACGTGGTTTTGTTTCTGATTTCTTACTCCGATTGTTTATTCGTACAATGTAGGTAGGTTCAGAAAATTTTATGACAACAAAATACACTTATCGCCTTTGTATCAGTGAATACAAATTGTGTTGTTATTAAAAATGTCTATTTGCATGCAGGCATGCAGCATACAGGCATGCAGGCAGGCAGCATACAGGCATGCAGGCAGGCAGCATACAGGCATGCAGAATGCAGACAGACATGCAGCATGCAGGCATGCAGCATGCAGGCATGCAGCATGCAGGCAGGCAGCATACAGGCATGCAGCATGCAATTAGGCTTGCTTGTGCTCCGACGCTACGGGTAGGCAGCCCCTCCACCCTGGCGTAACAAGACACAGGCGCCCACGCTCTCCTTCGCAGCAGAGTGCAGCGGCGGGTGGGGGCTGGCACCCTCCGCGTCTCCGCCTTATTGAATTACACTCTAGGGGTAGGGCAGACAAGTACCACGTGGTGGGAGAGGTTGACTGAGTCGGATTCGCCCTAAAGTAGAAACAAATTCCAATTTTTTATAGCAAATTATTGTTATATCTCATAAAAGTTATAACATTTAAGCACTAAATAAAATGATTTTTATATCCCATGACTGGTATACAAAATGCTTTTATAACACCTGTATATTATATCAAACAATGATTATACGAAATTAAATTATAGAAACTGTATTTATTTTAAGCAAAGCTATATTAAATAAGCGTTATATCAATTAAAATTTGTTTACTTGTTTTTCTATCAAATGAAGCATTATATAAAATGAATTTTATATCTCATGCACTCATGTATACCACTGTATACAAAATGATTTTATAGCACCTGTATTATATATCAAACAATAATTATACGAAATGTAATTATAGGAACTGTATTTATTTGTAGTAAAAATTATATAAAATGAACGTTATACCAGATAAAATTAGATCATTTAATTTTCTATCAAATGAAGCGCACCCACATAATTATGTGACGTCCCAGCTAGGTACTCGTACTGCCGGGCACTGCATGCATGGATACAAAACAAGAGAACGTATCATTAGGTTTCAATCATACATTAAAAAGTGACTGTTTTTGTATCCGACATCATCATCCGTTCGTTTTATGTCCCCACTGCTGGAACACGTACATTCCCTATGGGTGGAAAGGGAGATCGGGCCATAAACCACAACGCGGACCTAGTGCGTATTGGTGATTGTCAACGACTAATAATGCACCCGGGACCAACGACTTTGGTATAGGTAATTAATAATATAGTAGTGATACATTAGCAATTTCGATAATTTTCATTTCTTAAGGCAGATAATTAATCCTAATACGTTAAATCTGACGATGTAAGCAGCTAATAATGGTTCGTACCTACCTCGCCCTACCAACGCTCAGAAGTACGAAACAAGCGAAACTTGATTGATCTACTCGTAGTAAGCAGGTTTCAACTTTAGTCGATCCCAAGTGTATTAGTTAGAAGTTTTCTACGAAGCAAGTAGTTTCTCAATTCTGAATTAATGCAGGTGATTCAGTAGTTTCTGTTTTGTGAGCGGTACTTATTAACGTGTGAGATTTGTGAGTAGTTATTTATTTATTTATCAGGAAGACTGACGACTTATGTAATAAATGAAAAGCTACAAAGTTTCTATGACAGTAAAGTCATTCTCCACTCTCTCACTCTTGACGGCTCGGTGGCCGGGTGACAAAGTACTCGGCCCGATACCCCTAGGCCCTAGGTTTTATTCCCAGGTCAGGCAGTGTGTTTCGGATGTTTCAATGCATAGACCGGGTTTGTGATCACCAACCCGCATTTGACAAATGTGGTGATTAAGCCAATACCCATCAATTGTAGCGATGACTTGATTACAACGAGGAGGCCTTTGCCCAGCAGTGGGACGGTATACAGGCTATTTAATTTACCCTTTCTCTCTCCCTTTCATAAACTATAATGTGTTGGCACATCAGTCTTGAAGCTGACAGAAAGATAATGCGCCCGATCTTGCTCGCTCATCTGTGATTGTTCACGAACAGATAATAATTCACCATAACTATAAGTTTTCCTTAAGGAACTCCTCCATACTGATCAACAATACTGTTATGAAAGTTTTCTTATGCCGTTCTATGAATAAAATTAAATTTCGGCAGTTTTATTACAACGAATAACCATTTAAAAAAAATAATTATAGTATTGTATTTAAAATTCGAGGTGCTCGATGGCGCAATGGTTAACGCGCCTGGTCTGCGATTGCTAAAGTTAAGCAACTTTCGCAAAGGCCGGTCATTGGATGGGTGACCAAAAATGTATCATCTCGAGCTTTTCCGTGCTTCGGGAGGCACGTAAAGCCGTTGGTCCCGGCTGCGTTAGCGGTCGTTAACAACCACCAATCCGCGCTGGGCCCGCGTGGTGGTTTATGGCCCGTTCTCCCTATTCCATCCATAGGGAAGACTTCAGCAGCGGGGACATAAAAATTAGCTGATGATGATGATTTAAAATCTAAATAAACTGTAAACTAAAAACGAAAATAATGACCACGACGAGTAACATCATCAAATTTCGCACATTTTATACGAAATTTTTAATCAAAATAAAAAAAGCACATTCCTTGGTTAGGTATATTAATGTCTGTGTGTATCTATGCATAACATTAAGATATAACATATAATTTAACTACTTAAATTGTTGAAAATACATGACAATCGTCGAAAATACATGAAAAGCGAACTATTAATATTTTTTAAATATTAGACAACATGACATACATTGTTCTGATCCCAAGGTAAGTAGCTAAAGCACCTGTATTATAGAAATCAGGCACAAGGACGGTATCACAACCACCCAGACCCGACACAATATCGAAAAGTTCGTTTTCGTCATTGACCCGACCTGAAATCGAACCCGGGGCCTGCAGTTCAATAATTTACGTATTTGAATGTATAGGCATGTATAGACTGTACAGCAGGTAAAAAATATTGGACGATTCAAAAGTTAAATACGTATGAAATTTGACTTTGAATCATGCAAAAATTAACTGAAACTCAGCGAACATCACTGACTCGCTTCCAAAGCGCGACGTATGAACGCATTAGACATTATATTGAGTAATTTCAAGTAAGTATCTACTAAAGTATTGGATTGAATCTTTTGAACAACATAACGATAAAAAAAAGATACGGTATCGCATCAAACATAACCAATCTCTATCATAAAACTCTGATTTATCGTTATTGAAGGATTATGAGATCTCGTGAATTGTGATTGGAGAGTAAGATTGACGGCCATAATAGAATTTCGCTGCTTTGTTCGTTAATAGGTATCATGAATTTAGGCAGGATTGTGTAAGACTGTTTGCTTTGAATACGCAAACGGCTGGCGTTCTATTTACAACTGACAACTAGTTAGAACGCGCCGACGCGCTTCGTTTGAGTGGGTGAATTAACTGACGCATCATGTCAACGTCATAAGTGTCCAAATTAATCCATTGCGATAAACTTAATTGAAAGCCTAATTGAATCATCCAATGTTTAATCTGCTACCTATTCTGCTACTATCCACCACTTAAGATCTTCTTTTATGTCAGAATGAATTTGCATTATAGAGTCATAATTATTTTCATTTTCGGTAAGAGCTTTAATTTCATAGAATTCCAAAGTTTTAGTATACAACCAACCACAGCGAGATGCTGGACAAGCAGCCACCAAGATGCCTGTCAACTTAGCTATGCCTCGAATGAAACAAGAATCCTTTTGTAACCTGCACCCTTCTGACATACCGGGTCAGGTGCTTTTCCAATTGAGCTATCGTGGTTCTAACCAGCCCGCCGAAATTATTCAACACTATTTACTTTTTTACTTTGAAAGCCAAATTCGTGTATGTCAGAAGGGTGCAGGTTCAAATCCTACTCGTGGAAATTTTTTCAACATTTGTGTTTTTGTAATTTGTTTGGCAACAAAATTTACTATATAAACAAAACAAAAATATTTTTTAGCAGACTTATAATTAGAACCTATAAGTAACACATCGTCTAAATATTGCACAGATTTGTAGCCTTTTTGACGAAGGTAAGTTACAAAAAATCTATGGCTTGGTTTTATATTAACTAATAAACAAGACTCTTTTAGGTCAATCTTGACCATAAACTCACCTGGACTAAAGATAACCATAGCTGTTCTTATATCTTCCATTTTGAAATGGGTATATTCATTAAGGCATTTTAAGTTTAAAATGAACCTGTTACCCCGATTAGGTTTTGGTACCAAAAAGGTTTTAGACACAAACTGGTTATTACAGACAAGGTAAATTTATGAAAGGGATAATATATATTTGATATAGTCTAAAATCATCACTTCATCATCACATATTTTGTATCAACAGTTCAAAAAATGTGCAATTCTGCCACCGTGGCTTACCTCTATTTGGGGCCTGGAACGCGTGGTTTCATTTGTGATGAGTGCAACGTTACATCGGGATTGGGTTTCTTCCGAAACTTCTGCTGGTAGTTCTTCACTACTAGATATCTCTTGGGCCCGCTCCTCATTACTGCTCTAGTACCATTCTGTTGGTAACGGGACGGGCCACTGTAGTTTCCCTGTTTTGGGTTTGGAGTGAATTTTTAATGGAATTCCCACTTCTTTGACTATTAATAATAGCATTTATTTTTTCATTGAGATTTTTACCAAAACGATATTCGTCTCGCTCCACATCTTTAACAAAATTTATAAATTGCTTGTCTTAAGCAGGTATGGTAAGGTTTTTCCTTGCTTTTTTTGAACAGCGTGTAAATCAGCCAGAATTTTAATGATATTACTAAGGGATGAAACCATATTAATTCTATCAATGTTTTCATCCACTATAAGTGAAGATAAAACTCAACTTGAGATAGAAAGTCCCACACCAAGTTGGTTTTGCCTATACTCTATCTTTTTGTCACGGTTGCGAATATTACCACCCACCGCTGTAGCAACCTCTAAATTAATTTTTGGTGCGATTAACATTGGACAGTTTTCGGGTATGATCTCTGTCATAAGAGAAGTCTTGTACTCCTTTTTGAGCCCATTTTTTAGAATGTTATTCATTACACGAGCAACTTCATCTAATATCTTCAGACTAAACTTAGGTTGCTCTGGCAAAGGATCTCCTAATGCCATGAGTATTTCAGGGCTTATATTAATAGTTTCACTACTTTCAGGTAATAAGTTTGTAATTTCAATAGCTTCAGGTTAATCTATCGTAACCTGAACTGCAACTTGAATTGCAGTCCCTGAAGGCCCAGAATGGGTCACAGTTTCACCTAACGAACAATTCTCGTTTTGAGGAAAATGTTCCTCATCTTAATTGGACAAAATATGATCTGAAAAAAATTACAGAAAAAGTAATTTATAACGTCTAAAGAGCACACCCGTATATCTCGTACACAGCTTGTATCTATTTTTATGTATAATCTCAATACATATGTACAATTACAGAGAATTCTTCCCGACCTGATCTGACATGTCTGTGCATCACGTACACCGCCCATGTCTAACCACAACTCGTGTCGAAGGCAAAAGAGAACGTCAATGCATCTCGTGTTTACCCGTGTCTTGTGGTTATTTATATGAAAAACCAAATTCTTTCATATTTAATTACCTGAAATTTCTTCATCAAACGACAAATTATGTTGACTGGCTTTTAGCCGCTTTTCAATCTTTCGTATCTTTTTAAAATACTTGTCGAGCTTCTTTTCTGCGTTCTTATGTTTACTGATACTAATATAATTTGCTGAAAATCCCTGAAAAACTAATTAATAACGTTTTTTCTGCATTTTTTACAGTGCCAGTTACCGCGCGAAATTGAAGAATGACAGGTGACAGAGACAGCATAGACAAACTAACCTTGTTTTGTTTTTTAAAGTATTAGTCAAAGATATAAAAGCGCGACAGGTTATCGAGTGAGTTGAAGAAGCTGCATGGTAAACATATTCATCGAGAACAAAGCTGATGCATAATTATTATCGTATGGTATTGAGATAAGTATTGTGCCAACGATACGTAAATGACGTTTGATTTGCTTATGTGAATTCCATACGTTTCTCATTCTATTCCATTTCTATTTTACTAGCGTTATGCACTTGTCTAAGCCCTCAGCGTCTTTAGCTGTGGAGAGAAATAGGCGCAAAAACTAGAAGTAATGTAATTTTCAAAGTACAAACACCCCTTTAAGGGCAAACAATAATATGTATTATATAATACATTTTATGTATTTTGAAAGCTCTTAGGTGATTAGTTTATGTTTATATTGTACAATTTATTGATTCTGCTTGGTTGTTTTTTACACCACAGCTAGCTGAAAGTGATCTCTTCTAGAGTAAGTTCATCTTCGTAATGTCTTCTATCATGTGTTTTAATGTTAGTTATTTGTGCGATAAAGGATTTATTTATTAGGATTTACGATTAATATAATGTGAGGAGTGACTGGGTACAGCTGATTTTAGTTAATAAGGTTTCTGTTTTGCCATCATCAACAGCTCATTTTATGTGTCCACTGCTAAGGCACGAGCCTTCCCATTGGCGGGCCCAGTGCGGATTGGTGGTTGTTTATGACTGCTAATGCAGCCGGGACCAACGGGTTTACGTGCCTTCCGAAGCACGAAGGAGCTCGAGATGGTAAACTTTTGATCACCCATCCAATGACCGGCCTTTGCGAAAGTTACTTAACTTCAGCACTCGCAGACTGGGCGCGTTAACCACTGCGCCATCGAGCTCCTCGTTTCTCTCTATTTTTTTTTTTTTTTTTATATACTTAGCACGGCAAATGACTCCACACCACCTGATGTTAAGTGGAAATGGAGTCCAGACGCGAAGACAACTGGTGCAGCATTTTGCCATAATGTCGACAAAACAGGTCGGGCGGGCGCGAGTTTTTATTTCTGTCGTTTTTAATCGGTCGTCTAGGTAACGTCTCGCAGTAATTTAATTTCCCTCTTCGAAGTAAGTTTGAATGGTCGTTTCAATCATGTCCCGTGAGTGTTCGCTGTAATTTGCGAATTGAGGTTTTTGCGGACCGTCCAAAACTTATGTTCGCCCCGTTCTGGACTGTGGGACGAATGAAATTGTTTTTGTAACACGTCTATTGAAGAATAAAGCCGTTAACAAAATGGCCGTACACGATAGCCCCGTGGAAACAAACGTGATTGTGTGTAGGCGAGTTTTAGCATTGTGTGGTGTACCTACGGTCGTTTTTCAAACACAAATGACAGCGTGGTAACAGCGAGAAAAACCTAAAACAAAAACAAAAGAAAACTGACAGTTGAACAAACAGTTGCGCAAGTAAATAGATGTGAGAAAACTTCTGTCAAGGATTCCAGATTTTCTTTTATCTGATGAATTATTTATAGCTTTTTGTTATGGAATGTTTAATGAAACGAGTTAGGGCGAGGATACGCTTGGCCTTCTCCACACCTGATGGTAAGTAACAGTAAGGCCGATAGTGGAAGCGTATTTCACCCGGAATCTTTATTAACGCAGGATTTGGCTATTTTCATCATCATCATTGTCATCATCTCAGCCAAAAGACGTCCACTGCTGGACAAAGGCCTCCCCAAGGATCTCCTCAACTACCGGTTTTGGCTATTTTACTCGGATATAAAATAACTTTTAATGTACTGGTTAGTGACTGGTGGTTTAATGGTGGAGTACCACGACAGAGGCGTTAGTTTAATTTGGGTTTCATTTAAATTTAATCTTGCTTACTTGTTTGGGAGCCAAGGACAGCCTTAGCCGCAAAGCCCTTTTTACCAGACTTTTTAGAGACATAATTGTCTTCTAAAGTTTACGCGAACACTACACATTGAAATGATATAACTTTTCGGGATCTAGGTACTCGCGTTTATTTTACACAATCATTACGTTTAATGTTTATCCTGACGTTTCGAACCTTTTACAGGGTCCATGGTCACAAGGAGACTGAGGTGTAGGTCGTTCCATAATTAGTTAGTCTATATCTGCAGTATGCGATCATGCCCTAGAGCCCAACCATTACATCAGATTTGATAAACCAAAAATACTCGCTAGAGAACAACGATTCATCCCTAGGATGATACGCGAGGCTATTGAAATTAATAAAACATCCTAATTTCAATAGAGAAGATGGTTGGAATCTGCCACTAGCCTGGGATCCCATCATAAAAATTTATTAAATCCCCGCCCTGTAAGCTCTTTCTGCGTAAAACGGAACGCACCTGATTGAATTTAAATGACGGTATACAAGCTACTAACTAATTATGAGTAGACCAACACCTCAGTCTGCCTGTGACCACGGACCCTGCTAAGGGTTCGAAACAGAATAAACATTAAACGTAATGTGTAAAATAAACGCGAGAAGATCCGTAAAAGTTGTTTAATTTCAATTTTTAGAGACAGTCACAATGCATATGGTGGCTGTTCACAATAGGTTAAAGTCACCAAGGAGTACCTACAACCTATTAAATAGTCCGTAATTATAAAGCAGACACATATTCATGGTACTTATAAGTAGTACCTACTAGCGTAGAAGTAGATAATATTGGTCCAGATCAAATTGGTGGTTGTAACGACCGCTATTGCAGCCGGGACCAACGGCTTTAAGTGTCTTCCAAAACACAGAAGAATTCGCGATGATACATTTGTTCTCACATAACCAATGACCGGCTTTTGCCAAAATTGCTTAAACTTAGCAATCATGGACTGGGCGCGGTAACCACTGCGCCATCGAACTCCTCGTAGGGTAAACGACCTGTAACAGAAAGGTGTATTAAAAAATAAAAGTTCCAAAGTGTATTCGATCTAGATCTTATATGCAGAGTTACTTATTGGGTAGACCGGGTACAAAAGTACCACGGGGCAATAGTACCATTGCCAATATTTCCAAACACAAACAACGTTTGCCTGTGTGCATAGCATCACGACACGTGCTCTATGCGTCCCCACACGCTAAAAAGTCGGCGGCGCCCGCGCTGTGAAACGGACGAGTGCACAGGCGATTTTTTGTTTTCGGGCAGTCACAGTGAGTATTCTCGTCAAATGTTTTAGTCTGTAATTCACATTTAACTTGGTATTTTATAAAATTTTTGCTTTCATTAGTTTCTTTACACTTCAAACTTTGTAACAGTGACGAATTTTATACGAATTCATTATTAAAATGCCGTGATATTTGGTTAATATTTAAACTGCCAATTTGGAACAATTGTACCACTAACTTTGGGGACAATTGTAGCGGTACAATTAACCCCGTGGTAGAATTAAGCCCGATGTTTTATTAGTTATGAATTATGATTAATGATTTAGGGCATATACCTACTTATTTGGACATTTTGTTTTAGATGCCACGGCGAAGAGCGAAGTTAACGGATCGAGGCTCTAAAGACCTATTACTTTATGAACAGGCATTTCAAGAAGTTCAAAATGGGCGGTCTATTAGGGCCGCAGCTGAGATATCTCTGCCACGTTTCACTTATACGATACAAAATGAAAAAGGAAACTAATCCCGATGGTGCCATACGTATGGGATAAAGAAAAAAAAAAGTAAAACTAAAACTATAGAAAAAACTAGAACAACAAAGGTACCTCTAAAGAAGAAGAAGAAGAATGGTTTAGTATTCTGTGTATGGAACCTTATAGTGCCAGCCGTTCAAACGAAATTTGGCAATGGAATGTGGGCACACGAGAAATGTACGCCACAAGAAGCTAATTATGCTTGCTATAACTGCGAGTCTGATTAAAAATTAAAATATACGTAATTAATATTATAATATTAACTACTATCTGTCAGGGTCAATTGTACCGGGGGGCAATTGTACCTCCATACAAATGGATAGTTTTAGATTTTTGTAATTTGAATGATTGATATTAAGATAATTATATACTCAGAAGTTATGTTTGAGCCAAAGGAATGGTATATTATGTAAGAGTTGACTACTTTTTGTTACTGGGGGAAAAATATTGTTTTTATTTTAAGTTCTTGACGTGTTGACTTTCTCGACTGATTACTTTAAGTTTTTTGATTCCTAAGAGTAAAGGCTGTTACTATATCTTTGTTACAACGTAAAACTACCAACTATTAATAAAGCCATTATTAAAAACAGATACAAAAGAGTTTTATTACCCAACATATTTTTGGTACAATTAACCCGAAGTAGGGGTCTATTGTAACACATGACATCATTCTGTTCAGATGTGATTTTTATTGACTTTTCGGTACCGTAGGTTTTATATAAATACATAAATTTGCAGCTTAATAGTTTAGGTATTAAAATTTAAGTACATAATGAAATATATTTTAGTAGATTTTTCTCTCAACCAAGGTTTCGAAAATGGTACTATTGTCCCCGGTCTACCCTACATAATTATTATTTTTAAATTTGTTATGCATTTTTAATTAATTATTTCTTTTGTGACGTCACATAAAAATAAACAAGTCCCAGCCGTAGTGGTTTTGTAACATCTGTGTACATACATTCATGATCACTGCCGCTTGTTTATGCGCCTGACGCACATTACTTCAATATAATATAAAGAATTATATAAACTTTATATTAGTGTGTATAAACTAAGTCGTAGTTACAACAAATACAAGATCTACATAAGATACACTTTGGATCATTTCATTTCACACCTTTCTGTTATACGTTGTTATAATATAAAGGTGGCCTTGCGCAGTTACAAGAAGAATTCAAACAGCCCAATCAGAGTAGCTAGTTTCAATCAGAGTAGCTAGTTTCAGCCGATCCGATCCGAACCCGATCCGATCCGAACCCTTCGGAGAATCTAGTAGGGCACGGGGACGCGCACTCGTGCGCGATGCCGTTCCCTCTAGACAACCTCTGAAGGTGATTCGTTTCACACGGCTTGAGGGACCCTTTACGTTCCTCGCCGCCCCCAAAAAACCCGGTGAAGCTGAAAATGCCGCAGCGGCAATCAGCAAACTCTCTCCAAAAAAAAAAAAAAAAGCTAGTTTCAGCGTCGCGCCCTGAGACGTTTACAAAATTTCGCGGCCATTGCTCGGAATGTCGACAATAGCGCCATTACGGGAGCATCCGGGTCCGCCAATACAGCCGAAGCCGAATCGACGTGGATGTAGATAAGGAAGACGTAAACGGAAAAAAGAGTCGATTGCCCGCCATTACTATGTTCTTCTATTTGTAAAATGTATTCACATAAATACATTTATACAGTATTTTTCTTTATTTTTTAGTAGTACCTTGTCACTGTCAGAGGAATGTGTATTTCCACCACATTTTGAACCTTGTGTGAATAGAATAGAATTATATTCCTTCCTCAAAGGCCGGCAACGCATCTGCGATTCCTCTGGTTTTGCGGGTGTCCATGGACGGCGGTGATTGCTTCCCATCAGGTGACCCGTCTGCTCATTTGCCTCCTTCTAATATAAAAAAAGAATAGAATAGAATAAAATAAAACAGTAAAAAAACAATAAAAATAATAATACAAAAAACAAAAAATCAATAAGTGATTGAGATAATATTGAATACAAATGACATATTTGAACATGTCTTGTAAAGGGTTAAACCAAATGTGCGGTTACACCTAGGTTTAGAAATGTTCGGACGACTTAAAGGGTTTCGAGTTAATTTACTTAAATGAAACATTTTCACTTTGACTTTGACTAAGAGCGACGTGTTTGATTTAGTTATAGCTAAGTCAAGCCATATTTACATAAGTGTTTTGAAATGAAATATTTTGTTAGTACCTAATAATATATTTTTCTTCTTTGGTGCCGACATGACAATAGGGATGAGTCACCAGAAGCTATAATTAAAATCGCGAAGCGATAATTAATCGATTAGTTCAATTATAGCAAAAACCTCATTAATCTATCATCGCAATCATCGTATGGGCTCACCAGTGTAAGCACGGTTAGTGTTAACGTGTTAACACGAAACATTATTAGAAAGATCAGTAATTATTTCTAATATATAAAGTACATCTAGTGGGGTACAATACTGTGTACCCCCGCCCCCCACCCACATTGCTGTACATATGTAAAAATAAAATAAATTTATACTGTCCGACTGCTGAGCAAAGGCCTCTAATCATTGAAATCAAGTCATCGTTACAATTGATGGGTATTGATATTATTACATTATAATTTAAATGCCCGGCCACGAGCTTTCCGCTATGAACGGTGTCTAAACGCGAGAGCGGCGAGCTGTAAAAACAAATGCACAAAAATGTATGAAGTATGCCACGACCAACGCGCGACCTGCTGCTAAGCCAAAACTCGTGGCCGGGCTATAACTGTCAAGGCAATTCAAGTAGTCGAAGCTTAGTTCATCGATGGCCAGTGTCTGGCAGCTTAATCTTAACTTTGTTATGCCAGCGTAGTGGATTAAGTCCAGATCTCCCCATGTGCTATATTGTGCGTGGAGTACTAAATTGAGCAGTAGGATATATTTAGGCTGATGATGCGTATTGTATAAATGTCTCAACGTTGCGACTACGGTTATTTTAGTTGTATAGTTTATTAAAAAAAAAATTGGCTTGCTTTTAATAATAATAATAATAATAAACTTTAATTGCACACAAAAGAAAAACAATACAGTCAATTTAAAAAAATAATAATAATAAAGAGTACAAAATAGGCGGCCTTATTGCTAACAAGCAATCTCTTCCAGGCAACCTTGGGCGAAAAATAATAAAATAAATAAATAAAATAAAAATGGGTGCAAGTAAAAATAAACTAAATAATAATAATAATAATATCAAATAAAGTAAAAAAAAAATTAATATGCATATTTGGTTGATGATATACTTACAGCTTAAGTATTACCTATTACCAATAGCACTAATGACAAATATGTGATATTCACACAAATTTTAGTTGGTCGTAAGTTCCCAAACTTCCATCATTAAGTAATTAGTATGCCGTATAGCCTGGTGTGGATTAATTAGCACCACTAACGACGTGTTCCACGGTGGCAGCCACATTAATCTTGAGTAATAAATCTTATAGTTATAAGCCCGACTGTGTAGTTGCGGCTCATGAAAAATAATAGTCGCTCTGTGGTGTAGCGGTAACTTCACCGTTCCTGGATGTAGCGAGATTTATTGCAAGGAGTCCTCGGTGGCCGTGTGGCAAAGCACTCGGCCCGATACCCGATGGTTTCCGGTGCGTCCCCAGGTTGGCTAAAGTGTGTATTCAGATTTTTCTATACATAACCCGGGTTTGTGATCACTAACCCGCATTTGGCAGCGTGGTGACTGATTACCCATCAATTGTAGTGACGATTTGATTTCAATGATGATGCCCAGCAGTGGGACAGTCATAGGCTATACTATAGTGACCTTTACAGAGTAATCGGATTTTAATGGTGTCCAATAATTAAGGATCCTCAAGCCGCAGTAACCGAACATTCTCAAGCGGTTTCTACAAGGGATGGCATCATGCAAGCATGTACCGTCCTCTACCAGATTCTCCGCGGCACGGTGTTCAGATCGGAATCGAGAGCAGAAGAACTCGAAGGTGCCTTTAATGGCAGCTAAATTACCACTCCACCTGATATAGCAAAAGCGGAGTGCAGTTGCGAAGATAGCTAGTGTAGCAGGACGCCAGGCTTACCTTGCAAATCCGCTAGTTGCTTCTTCAAACCTTGTTTGAAAGATCCCGATGCCAGGTGTCCTGATTTGCGCGGGACGTTCCGATTTTCAGGGGTCTGGTAACCCAATTTACCCTAGATCGGGACGCCAAATGTCCCAATTTTTGACTAAACTCCTACATGTTTACTTAGATCATTAATTTTCACAGCAAAAATGAATTCTCTCTCCCGCGGCGTCATAGCGTAAGTATAACACAAATAAAAAAATACTTAATAAAATATATACTTGCCAACGATTCGAGATATTATAAATTATGTAAAATGGTTATGATTCGATTTAACAAGTCAAAAAGTGTTATGTTTAATTTTTGTTATATGTAGAAGCTGATCTAGAATTGTTTTCGTTTCGTAAATAAATGACGATTCACAAAAACCTGCATTTTTTTTTCAGCAATTGTATCTGTCCCGATTTGAAATCCGAAATCCCGATTATTTTTACCTTCCCTCCCGAAATTTAACACACTGGACCTGGCAACACCATCGATTTGTCTGGTCACTATGTTGTGTAACTTCTGATAAAATCCTTGAATTCACCACACTCACTTCGGCCAGTGTGCGTACGCCTTCAGGAAAACGGCGCGACAACTTCTATTGACAATGTACGTCATTGTCTAACCTGAAACCCCGCCGTGATGTAATTGGAGTCATTATTTACGGGATAATGATCATCTTTTTTGTTGTCTCTCATCGTGACGCAAGCAATTACTGTGCAAAAATATCGTATACTCGTCACTGATAACAAAAACATGGTAATAATACCGTTAATAATTACTGTCATGTTAGTGACGGTAACAGTTTAGAAGTTACACCATAAGAAAACAGATCAACAAAGAATAAGAAAATATTTATTGACTTGGGTAACATAGCAATAAAAAGTGAAGGATACACAGATGTTATGATGACCATGCTTTTGTGGCTGCACATGGAATGCCACAGAAGAATGGCAGAAGCATCTGGTAATCATAATATTGACATTCTTTTAGTAAAAAAAATACTTTATGGATTTGCAAATGCCAGGGAGCTAGGCCCCTTCTATGCAACAAGTAAAATACCCAAAGTGTACCCGATCTACGAGTACATCTTATGTAGAGTTACTCAGACATATATAGTTAATAACTTTAATTTGTCATTAAATATTGGAAGTGTCAATAGTCTGTCTGCTAGTGGTAAAATAAAAACAAAAAATTCTGCCGCCAGTTATTAGTTATTACAATTTGTTCCATATTGTAAACTAATAAAGTTTTAAATTAAATACACATCAAAGTAGCGTAGTGAAATAGTTCCTATAGCGGCAGACTAACATGAAAGCTATTCTGCCACAAACGTATTAGTAATTGGAGTTTGTTAATTATTGCATGTGGTTTGGGCAGATCAATGATAAGAAATCGTTTCTCGATAATTATGGGCAACTAAACGCGCGGCTACTTCATGAAATGGTCAAACTTTAGTGACCATATCGTTAAATATTTACATTACCCACCGTTAGAGGCGCTGATATCGTTTACTTTTTGTGTCGATACAATCGATTTGTACAATCATATACTTCCGTGACTGGCCCTCGCCGCAACGCTGCGCTTCGCTCGGGAAAAAAAAATTACTTAACCTAACCAACAATAACTAGCAGCATAATATTCTTATTTTACCACTAGCGGCTTGATATTTTTATTAACCAAATAGCCACAGGTGGCAGACTAGACACTTTGTTAAATATTTATATTTGTGAAGCAGTTAAGCAAGTTATTTTGTGCAAGCAGTAGTGATCATTATGTAAGTACACAGATGTTACTGAACCACTAGTACTGCGACTTATATTTTTTGATAGCCGTCTGTGACTACCCGGGTTAGTGTTGCAAAAAACTCGAGCCCAGGAGTCTAAATTTATTAACTCAACTCAAACTTGTAGAGCTCGGTGGCCTAAAACACTCACGAGTTCAGAGCCGACTCGTTACAAATATTTTTTTGTGTAAATACAGGGTGTTTGGTAGAGGGTTGGACATACGTAAATGTCGGATAGCAGGGCTATTCTGCTACCCAGCCAGCCCCAGTCACATCGCATTGGCCTCACAGTTTAAGAGGCTTTTTGTTTTATTAATTTTGGTAAAAAAATATCCGAATTAATTACTTAAACTCGTGTAAATGTACTAAAAATGGCTAAAATTGCTAGTTTTTTTTTTGGTATTTTATCTGTTAGTATTCACGTATTCTTTTAATAATGACATTTAGCACAAACTATCACAAGAAAAAAAATATGGGCCTCCAGATTTACTAAGTGAGGTAAAAATTTTTTAAAGTATAACTTTCTGTTGATTTAAAAAAAAAATGGTTATTGAATGATTACAATTTTCTTAAAACATCTCTGCTTTATACCCTTTCCATTAGTACCTCAAGTGTATTGCTATTGTCTTTAGAACCGAAGTTATTCGCGAATTTCGCCCAACGGGTTCACTGTTCAAAAAACTATTTTACTACAAAAAACTGGAAGCACATGATGTGCTTCCAGTTTTATTTGTTCTGCACTGCCTTACTTGGCAGTGGCCAGATAAAAACCACATCATTTATATTTAAATGGTAAAACGGTTTTTTTTCGGCAACTGTAGAAATAAAAAAAAAACAAACAAGAAATTAGTTTTTTCATTACCCTATAGTCTATCATAAACTGCATACTAAGAAACAATAATCGCCAGGCTAACAGACTCGAGCGTACAATAGTCTCGATCATTTAAGTGGAACTCGAGTCTCGAATCGAGCTCGTAATGTCGTGTAGTCGAGACTTGTGATTAGAGTCACCTCCTAAAATGTAAACTAACGAACTCTTTTACAAAAGGACGGAGTTTTTTACAAAAACTACCGTGGATGCACCTACCTTGGATTTTTGCTGTATAAGGAAAAAGGGACCACCTTCGTCCTTATCATCACTTAAATTCAGGTGAGATGAAGGCCAAGTGCTTACCCGTAACAAATAAAAAAACGCAGGGCGAGGGAGAGAATAGGAATTTCCACTAAAACCACTCAGAAGTGAACAGAACCGTAAGTCGTGACGTAAAAGATCTCACCAAATAACGTATTTCAATTGTAAGCCCCTTTTACGAGCTCTGTGTTGTTGTTCCAATTTCCATACAAAGTTTCTCTGTAACGCTAACAGTTTTACGGTATGATCTTTATAGTACTCCGTGTTTGTTTTTCGTGATCTGCCATGTCTGATTATTTAGACTTTTTGGAGTTGTTACCTTATACACCTTAGGTACTGTATCTGACGAAATTCGACCGTAGTTATACATACATTTTATATTTCGGGACCCCTTTTCCATATAAACTTTCACTACACCACATCTCGAACTCCTCCGTGCACGCAATATGCTTAAAAAGGGTCACGAAGTTTTCGCTTCATATTTTGATATGTTGATTATAATTATATAATATGCATATTAATGCATGAAACACTTCAGGATTCAACCAAATAATGTATACAGTTTAAATATACAGAGTCGATACGTTATTTTAGAAAAAAAAATGTAATGCTATATACATCAGGTGTTCATTCGTGACTAGTGCTAATAATAAGGGCCGATTTTTCAATTGACGGATAAAACTTATTTGTTTAATAAAGTATTAGATAACCATTTAAAAAATGTATTGTCATAATATGACTTTTGTTTTCAAACAGGTGACATTTTAACTTGATTGCGTAATACTTTATCAGAAGGATAAGTTTTAACCGACGATTGAAAAATCAGGCCTTAGTCAAGTATAATTGACAATTTGATATAAATAGTTATCTCACGTAATTAGTATCAAAATCTCTAATTTAAATTCGAGATTTGAACTGACTAAATCACTTTCCATGTAATGATGATCGGCAAAAACTAGATCAATTATAACGGGAATAGCAACGCGATGTTTTAATATAAATAATTCCAAATACATTATTCAAAATAGGTTCCGTAGATGGTGGGTATCGTGTGAATTTATCGACTTCATATTTTTAGCTAACGGAATGAGCCCGATTAAAAAGACTTGACTTAGGGCCGATTAAAATCCTCAGATAAGTTTTATCCAACGAATAACATTGTCATTGTAACATATTTTCTAAAGAGAATCTGCTATTATGTTAAAATTATTCAATGAATAATATTTAACTGTTAAAGTATGGTTAAAGTTAATTCATTGAATAATTTTGACTTCTCTTTAGAAAATATGTCACAATGACAATGTTATTCGTTGGATAAAACTTATCTATGCTATATGGTGTCTCTGCCTTAAAAAAATTATTATTCTGAAGTCATCATGTTGTTAACCCCTGAAGAATGTACCAGAATCCTGAAAATGATTGAAGATGGCCGCAGTCAGCGAAATATAACATACGATTGATATGCATTTTTTGGTACTGGTGTGACTCTTTCTACAGTTCAGCGAGTACTCCAGCGTTTCCATGAAACTGGATCCAATTTTTGAAGGCCAGCTGGCCGATCTAGGTGCACAACGGCGCGGGAGGATTGCTATATGGTGTCAGGAATTTAAAGAAATCGCTTTCTTGCGGCTGTTGAAGTAAAAAATCATCATTTATGAGCTGGAGGAAACAATCCGTAAGGCGGTGTCTGGCTGAAGCATATTTAAATTAATTAAGACCTGCAAATGGCCCAAAACTAGAATGACACCACAGAAACTCAAGGTTGAGTTATGGTAGAGAAAACGAAAATTGGACTCTGGGTGACTGGTCAAAAGTTATGTGTTCAGACGAGTCTAGATTCTGTTTATACAAGCACGACGGGAGGAAAAGAGTGTAATGAAGGCTGGGAGAGCGCTATAACCAAGCTTGTATAGAAGAAAAAGTACCATAAGGCGAAATCTCTGTCCACGTGTGGGCTGGGACTTCTTCCGAAAGCCGCACTGAGCTAGTGGTCATAGAAAATGGCACTTTAACTGCAGTAAGATATTGTCACTGAAATTCTGAATCACTACGTTGGTCCATTTTTTGTGGACATGGGCGAGAATGAGAATTTATGCAAGACAGTGCCCACCCGTATACAGCTCAGATAGTGTTTGACTTTTTTGAAGAAGTCAGTATCACGCACATGGATTGACCAGCACGCAGCCCCGACTTAAACATTATAATACATTATTACATTAAAGTAAGTAAATTTAATATTTACTTACTTTAATGGCAGCATCACAATAAAACTATGTCGTGAATGAACAAACTCAAACAACATGAAGGCTATATTAACCAACAGATACCCCTACCAATTCAAGTCCTGAACTTCCGAACTATTGAATACAGAAACCGAGCAGACGATAGTGAACTTTCTCTAATAACTGAACTGTCTTGATACTTTAGTTCGTCTTCAATTATTTCGTTTGGTCTGGCAAAGAAATCACCAATTAAATGTATGCGTGATCTTTTATATTCGTACAGGTAGGCCTTTACAGAAGGCATTAAATATGTAAAAAATGGGTTTTTCAAATCAAAAAATGTCATAAAAATATTAAGATTAGGTGTTTGATATTTGGATATAAGTTAATTGAGGATATATTACGAGTTATTGTAGAAGCCAAAACATGATTACGACACATTTTTTTGATAGATAATAAATCTAAAGTAGCCTCTGTTTTGATTTTAAAATGCGCTTTACATATAAACGGTAATCAATAGAGTTAAGGGAATTTAAAAAAAAAATGTTTTAAAAATTTTTGTAAAACAGAATTTTAAATAATTGAATAATACTGCCACAATAAAATACAAAATTCTTTATTTATCACAAACTTATTTTTTTTTAAGTCTAAACCACAGACGTGGTGTCCTCGACTGCAAAAGTTTTAAACTGTAGCGCAGTGAGGGTGCCCTCTCCCAAAACAGTAAATAAAGAAACAAACTATTACTTGCATATTATGCATAACAATTTTTAGTTTACAAATATATAAATAATGTGACAACAATTACAAATATATAAATAGTGTGTGTGTGTGTGTGTGTGTGTGTGTGTGTGCTATGAGTTATTACATTGTTGTATGAGATTATAAATGAAAATGTAGACATATATTTTTAAAACATAATGAAAGAAAAAGAAAAAAAAGGTGTGGTGTGTGTGAGAGAGGGTGTGTGTGTGTGTGTGTGTGTGTGTGTGTGTGTGTGTGTGTGTGTGTGTGTGTGTGTGTGTGTGTGTATGTGTTTGCGTGTGTGTGAGTGAGATACGGAGCTGCAGATGTTACTGTATATATTTTAATAGATTTATTGATTGCTGGTATGAGAGCAACACAAACCAAGCAAATAATTTACGTCGGCATGAACTTGAAGCCAGGTGATAAATTTGGAGTTCTTTGTTGGCATAGTTATATAGCATACCACTATGGTGTAGGTAGTGGCGACCAGCAGATGCAGTGTTACGTCTCATAGTAGGACACACTAAGTCTCCTCTGCGTTTTGTATTCGAAAACTGACGGTTAAAAATTAGTTCAGTGTGCTTCCGAAGAATAGTTTGCTGTATGAACAGTCTTCGAATGGATAGGACATTAGACTCTACAAATAGGCTATCAGTTGGATAACGAAAAGGCTTGAATGTCATTACTTTTAAGACAGCTCTCTGAGCCACCCCTACCTTTAACATGTGTGTTTGCGCCACGGAACAGAAAAAACAAGGTTTGCGCAAGGTTTTTCAGTAGAGCAATGTCGGCAATATAACGCTATTTCTTAAACACATGGATTAATTTGCAGATTTTTAGCGTCAAAGAAGCAGTTTGATCCCTCCAGGATAATGATGGATTAAGCCATACACCAAGGTACTTAATGTTTGGAACACGTTCTAGAATTGGGCAGCCACAAGAGATATCAGAATACATACAAGCATGCTCACGAACTGTAAGATGATCTGGTGGCTGAGTCCTCTTGGTATAGAAAGTCAGGCATTTACTCTTTGAGACACAACAGGTTTGAGTTTACCAAAGGGTGACGGTTCTCAACGCTGATTGAGCATAATTATAAACTTCGTTCCAATCCTTCCCTGAAACAAGGATGAACTTCCCGATATCGTCGGCATAAGTAATCAGTTTACAGTTTTTCATCTAGAGGTCACATATATCGTTCACATAAACGAGGAATAATGTTGGACCGAGGACACTGCCCTGAGGGACTCCGAATATAATATTTTCCTCCTCACTAATAAAGTCACCGATCACAACAGCCTGCCTACGATCCGAAAGATAACTCCCAAACATCTCCAGTGATGAACCTCGAATGCCAACCGCTTCCAACTTTCTTAAAAGGATAGGAATGGAGACAGTGTCAAATGCTTTTGAGAAATCCAAGAATACACCCATAACCTGTCATCCTGCATCTAGAGAAATTATATAAAACAACAAAGATGAGAATATTAATTGGCACAAATCTGGTAAAAGTAAGACAAAACAATCTAATAGCATTTGTACTTGGACATAAGTATTTAGAAATGAGACTAGTCACAGAGGGTGGGCAAAAACTCTTAAATCGCTTTCGTTTGAAACTTTGATTAATCTATCTCCGTCGCGTTTCCTTAGAAAAATCTTACCGCCTGTTACCCAACAGTACTTGAAGTCATTCATTTTTGCAAATTTCCGGGATTGATAAAATAACTTATTTTGGTTCGTGGAGAGATTTTCTGACATGAATATTCTCTTTCCTCGGCCACTGATTCTTAGTTTTTCTGTAGTCAGATAGTTGTTTGATCTTACTCTTCCCCGACAGGTGCCAATGATTTTTTTTTTAGTTAGTACACTTCCGAGATCCACTATGTTGGTACGGTTTTCCTGCTGTTTCGAGCTGATTCCGTGTCCGTGGGGCGTTGTCTCTATGTGCGTTGCTCGAGCTCACCTGCCGGGTCAGCGTTGTCTGTATGTGCGTTGCTCGAGCTCACCTGCCGGGTCAGCGTTGTCTGTATGTGCGTTGCTCGAGCTCACCTGCCGGGTCAGCGTTGTCTGTATGTGCGTTGCTCGAGCTCACCTGCCGGGTCGGCGTTGTTTGTATGTGCGTTGCTCGAGCTCACCTTCTGGGTCGGCTTTGTTTGTATGTGCGTTGCTCGAGCTCACCTGCCGGGTCGGCGTTGTTTGTATGTGCGTTGCTCGAGCTCACCTTCTGGGTCGGCGTTGTTTGTATGTGCGTTGATCGAGCTCACCTGCCGGGTCGACGTTGCTTGTATGTGCGTTGCTCGAGCTCACCTTCTGGGTCGGCTTTGTTTGTATGTGCGTTGCTCGAGCTCACCTGCCGGGTCGGCGTTGTTTGTATGTGCGTTGCTCGAGCTCACCTTCTGGGTCGGCGTTGTTTGTATGTGCGTTGCTCGAGCTCACCTGCCGGGTCGACGTTGCTTGTATGTGCGTTGCTCGAGCTTACCTTTTGGGTCGGCGTTGTTTGTATGTGCGTTGCTCGAGCTTAACTTTTGATTATTTTGTATCCATTGGCCATGTTACCTCGTTCTATCCAATGATATTATCATCATCATTATCATTGGTTCTATCGCAAATAATACAAATTCGACAGACGCGAGAGAAAAGGCAAAATGCGGTATTTAATAATTTGTTCTAAATAAATATTTATGTCCAAAAAGCGTAAATGGCATAACAAAAGTAGTTTCAAAGCACTATGTAGTACCTAGCGCACACAACTCTCTGTACATTTCTCTGTATTTGAAATAGTTTAAGTGCAGTTTTGAACAGTAAAGTTTTACGGCCAGTTACACGTTCGTATTTCAGAGTTGATGAGTTGAAAACCCTAGTGCAAATCCGTGGAATAGAGTTTTATGTTCGTAACACGCAAGCCACGAGGAGCGACCAGTGAAGCGGGCATTAATTTATGAAAATATACATCAACATGAAAAACGGAATTAGGCAAGAGTTTTTATTTTTATTTACTTAGCAACTGTAAAGCGTTTTGGATCTTGCATCCAAAACGCTTTACAACACAAAACCGGTCGTTGCGGAGATCTTACATCATCATCATCATCACCAGCTCATTTTATAACTCCACTGCTGGGGCGCGAGTCTCCCCTTTGAATGACAGAGAGAACGGACCATAAATCACCAACCGGCCCAGTGCGGATTGGTAACTCCTCCAGATCATTGGGGAGGCCTATATCCAGCAGTGGACGTCTTTTGACTGAGATTGATGATGACAATGAAGCATCTTCGGCTCACCTGATGACAAGTGACGATAAAACCAGCACACTTCACCCGGAATCCTCAACTACTGAGAAGCTAATTTTTAGCTGAACTGGCACACTATAAAGCTACTAAATATGTGTATAATGATGTGGTACATGCTTTCTTCCGTACCTAGCCAGGTGGAATAAAAACAATCCCTACCACTAACTAACCAAACCATAGTACAATAATACTGGTACTACTGGTGTTCCAAAACTGTAACGTACTATTTATAAATTATGTACTAAACGTTTATTTTTGTAGTATATTTGTAAAAGTAGTTTATGTAATAATATATATAATACATTATATTTGTTTACATAAGTAAGTAAGTAAGTAAATATAAATTGTATATATGTAGGTATATATTGTGCGTTTTAGAATATATTATTTTTAAGTGTTTTTTATATATTTTAGCGTTTAAATTTTACTTAAGTATATTTAAGCGTTAATAAAACGCTAAAATATATAAAAAACACTTATCTATAACGCAGCTTCATCTTAACCGAATGTTCAAATATTTGTAAAAATATTTCTTTCGGATCTCAGAGGTGAAAACTTCTAAGATTGATGAAGCAATGTTGACTAAAAAACATAAGCATCAAGCACTGAAAAATTTCGACAGGTGAAAGCCAGACCTCGGTAGCCAAGTGGTTAAGGCAGCCGCCCGGAATGCGGAAGGTGCGTGGTTCGATTCCCGCCTGAGGTTGTCGCCTTTTTTCAGTGTTTAAATTTTACTTAAGTACATTATTTTTATTTCTAAAATTGTTGTCTTCCACCTGCCATGTTATATCTGCACCACCCTATGGTTGACTGGTAGAGAATGCCTCAGGCATTAAGTCCGCCATGTAAAGTATGTTGCAAAAGTTTTAAATAAATAAATAAATATTATCTTTATATGCGTATCTGATCTGAATATATAAAAATGAATATTCTGGCATTTCGTTCTGTTGCTTCTTTTTTAATACTCCGTAAATCGAATATTTTCAACCTATTCATATTGTAACAATAGTTTGTTTATCCAGATTCTTTGTTTCACCCTCAAACAAGTTCTGAACAGATTGACACTAATCAGAGAAGCACCAGCTATCTTCGTCGTTAGTAACACCACAGCTAAGACCTAAATGACCTAGTAATGACCTAAATGTACATTTCTAACATTATCTCAGAGCCTTAATGACTCCAGCCATTTGCAAGTCATTTTGAACTATCAACAGTAACATATAACACATATGATAGAGATATTGTAATACTTTTTGTAATTCATTGTTTTAATGAATTGTATTACTAGTGATATGAATATTGGACAGTATTGCAATTTTGCGGGATTTCATGACGATATCTTAATATGGACACGAACATGCCATTCTACTACTACTGCGCGAAAAGAAGTGGTTAGGTACTCATTCGATATTTGAAAAAAATATTATTGAAAGAAAGAAAGAAAAGCTTATATCGACAGTTATGTCGATATAAGGTTTTCGGGTGTGTTAACACGAACACGTTTTCCAATACAATCATGGACATATCTACAAACAAAGGGAATGAAAGAAAAAACGGTAAAAACAATAAGCTATTCGAAGTCATTTATAAGCATTCCAACTAATTGATTCTAACGAATTAAATTAGACTTAAGGCCATTTGTTTGCTCGTTGCTCTACCAGTTACTATTTCTGGTTTTATGCGAGCTTATTAGGCTATTTGTTAACATTCAAAGTCAAAGTCAAACAATTTATTCAGCATAACCCTTCACAGGCACTTGTTGACGTCAAAATAAAAAGAGGAGCTCGATGGCGCAGTGGTCTGCGAGTGCTGAGGTTAAGCAACTTTCGCAAAGGCCGGTCATCGGATGGGTGACCAAAAATGTATCATCTCGAGCTCCTCCGTGCTTCGGAAGGCACGTAAAGCCGTTGGCCCCGGCTGCATTAGCAGTCGTTAACAACCACCGCACCGCACTGGGCCCGCGTGGTGGTTTATGACCCGTTCTCCCTATCCATCCATAGGGAAGGTGCCCCAGCAGTGGGGACATAAAATGAGCTGATGATGATGATGATTAATAATAAAAACTTACAAAATAGTTTAGACTAGAGACTGAATTTACCACCAGTTCGGATTCTGGGAGAGCATCTGACCGAGAAGAGCTGGCAAGAAACTCAGGAGGCTTATTTTATCTATCTATCTATCTATTATATATCTGTTTTATTTATTTAGCCTTTTTTTATTATTTTTTTTTATATTTACGGGTAAGCACAGTGCCTTGATCTCACCTGATGTTAAGTGATGATAAGGCCAATGATGGAAGCGCACTTCACCCGGGATCCTCAACTAGTGAGGTACTGGCTATCTTATCTCTAGCTGCCGGAACACAACAATGCTACAAACATTGATGTTATGGCGACATATTTAGATAAGATGGTGGTAAGCCAGGCGGACAAACAAGCCCTACCACCAACCAAACCGAGTACACAAACATGTACCCCCGCTGGGAATCGAACCCGGGACCTCTGGGTCTAAACCGGTTATTTGTGTGATTATTAGTATTTTTAATACGTTCGCCAACGCCACGCTGTCTGACCTTTCCATAAGTATAGGCAATTCAACATTTACGACATTCTAAATGTCAACTTCATTAGCTTAACAAATCTCGGAAAATATAACTCACGAAACATCCCTCCGTGTACATTTACCTCAAATCATAATTGCTGATCGCGATCATACAGCGATTACGTCCTCCTGACGTAAGGTTGCGTGCTAAGACACATTATGGACGCACGCGGTTTGAAAAGCTTGTGTAAGCTGACCTTGCTCTCTTCACTGTACTCGGTGACAGAGGGACCAGCTAAAATAAGACGGTGTTCACTCAAATAAATCTTCAAGAGGGGCTTGAGCGAAGGAATAAAATTTTATGGTTGTGTATTGAAAGCTATGAATTACAGTGTTATATATTATATTAAAGTTAGTCCACTATGGTATAACTAGAATAATCTTAAAGACCTGATTTTTAAGATCAGCGTGCCTTTTCCGAGTTTTTTAAGCAATTCTTTCACGTTAACGAAAACGAGAATTCATATGGCAACATTTTAACTCTCCTTGTATTTTAACAGGAGGCACTGTTCAATGGTTGATCTCTTGCTAAATCCCAGTGGTTGAATAGAATTCGTCATGTTATTGTGTAGTTACCTACATTGATAGAGATGGCCCGATACCTGGCGAAGAAAATTACTTAAACAAATTTAAATATTTATGCCAAAAATAAACAGCCACATCGACATTAAAATGAAAATAACTTTTTGATTTACAAAGGATAGCGTGGTCTATCACAAGCAGTTTATGTTTAAGGAGACTCCGATCGCCATAAAATGTAAATAGATATAAAGTTTTATGATTATCGCTTCATAAGTGCGCCAAGAATAGCGGATTTGCATTAGCCGAGCATATTTTGCCGTCGAAGACCTAATTGGTTTACCGGAGGCTTCGGCGGTAGCTGCAAACTGATTACTGTGACTATATTATGGGCACGAAATTGTCGCGAGTTTTTAAGGTAACACAAATTCTGTTTGTGAGATTAACGAGCTGATTGGAAACACGCTGCCCAAACGTTTGCGTTTCGCGTGCAAAAGTTTTTATTGCAAAATTACACGGCCGTATTCGTATGGCTTTTGTTCGGTACGTTGGATCGTTGATTGAGGCCTTTATTTTGTATCACTGAACCAGCAAATGTGTCTTTATGGCCAGCCTGGTGAAAATTTGTCACCGCAGCTCGTGAGACCAAAGGTGCACGCGCGTGTTCACCTCTGGTTTTCGGACCAGCAGCTTCAGTTTTTATGCCTGCTCCGTAGATCATTTTACTGGATCTACTACTCTTCAATCTAGAAAACAGCAATGCGTAGAGATGCTGCTTTACGCCAGAAATTGAAATTGAAGTATTCTTTACTTCGTCAGATTCGGTGCAGTATTCTATTATAGTGTGTGACTCACCTTATTCTAGTAACACCTGAGTTGCATTATTAGCCTGACATGTATTCAGTAATACATCATTGTTTAATTAGCTCTCCCAGTCGTCCCATCAGTGCACTATCACTGTCACATCTACTATCACAGCACGGTGCCTGGTGATAGGATTCTGCAATATTGTACAATATAGAAAAGCTAGATGCCGCACCGAGTTATGCTTTCTGGTTGCTATGCCGGATCAGCAGATCAACATCATAATTATCATCATACTATGAGTGACCGAGTGCTGACCTTATTAGAAATACCTCAAGCTCTTGCGCGCTTCGAAAGGCACCAAAAGCCGTTGATCCCGACTTTTGTCGCAAGATGGAAGTCATTTAGCCCAATTGTTTATGCATAAAGGACCAAGTTAAGCAGTACGTAACTTAACAAAACAATATTATATTTACAAAACAAGAGTATCTACGCAGTTATACGTCAGGAAACCAATGACAGATTCAATATAACAATCAATATCAAAAGCCACTCCCAAAATCCTCTCCGTGTTTATCTGGGGCGCAGAATTCGTATATCTTCGTAAGCTTGTACAGGTAGGTAGGTACTTAATTATAAAGTGGGTAGATAGGTGATAGGCGCTACGGAAGGGACCACTTGACATGACCGACTTAAACAAAAACGGATGTAGGTGTAAAGATAAAGAAATAATATATTTATGTCTTTTTTCAATTTGTAATTTGTTCGCAATAATATTTGCGTAAAATATGTAAATAATCATTAATATGTAGGTAGCCTCTATTGATACATTTTAAGGGTAATTAACTTACTTACTTCACTTTACTCATTATCATTAAATTATGAGTCAGGACCTAATGCAAATTCATATTTCATAACAGCTTCGATGTCCATGTGTTCTAGTTGAAACGCCAGACACAAACTATTAGTACCTTTATAAATTTCGAGTTTTGTTCCCATCATGTAAGCTTCATTTCAAATTAGAGTAAAAGAGACAAAACACGGAATAACTATTCGAAGGTTATCCTATTAGTACGGGGAGTAGTCTACCGATCTAGCTATGAGGAGCTGAGCAATTAAATGGCATTTAACCCAGGCATTGTTCCGTTCAACAACGGTTCATAAATCATTTTGGACATATCCACCATCTTATCTGTTTAGTAATATTTTCCGTATGTTGCATGAATCATCATATTTAACATAAATTCCAAAATCAGTAGAATGGCCGTTTTCACTTCGGTTTTGTTTGAAATATGTGCGAATGTACTATGCTCGAATAAATATAAAGTTGTTTATTCGAAGATGATGTGTAGGCAACTGTTTGTTAGACCGTTTGGCTGAAACTCAAACAAATGCTTGGTGCTAACTGACGCGTTGTATAAGTTTTACGATAACGTAAATTCCAGGAATAAGTGTGTTATATTTAACATTTTGAGTATTTATTTGAAATTTAACAATGATACACACATTATTATAATCACTCCCCTGTCGAACTGTCCGTATGTAGGAAAGACTCACCGCACATGCACACGTGATGGGATACCTCAGGGATACCTCATTATCTCCATAACCGTTAAAGCGGGAGTGTGAAACAGTACCTACTTATGTAGGCATAAAGGAAATCATTTCTTTAATCTCATATCTTCTTTATGTATCAGTTACATCGACACCATCATATTATTCTTTTTTCATTAGCTTCCACGTCAGCTAATGTTATCAACCAAACCAACAGAGTTCTGTAGTTAGAAGTAATGTAAAGGAGAATGGGCAACTTTGTATGTGCACTGTTCCCAGGCTGTATATTGTCGTGGTATATGTCATTTTAAAGGTCATAATAATAGCTTTATTTTATTCTATGCCACCATTAACGAGACTCGTGCAAGGAAAGAGTTATGAATTAGTTTGTATTTTAATTAAAAAAATATATACACAGTCAGGTCATAAATTCTGTCACATGTTTAATATAAAATAATTGAGACAAGTTTATTCATTATGTAATCCCCAATAAAAAAAACTCCCAACCATACCATGAGCGAGGATGGAAAATGACCTCGTTGGACACGCGGAATACGGTTGCTCGCTTCTTCACTACTGTGTGCATACACCTTATCATTTTGTTTGTTGTAGCTCTCTTCTACGGTAAAAATTTTTTCATCCGAAAAAAGAATTTCCCGATATTTTTTTCCCGCGTACCGCTTCAACAAAGCGCGGCATCTCTTCAGTCTCAGGTCCATTAGACGAGCATTCAAACGATGTCCTGTTTTACTTCGATATGCCCGAAGCCCTAAGTCTTCATTTAACACCCTTTTCACCGTGGTTCTGTTTAACCCCATCAGAAGGGCTAACTTTATATTAAAAGGAGCCAAACGAGCAGGCAGGTCACCTGATGGAAAGTAATCACCGCCGCCCATGGACACCTGCAAAATCAAAGTAATCGCAGATGCGTTGCCGGCCTTGAGGAAGGTGTTGGATTTTGAGGAGGGAGTAGGAACCGCTGAAGACAAAACGCCCATTCTCCTTTCTAAAATGAACCAAACTGCTCCAAGTTTATCCTTTTTTCAAACAAACACGTGTCACATATAAATAATTTACTAATTTTGCGAAGTCAAATTTGTCAACTTTCCATATAAAAACAATCAAAACATCTTCGTCGTCGGGTATAAACACGCCTCGCGCCGGTTCATATGTACCGGAGCATACACGTTCTCGATTTCATTTCGGAAATTGCATTTTTATTACACGCGCATCGCACGTCGCCTAGTCGTTTGATCATTATGTATATTTTGCCGTGATGACACCCTTATTCCCCTAAAGAGCTATTAACCTCATCCAATTTTCCAAATAACATGAAAAGAAATCTGCTGGGTGTACCTTTGTGCTTATAACTGCCGAATTCTGCCTGAAACTCTCGGGTTCGAATCCCAGCGGGAATACATATTATTGAACTTGGTGTGATTGGTGGTAGGTTTTGTTTGAAGTGCGCAACTGAATTATTGCCGACAAAACTGGAACGTTTGATAGCTTTTCAAATTCCAAATAAAGTGCGCTTCAACCTCCGACCTCATCGTCGTCAGTTTTAAACAGTGCCACTTTGAAGAATAAAAAATTAATACTCTTTTCAAACAATCCAAGTGTCTTTCATCGTATACCCTCTCTGCCCGGAATAGAACTTACTCAGGAACCCGGAATGCTTTAGTACTTATAATAATATTCTCGAATAGAGAACCTTTTTGCTATAATTTGTAGCGAAATGAACATCGTATGATGTCCGTGCAACCCTCGTTTCAACAATCGCTTGAATTAATTAATAATTCATCCGTAAAGTAAGTTCAGGCGGTGTGCTAGCTTTTCTCTATTGTAAAATATTGAGCTGTAATATCTAAAAGTTCTTGAATTCTTGAGTCTTAGTTTTCCCATGATTTTCGAGGTTTAAATCACGTGTCGTTAAAGTTTCTTGAATTAATAACAGTTTATTAGTACACAATATCAATAACAATAATTATTTATTTAATTGTTTATCACACTCACATCTTACATTATATAAGCCATACCGCAATACATCTTATACCGCAACCATCTTTCAATCCCTGAAACTGAACCTCACACCTTTACAAAACCATGTATGAGACTCTACACAAAGTTCTACGATCATCAAGAGTTAATAGTAGTATGATTATAATTAGAAAGAACATTGTAAATGTAATTTAATTAGTAATAACTAAATTATTCTCGAATCATGTATACCTATTGAGCGCAATAACTTATTGAATTTGATGAAATTTAATAGTCCCCACGAGCAAGTTCTATTTTTATAACTACTCAGAACCTTTTTATTTATTTCAGTTTTTTGCATCACTTTTGTAGATTCGAGACAAGTTTTATGACATTGTTTTCTCATTGTTACAGATCTACAATGACAACATGAATCAGTAACAGAATAAGTCAAAATGGATCCGACAGAAGACGAATTCTACAACATATGTTTAAACCTCACCAATGAAGAGGCGAGCCTCGGAGGCTGCAACGACAGCAGCGAATATGAAAATGGAGAATTACTTGAGAAGGTCGTGTCTAGGGTTGTGCCAATTTTCTTCGGTTTCATTGGAATTGTTGGACTGGTCGGCAACGCGCTGGTGGTCCTGGTCGTTGCGGCAAACCCTGGCATGCGATCGACGACCAACCTCCTCATAATCAACCTTGCTGTAGCCGATCTACTCTTCGTTATCTTCTGTGTACCGTTCACTGCTACAGACTATGTCATGCCAAGATGGCCTTTCGGCGATTGGTGGTGCAAAGTCGTACAATACTTTATTGTTGTCACTGCTCACGCGTCTGTATATACATTAGTTCTGATGTCTTTAGATAGATTCATGGCAGTGGTCCACCCTATTGCGTCAATGTCAATAAGGACAGAGAAAAACGCTTTGTTAGCAATAGGCTTAATATGGGTAGTAATTTTAACTACAGCGATACCAGTAGGCATATGCCATGGGGAAAGAGAATATGCATATTACCACAGGAATCATTCGTCTTGTGTGTTCCTGGAGGAACAGGGATATAGCAAGCTGGGGTTCCAGATGTCATTCTTCTTGTCTTCATACGTGATTCCTCTGGCGCTGATCAGCGTCCTGTACATGTGCATGCTGACAAGGTTGTGGAAGAGCGCACCTGGAGGCAGAGTGTCAGCGGAGAGCAGAAGGGGGAGGAAGAAAGTCACCAGGATGGTAGTTGTGGTCGTTGTAGTTTTCGCCGTATGTTGGTGTCCAATACAGGTAATATACGATTTACTTATTAGTAAATGCAAAGTAGTTTAGGTATAAGTGCGACTTAAAATGAAATTCATAGTTAATATGCCACTCACACGCAGCAATAAATCATGAAGTGAGAATAATTGGGTCATATATGCCTATTAAAAGTTTTCATTTATGACATTCCGCTACTGAAACGAAACCTCTAACAGCATTATATCGGTTAGAGTTCAACAATATTAAAACCTCATATCATAATGGATTCAGGCCTTTTGAAGCTTACGTGGGAAGTTTAATCCTGTACGCTACCCTTTCAAGAGTGTTTAATCAGGGCTTTAAATTGATGATCTGTTTGATCTATTATAAACATCAAAGAATAAATCATTTGGATGTTGAATTATTATCACTTTATTGAATTCCATCTCATTGTAAAAATTATTAAAACCAAATTAACAATTCATTTTTTTTTCAAATGTACATAGGTATTACTAAGTCTGATAGAACGCCGTTTTCGTTCAATGTTTATTGGAATCGCAAACATAAAAAACAAACTTCATAAAAAGTTGTATTCATGATTACATCATCATCATTATTAGCAGCCTGTTTACAGGCTGACGTTTTAATCCACAGGGCCAGGCTTAAAGCCTTTTACATTAATAATGGATAATTATATCAAGCTTCAACCCACCACTCTGGCCCAATATAGTTTGATGGGTTTTAATGATTGGCATGTCTGACAACAACGGGGTCTTACAGAACGACGTGCATTTCGAAGCGCGGAGGAGAACTCGAGATATTTTATTTGGGTCACCCATCTGGACCCGGCATCGCGACAGTTGCTTAACTTACAAGATCGCGACCCAAACGCGCAAGATACTGCTACATTGATACATCATAAACACTAAGCCATAAATGAGTATCCGAAACAAATATTACTGACTTTTACTTGTCGCAGATATTTTGAACTTGCTAGCCCCCAGCAAAAAAAAGCTTACTAATATCTTAGATCATTTTTCTTTCCAACCAAATTGCTAATGTTAACAGTGTCTACAAAAATAAATGAACGCTTTATATTAATTCCAAACAGATACTTTTACTAATACCGTGAGCATTGCCAAACGATGCGGTTAGAATTTTGTTATGCCAACCGTTTGAGCCGAACGAACTTTGTTCATCAAACAGTAAGGGAATTTCAAAGAGATTATAGAAGTGAGATTAACTTACATCGCAATAATACAATACTTGCGGGCGCCGAGTTCTTTCATCTCCAACGTTTGAGTTTTTATGAAGATTAATAAAGTATAATAATGCTAAAGTTATTTTTTAATCTTATCAAAGTATATATTTTAGCTTATAGCTTTTTCCGAATCGCGGTTAAGGTTGAGGTCGAATATTGTCCCAAAGAAGCAAAGATTTTTCTCTTATTAAAAAACCGGGACTATTTGTTTGCGTGTTGCTGACCGTGTAAAAACCTTTTTGCACCTTTTATGAACAACGTCTTGGTGTGGGACAAGGCTATAAATTTTGTTGCTTAGAAGGCTCCATTGCATAAAATCAACAGGAGTATTCAAATCAAGAGAACTTATTGCTTGATGTCTTTTGACACATACTTGCTTTGTTATTCTTTTTAGAGACTTTTTAAACAAAGAAATCTTTGTATTGTTAGAAACGTGTATAGTGTAGCCAGTCTTACTGGTTTTATGGTACCGGTACCTACCTACATTGTAACTGGCTTAATTATAAAAGCTAATTCATGTCAGACCATTTGATGCATTAGTTACTACAAATACTAAAAAAACTATGCTAACAACAAAAATGGCATTTTAAGCGCTTAACGGTAATATCGTTATATATCTACCTATCCCAAAACAATAATTAAAAACTGGGTGTCAAGTAAACACCAAAGAGTTCTGACTACATAATAAATAGCCCATTACAACGTCATGAGCAAGTTGTGCCAACACGACCCTAGTCCTCATGTTGGTCCAAGTTTAACTAGCCGGAACTGGAATAAACAAACCTTTTTTATACATAGTATTTAATGGGGTTTAACCGAAATCTTAAATCTTATCAAACGTTTCAACACGTGAACCTTCTGAATTGAATAGGTCCCAATGGGTTAACCCATGTGCACTGAGAGAGGAAAACCTGTTCAGGTCCCACAATGACAACATAAGTTTTCTCTTATAAAATGTTTACAAAAACAACCTTAACACCTTATTATATCATCATATCTATTTCTATCGTCTAGCAGTACTGCACTATCAGGTGTGAAGGGGATGAGATCTAGTATAATTATTGGACGTCGAGCTTCGATCAATTATTTACTAGATTCCCGATGAGCGCTTGAAAACGGTACGCGACTTTGGGGCTACGGAGCCACAATGACGTTAGTGGCGATGACAGCAAATATTAAGTACAAATATATTGCAACCTTAATTTAATCCTTATTTTTAAGACTTAAGGTTCATACTAAGCTAAAGTTGTTGATGCTATCCAACGTTTTTTCAGATTTTGTTATTCGAAATTATAATGTTTAGGTATGAGCAAACAGGAACACTTTCGAAATGCGTTTTTTTCCGGATTCTTTAACTAGTACATAATTGATCGAAGGCGTCGAGGCAATCTAACTAAAACTAAACAATACCATTGGTGCTCCAAGCATCAATGGGCGAACTAAAAGGGACCTTGCCGACTCAATTAAAACAATAACAGTCTCGAGTCTCGTCAAAGACCCACTTTTACCTTTAACTTAGTCAAATAATTATTTATTATCTTCTAAGACGAAGACGGAGAATAAGAAACATTTGTAATTAATTATAAAGGATCATTAGGCAACATAATAAGAGTTTCAAGTTCCGATTCATCTCCAAACAATTAGAGATGTCTTTAAAAATACTTTTCCAATCCAAATGGTCTTAATTAAAATGTTGAGCCCTCTTTGGTACATAATTGATTCTTGGTTTTGAATTGAGAGTTTGCTATTTGGTAAACATTAAATGGAGATGAAATTTTGGAGCGACGCCATCTCGTTGAGGAGATTTGAGTTTATATTACAAAGATGCTTTAATCGATAAAACAATAGAATGACACAAGTAAGTAAGTACATAAGTAATACATAAAACAATAGGAGTACAATGTAAAAGAATCAAAATCAATTTAGAGTTTGAACATCTGTTGAACCTGTTAAATGGGCTGACGACAATGATGACATGACAGATGTAAAATTGTGTAGCGTCAAGCAGGTCTCTTCCAGGACCAAAAAATGTTTAAATGTACGCATGCTTATTGCAGTTTATCGTAATTTATCATCTGACAAAGTTTGTCCTTAGCTTCCAGTTCCGTTTTCTTCGGTGACTGCTGTCCAAGTTTTCTTTTATTCTTTCTGCTCCATGTTTTACGTTCTTTAGGTGTTGTCATTTGTAAATATTGCCAGGTGCCTTACCATGAGCCTATATGGAGCTTATAAAACAATATTATTGCAGTTGCGAAAACGAGACGCGTGTATTTACGCTGTTACACGCGGCTCGCTTTTACAACTGCAATAGCTTTAATAGCTGATAGTAAGACACCGTTATTTATAAATTAAACAAGTGCAGTTTTATAAGATCTCCCGCCCAGAGTAGACTTACGAACCGATGGCATAGTGACATTCACAAGAGCTACTTGTAGCCTAAACTGAATAAATGATTTTGAATTTTGAATTTTTTGAATTTTATTTTTACGAGTAAATCGGTAAAAAGCCCATGATAAATTATTGAAATCGTGTCTTGTATTAAAATATTTACATTTGTCAATACTCTTACGATAATTTCACAGTGGTTGAGGGTCATAACCTCACCTTGTTTCGGGACAACCTTAGTTGAAAAACTTACGCTGTGACTTATATTTTTTTCTTCCAGATTATCCTACTGGTTAAGGCCCTGGATGCCTACAACATCACGTACTTCACCGTGACGGCGCAGATCGTGTCGCACGTCCTGGCTTACATGAACAGCTGCGTCAACCCGGTCCTCTACGCGTTCCTCTCCGAGAACTTCAGGGTGGCTTTCAGAAAGGTAACAAGCATTAGCATGATGATTATCTTAATGATTAGAATGTGTGGTCATCTTAGTCTGCTCGCCTGCACATGTTATTTCACAACTCTTCGTTTGAAAAGAGTAGCTGCTAAATTTCTTGCTGGAGTCTTCGTAGCAGAATCAACCTTCCGAACCAGCGATAGAATCCTATATTATACTAGCTTTTGCTCGCGGCTTAGGTTACGTGAGCTACACGACTTGTAATTGTTTTTAATAGAAGCCAAACTTATTAATGTAAGTACCTGTAGGAATAATCGTGAAACACTTCATAATTTTAACTTGGCCAAACACCGAAGTTCAAGGATTTAACTTTAAAAATGACAGATTTCGATACGTTAATCTTTCCTCCCCTGTTTAACCTCTCTAGGGGAGGTTTATCGAAAAATGCTTAAACACATCACTTTTTATTTTTATTATAACTTTTTGTAGTTCTTACTTTAAAAATAAAGACTTCCCAAAAAACGGTATTTTACTTCAAAACTGGCCGACTTTCATACAAACTTTCACCTCCTATTTGACCTCTTTAGGGTTTGATTTCCGTAAAATCCTTTATTAGTGGCTGGTCATGACACTCAATACGCCTACTTACAGTCCAAATTTCATCTAATTAGTTTCAGCGGTTTCGGCTCGGCGATGATGAATCCGTCAGTCAGGACCAGTCATTATATGCTTAAAAATATTATAGTAAGTATATGGTGTACTTATTTATTTGCATATTATACTTTTTTAATATAACTACTTGACGTTCTTAAGTGCACTATAAATGTCTCAATTATTACTAATTATTAATTAATCCGCGCAGAGTGGTTAGCTAATTTATCAATAAAATGCCACCCAAGTAACGCCCTAGCATAGCTACTGGTAAATAATTTTACCGGTATCTTCGTTTGACAGAAGTATCGATACCAAATTTTTACGGTATTCAAGCCCTGTTCTCAAAATACCAATTAGCTATTAAGATGTCTAACGAAATTATATGCTACTACGGTAAACAGAATCACATCAGCCGTTTACATTGAGTTTAGTTTCCGCTCGGTTTCCATAATATCCTCCCCGACCCGCCCACAAACGGCTCTCAATCATAATTTACGAGGTTCAAAACTTTCAGCTAACATCAAAGTAGCTATTCTCGGTGGCAACATGGTGATTTTCGTTTGTTTTCAATTATCAAAGATTTGTACAACTTTTTAAATATGTTATAATTAAACATTGTTTTGTTTTAAATGTAAACATGAAAAATAGCAATGTGTAGGTACTCATAATTACTTCGTCGAGCAGATTTAATATTCTCAGACTAAGTTGGAGCGTAAACAAATAGGAAGTTAGAAAGCTTTAATGTTGTTTGCAGTTGGGCAACCAATAAACTCGTAACAAAAACATTAAGAACGCTGGAAGTAACGTGGCTGTGCCCAATATAGCCCCACATTGTGTTAATTAATCATTAGGCACAATCATTATTGTAGGTAATGCAAAAGAATACAATTAAAAAATTAAAAACAAACGTTTTTGTGTAGCGTGTGGATAACGACGTGGGCTGCATTATTATTATTAAGTCTTATTTTTTACTGTTTATTTGTACGTATAGGTAATATTGTTGTTTGCTGTTCCTAATAAAATAAAATAAAATAAAAAATTGGATATTTTAGTCCTATGGAGCTCAAATCGCCTAAGGATTAGCATTTTCCTTAAATACTTTACCATTTTCCTAATTAAATTATTTGGATAATTATGTAACAATTATATATAATACGCAAACGCAGATAGCGTTTATTAAAATGTCATTTATTTTTTCAACTGCTTTTATCATAATAAGAAATCCCTCTAAGTTTCAAGAGCTTAGTACAATTACAGGCATAAAGACTTAAGAACTAAAACTTCGTGGTAAGCAAAGAGTGCAAGTACATGCGAAAGATAACATGACATCCTAGCAAGCGGCTATATACGGCGGTAAGGTAAGCTTGTTTGCTGGTCAAGTAACATACTAAATAATACTTTCTTTAATCAAATTAAATGAAATGAAAATTCTTCATTCAATAATAATTGAGACATTTATAGTGCACTTAAGAACGTCAAGTAGTTACATAAAAAAGTATAATATGCAAGTAATAAGTACACCATATACTCATCCATTGCTAGTTTTTGTAATGTTTTAATTGCTAAATACGGCGCTGCAGTCGTACCATATGTAACCGAAGTTAGTTCATACTACTGTATTGCTTGTTGTGTGGAAAAGCAAACTTATGTTTGCTTTTCCTTATAAATATTTTTGCTTATAAATATTGTTTGTAGTCGGTCGAACATGTATCTAAATATCGGCTATTTTAACCTTGTCTTCACATTTACTCAAGTGGTCCATTGTGTCGTCGTACGTTTTTCTTATTTGTGTCTCGAAATAATTTAATGTCATGTATCTATGACTCGATAATATTTCTTGTTCTTGTAATAGTCTGTGGTTTTGTAACACTGTCAATGTTTGCTTTTCGGTCTTCAATATATTGTTTTGTCTTCCTGGTCGTTGAATCCTTTTTGATGTTATCCCTTATTATCTTTAATTCTGCACAGTCCGCCTCTTGGCTTTTTATAAGGTCATTGATGTTTGAGATTTCCATTCTTCTTGTCTTCGTCCTTTTGGATCCCTACGTCCCTAGATTCCCTATCACTCTACTTTCCCTACTTCGATAGCGAATATGTCAGTACTAATTGACCCTGCGTCCTCTTTTAAGGTATTTTGCGACTTCTAAATTACTGGTGAAACCCGCTTGTGGGAGGCCAGCAACCGACCGCTACCGTATGAGTAACTTTCGAACAGGAACACTAAGCACTTAAAGTACCCCAGATCACTACGCAACTGATGCTTGTTGAGTACACCAGCATGCAATTCTCTAGAGTGTCAGTCAGTCCAATGTCAGTCCTACCCCTAACAGGGAAAAGAGGGATCGCGCGGTTCAGTTTTTCGAAGGACCAAATGTATAGTAAGATAATTATTCTCCTAGCGCACTACACATATATTGAAAAGGGAAGAACGGTTAATACCCTAGTGCCCTAACAGCCCTAGCGCCCTAACAGCCCTAGCCCTAAACATAAAGTTAATAAATACACATATAAATAAATAAGGACGCTTGTACTAGTCGACCCTTAGATCGACTGGTACCTTAGTAACAAGTGGAAAGTGGCAGGAATAAGGTGTAAGAATGGATTTTCTCACTGCCAGTCAAGCAGGCTCACAGGACTGATCAGATATCTGACGGGTAAAGGTGTCTTGGCCGAAGTGAGATGATTTGTAGAGGTCAACAGAATCACAACACGCCTGAAGTCTGGTTACCAATGTAATTTATTTTAATTTTACATGCTATTTTGTGAATGAAAAATAACAAAAAAATATATAAAATACAATTTTGTAATTAATTTTTCATTAAAAATTTAAAATTAATCCCTTTGAACAATACAAAACTTTTGAATTTTAAATTATTAAGAGAAAAGACTACAAAAGTCGAGATATCATCTTATGTAAATTCATGTAATATACAAACTGTTGCATTTGTCTCATACATCTTCCAGTTAAACTATAACTTAAGCCTTCGGTTTAAAGCACTTTCTATGATACTTTGTTTACATCAAGAAAGCGTATGGACCTCATCTGACCCTATGCAAGTGGCGATATGATCCAAGGTATATGATTGATACACATTTTTAAAATAAATAACAAATATTTATTTAAATATATTATTGTCAATTTATGTAAAAGGCATTGCGTAATTAAAACAATAAGAACGAAAAGTACATTAGTGTTTGTTATTTGGCATTTTTCTAACGAAAACCTAAATAGGGGATTTTGTAACCGTAAGTGTCAAGTGGCTCAGTGGCATGTCTCCTTCATCAGAAGCGACTGACATGAGACCAAAAGAATATGGCTGCCTTTTTTTAATATGTTACGGGTAACCACAGTGCCTTGGTCTCACCTGATGCTAAGTGATGATAAGGCCAATGACGGAAGCGCACTTCACCCGGGATTCTCAACTAGTGAGGCACTAGCTATCTTATGCCGAAACATAACAATGCTACAAAAATTGATGTCGTGGCGACATATTTAGATAAAATGGTGGTGGCCAACCAAACAGAGTACATAAACGTGTACCTCCCGCTGGGAATGGGACCTCTGGGTCTAAACTGGTGGTCTTAACCACTAGACCACAAAGACGGTTTTTTGTTCGGAGCGTCTTCGGGGCTACAGTAACGTATGTACCTTTTTGTTTAGATAATATCATTGATTACATAGCAATATCTTACTAGGCGGACTAACAACTTGGTCTACCACAAATTGAGAAACAAAGGACTCTGAAGTTTGAGACCAGTATTATCACTAGGCAGTTTATCAAATTCTGGTATACTTAACATATTGATTGTTATCGCTAGCACAAGCGTTATTCACATTAATTAGACACGGCAACGAAGCGTGATATACAAACGACCCTTGCTCTTTAGAAATAATTGTTGTTCAATATTCTAAAGAGAATATAACATACGTGTTAAAGTTGTGTAACAATATGATTCTATTGCGCGCTTCGGAGCGTGAATAATGTACAATTTGTGGGAAAACCCACAAATATAACAATATGATTACGTACGATTCGTTGAAGTTTAGGGAACTTACCGTGATTTATTGTAAGAGTTAACAACAACAATAATATATTCGAGAACATCAAACGTATAAATGAAATCACGTAACAGTTCTTTAAAATTTACCAATTTTTTATTTACCCTAAACATGAATTTATATAATTTAAATAGTTAATAAACACTCAATTGACGGAACAACAAAATAGTGACGTCATAGTTTACATTCCCATAAAATTTATATTGAAAAAATCGTTTTGTCAGTTGACTTAAGGTTTCTCTTTTGACTATCCATTGAACTCTACGCTTTTTTTGTTGTTTTCTATTCGATCAATTTGATCGAAGTGTTTTCTACTTACTATTTAGACCTCTGTTTTTCCTCCAGCATGCATGCACAGTTAAGCATTAAAATTGGATTTTTGCATTGAAATATTGGAACCTCAAAAGGACATTGCTAAGCCATACATTGATGGTCTAATAAATAATAAATAAATAAATATGAGACAACATCACACACATTGTTCTGATCCCAAGGTAAGTAGCTAAAGCACTCGTTTCATGGAAATCAGAAACAACGACGGTACCACAACCACCCAGACCCGACACAATATCGAAAAGTTCGTTTTCGACATTGACCCGACCGGGAATCGAACCCGGGACCTCAGAGTTAGCGCCGCCAAAAGTCCGGCGTGCAAGCCACTCGGCTACGGAGGTCGTCAAAACCAATGCACAGCTATGAAACTATGCTCGTTGTTTTGTAAATAAGTCGTAAATACTCAGCTGGGATTTATTTAAACACGGACAATTATGGAAATCGTAGAATCACGCGAAGTGTATCAAATTTTGAGGTTACAATATATTTAGCGAGTGAGCAAAAATAGGGAGGTAGGTATTGAAGACCTACTGTAGAATCAATACGGTTAATTGAACTAACGAATCGGGAATCGATTATGTTCTACATCGATCGAAACGCTGTTTTTACGTTTTTTTACAAATAAGTATATCAAATTCCTTAATAATTATATTAAAACGTCAACTAGCTTTTACTAATACAAAGTATATCAAATATATTTTGATATCATAAATACATATTTCAACAAAAATATGACACAACACAATTTGATAAAAAATAAACAGAATTAAATTCTAATTGAATAATCGATTTCATTTAAAACAGTTGGTGGAACATCTCTTACGTACGCTGTTGACATTGAAATGACAGCAATGTAGATCTCAGCAAATTGTTTAGTATATATAATTTTTAATTATTCGTTTCAAACCACCGGTTGTCCGTTTACTACGAATAACTGATATAAATGTAAAAAAATCAAAGAAGAATTATAATGCGGGATATTTGTTTGTACGTGTTATAGGCCAAAATCGTCGATGTCCTCTGCGTGGGATATCAAATTGTATTAACGCTTTTAAGTGATCATGACATTTCTATTTGATTTTAGTTTTTTTGGCTAAAGATTCTACGGATCTAAATTACAGGCTAGGTAAGAATAGAATTGTTTGAGCTATGTTTATGAATATTTCATTGTTCCGCGAACACCCACTTGCAAATATATTGCTAGTTGCTCTTGAGGAACACTTCAGTAGCTATTGCTACATATAAACGTATCAAATATGATATGTTGCTCTTCACAAAATACTTCAATATTAAGGCTTTTTTACTACGTACCTACCTAAATTTATGTAAAAAAATAACAAGGACACAATGTTTACTTTGCGTTACCCGGGTATTGCGAGTATAAATAACGTATACTCATAAATCAATAGACCACTACAAACAAAACTTAGAAGTTAGTTAGGTTTATACTCATCGCGTTTTGAGAGGTTTTGGGTTACTAGTGTGTTTCTGCTCTATATCTATTAAAAATAGATTTAAACGATGATGATGATGAGCAGTCAACAGTTCTTTGAAGACCATTACCTAAGTCATATGACTTAGGCATATGCCTAACCCTTTATAAAAAAAGAAGATTATTTCGTTCAAATATTCTGTGATCTTCCCACAGGTGATGTACTGCCCCCCGCCCTACAACGACGGCATGTCTGGCCGACCGCAGCCCACCAAGACTACGCGCACGGGCAACGGGAACTCCTGCCACGACATCGTCTGAGAATCACTGCGCAGTCACACGCGCCTACCCGCCGCGGACCAAGCCACACTAGTCTAGACGCGCGTGTACTGACAACGAAAAATGAATTAAAACTCTACTCCATTATGTAAATAAAGATTTAGTAAAAAAAAAGTTGTGATGGTTAAATAGAATAGTGAGTGTAAATAGTTAGGTAAAATAATATTTGAAAGGAGAATGCGAATTCCTCGCACGCTTCCATATTTCGAGCCCAAATATGGGGGTAGTCGACGAATTTTTGCGTGATGTAAATTTGTACACAGCTGTTTAACATTGTAAAAATACAAAATGTTTTCTCAAAATGCTTAATAATTGTAAAGTAGACACATCGAAGATAGATTAGTTTAATAACGTTTAAGTAGTAAGAAAAGGAATGAATAGTTTCAAGTTTGTATCAAAGAGACAAGCTTTCATCAATTTAGTGTTAACAAGTTTAAAACTTGCTAAAGTTACTTTGCATAACTTAATAGGTATAATTGGTAAGCGAACATAATTGTAATGAAAATCTTGTCTGTTTACGATGTATGTTATCCCATGTGATTAATGTAAATTGCTTTAACCATTAAACATATTATAATAAATGTTTGATAATGAAATGATTTTATTTATTACCTTTAATAATTCGTGACAAGTTATCATGAACTAGAAACCATCATCAATTTTGCACGGGCGGACGAAGACTTCACTTCAGTGTTATTATTATCTAATAAGTTGTATGTTGCATCTGCAACATCGTCATCATTATTATCATCATCAAGCTGGGTATAAGCCTCTCCTTTAACTTAGCCGGTCCCGAAACTCATCCACTGCCTTCCGTCCATCCCGACGATGTCACCTGACCATTTGGTAGGCCGTCTGCCTCGAAATACATATTTAATTCAAAAAATGTGACCTTTACAGAAAAACGCCAGTTCCATTTGTAGCCATCAAATTATTAAATCTCAATTTTTTTTATAGACTTGCGGTGTAGTTTTAAAAAGATGTTCGAGGTCCCAGGTTTGATTGCCAGCGGGGGGTACATGTTTGTGTACTCGGTTTGGTTGGTGGTAGAGTTTGAATCATTGTGATAAAAAGTAACATGACTGAAAGAAACATTTATTTATATTTATAACATGTCTCCACGAGGTAGTATTAAGTTCCTTTCTAATTAGGGCGTTTCCTCAAACGGGACTATTTCGAGATAAATCATCTTCCTTAGATTTATTGGGAAGACAATAGGGAAGAATGCCATTAAATGTCATCACGTTGACGATAGTAGTTACATCGCTTGGACCACGGATGCGTCAATGGATGCGTCACGTTCGTTATTTTTTTTAGTTTTATAATTCTATGTACAGACGGCAGCAGATCAACCTACCACAAAATTGCAAATTTCTTTAATAAATTTTGAACCTTAGCGTTTGGGTATAAATATCAATATTTATAAGAGAAATTTGACAGTTTTGGATAGGTTGATGCGCAGGCGTGTGTACAGAAGAGAGGTGGGAAAACTTGCCTACGCTAAAAGGCATTTCCAGCGTCTCTGGCCTTTTTTGGGGGCGGTGAGAAACTTAAACGGTGGTTCCTCAAATCGTGTGAAACAAAACACCGTCAGAGCTTTTTTTAGAGGGTGTTACGGAGTAAATACTTCTTTTTATGTTTTGTACTTTTTCCTTTTTTTGAAGTGTCATTTTTTAATATGTTCTGTCTTCTTTTCTTTTCACTTGATTGTCATCTTGGTTGCTGTCCTGGTATGTTTTATTTTCTCTTCTATTAATTATAATTTTACGTTTTACTTTGCATCTTATTCCTTAATACAGTCCACTTTTTCCCTTTCGCCTCCTTCCGTTACATTTTGGTCCTTTTCGCTCGGCAAATTTTACTTTCATAATATTTTTTCATTGCATTTTTTTCTCCTTACTTGCAATTTTTCTTTTTACTTTTTATGAAAGTAACCATGCTTACTAGATCGCAAAGTAAAGCGTTAGGGTCGAGTGCGGGCGAGGGTTCGCTGCCGGACTCCGGCACTCATCACAGCGCCGCGCCCGTGCCCGCCTTCGTGGAGCCCGCCCGTGCGGCGGACAAAACGACTGTTTCAGGCATCAGCACCATGTCGTCAGTGACGATACAAGCACGCACCCTTGCTATTGAGGCAGCATATGCGCGAAAAATCGCAGAGTCCGAGCGTGCTGTTCTCGAATTAGAAAAGCGTGCAGAGCTAGCTCAAATTGCTAGTGACAATTGCACAACTAGCCGCCGTGGCAGCAGCCGCGCTGCTAGTCTTCGCGGCAGTAGCCGTTCAAGTAGAGGTAACGTTGTAGAGTGGTTAAATACGTTAACGCCTTCTAATGAGTGTACCTTTGTAGACCCCTGTGGAACTATCACTGCGGCCGCACCTACCCCTGTGCGACCCGGTAGTCCCACCCTCGCGGTTCCTACGAGTGCGCTCGTTATAGAGCGGCCGGTCGGCGCTGCCACTGAGGATGCCCCCTTGCCTGTGCATCCCGGCAGCCTGTTCCCGGCGGTCGCTGCGTTTCATTGTCCAGTCCTTGCGCCCACCGGCTGCGGCGTCACTTGCGATCGTACTGCAAGGCCTAGTCGTCTTGCGCTCGATCCGACGCTGCCCAGGCCCATTTACGAGGCTGCAGGTGACACTCAAGAAGCTTTACACGTACGTACTAGCAATATTTCAAATCATCAAAATTGTTCCGATTTCAATAAATTGGCACAAGCTATACAAAATCTATCTAAAAATAAAACTGAGAGTCGCCTACCTAATTTTGATGGCAAAATATTTGATTGGCTCTCCTTTAAAAGAGCGTACGATGCCTCTATGGCGTCCTATTCTTCTATGGACAACTTGTCCCGCTTAAATGTGGCGCTCTGTGGCCCGGCACGTGAGGCCGTCGGTGCCTTGCTTTCCACAGCGCACGACCCGAGCGAGATTATGTCCCTTCTGGAATTGCAGTTCGGTAGACCAGAGCTCATCGTGCTCCAAGAGATAGCCGCAGTTAGAGCTCTACCTAAAGTAAACTCTGAGGGCAAAGTCGGCATGACAGCTGACACCAGGGAAATGTTCCCTCAAATCAAAATAAGGCCAGAGGACAGAGATGCGCAGCGATTCTTATGGCGCGACTCTCCCGGCTTACCTGTTTCAACGTATAGAATGTCATCAATGATTTTTGGCGCTGCCTCTAGCCCTTTTACCGCGCTCTGTCTCAAAAACAAAAATGCTGAAGAGCATAAAAGCTTATATCCCGAGGCCGCTAGTGCTATTATCAACGATCATTATATGGATGATTTCATAGGAAGCTTAGATAATTCAGATGAAGCCGCCCGTCTAGCGAAAGACATTATAGAGGTACAAAGGCGAGCGCATTTTGAAGTCCGTGGGTGGGTTTCTAATGATTTTAACGCGCTCACTTTTGTACCACTGAATTTAAGGTTAATGAATAGTAGTGAATCTGTAGAATTAGGTCATTTTCCGCAAAGCGTGCGCACCTTGGGCCTTATCTGGTATCCATCAACAGATGAGTTGGGTTTTAATGCTGCTGCTTTGAAATCATCCCTCAAATCACCTCATAAAATTACAAAACGTCTTGCACTTTCAAGCTTAATGCGGGTTTTTGACCCATTAGGTATATTAGCTCCCATCATCATCAGAGCTCGTATCATATTTCAAGTAGTATGGCGCAGGGGAATTGATTGGGACCAAGAACTTCCTCAGGACCTTAACACCAAGTGGAAGGTTTGGCTTTCGGATATATCCTCTGCGGTTGAAATCCGCATCCCGCGCTGGCACTTGCGGGAGGCTTGTGGTCTCAACCAATCTTTCTTGTTAGAGCGTGAGCTGCACGTTTTCTGTGATGCAAGTGAGCACGCGTTTGTAGCTGTCGCTTATTGGCGCCTAGTATTTGCTGACGGAAGCGTGCATCTCTCCTTTATATCTAGCAAATCAAGAGTAGCTCCTTTAGCTCCCGTCACCATATCTCGCCTTGAATTACAGGGAGCCATGGTTGCAGCTCGTCTCGCAGCCACCATCTGCGACGCTCATATAAACAAACCCAGTAAGCGATATTTTTGGACTGACTCAAAAAATGTTCTAGGATGGCTTCGCAGTGATGCGCGATCATTCTTGCCCTACGTAGCTCATAGACTAGCAGACATTCTAGAACTTTCAACATTGGATGAGTGGCATTGGGTTCCTACAGTATTGAACGTCGCAGATGACGCCACTCGTGCGGATTCATGCGTTTTTAAAAACAATTGCCGCTGGATTAAAGGTCCAGAATTTTTAAAATCGCCTTTTAGTGATTGGCCTGTTGAACCTCAAAATGTTAAATTCAATGCAGACGAGTTGAAACCGACGGCCAAAATTAATTCATATATCATTAATGTCAACACCATTCCCATCAAGCCTGTTGCAGCGAATCCGTCTCGCTTTAGCCAATGGCTTCGTTTATTACGGTCTACAGCACGTGCACATGAATACATCAGGCGTTTGAGAGGTAGAGCTAGTGTGAGCGTCTCAACTTCACACACGCCTGCTCCTAGAATTTTTATAACTTCTGTCCACCAGCTTCCACCTCTTACTGCAGAATGCTTGTGCCTAGCCCAAATTCACATCTTACTGCAGTCACAAGAAGACTCATTTCCAGAAGAGCTGGCTGCGTTACATCTGGGAGAGCCGTTGTCTCGCCACAGCAAGTTGTATAGACTTCATGTTATTCTCGACAAAAATGGCCTAATGACGCTATCAGGTCGCATTGGAACAGTTGAAGAAGCAAGTGGAGTCACAAATTTTCCAATTGTACTTGACGGAAGACACCCAGCTGTCAAACTTCTGATAGATCACTTTCATCGGCGTTTCGCACACGGGAATCTTGAAACTGTTGTTAACGAACTCAGGCAGCTGTTTTGGATCTTAAAGCTAAGGAGCGCAGTGAAAGCAGTGGCACATGCCTGTCAGTTTTGCAAAATAAGGAAAGCCATGCCATTAAACCCTCCAATGGGCGATCTCCCCGCAGTTCGTCTAGCCCATCATCGCCGCCCTTTTACTTTTGTCGGCCTTGATTACTTTGGCCCAGTGCAGATTACTGTCGGTAGGAGACATGAAAAACGATATGTTGCATTGTACACCTGCCTCACAACTCGGGCTGTACATTTAGAGGTAGTCCATGACCTCTCAACTGACGCAGCACTAATGGCTTTAAGAAGGTTCACAGCTCGTCGTGGAAGCCCGCAACAGATCTGGTCCGACAACGGAACTGCATTCGTCGGTGCTGCCAAATTTATGCGTCAACTCTATGGTCCAGCAGTGCAGGAAGAAATAGCCAACCAGAACATCGAATGGATGTTCATTCCACCGTCAGCGCCGTCAATGGGTGGTGCTTGGGAAAGACTCGTGCGTTCGATAAAGTCTGCACTAAAAGTCATTTTGAAGGAGAGAGCCCCAACAGAACCTGTTTTCACGACACTCTTGGCTGAAGCTGAAGCGGTGGTCAATTCTAGGCCTTTGAATTATATTTCCGTTAACCCTGGTGACCTAGAAGCACTTACGCCATTTCATTTTCTCATAGGCTCGGCGTCCACAGCTAACCACTTTGGCAAGACTGAGCCACAAGATCTTTGTGGGCGAACTTGCTGGCGCAAAGCATTAAGGCTTACAGATTTATTTTGGAACCGATGGGTGAGAGAGTATCTCCCGACTTTGACACCAAGACGAGGTGACAGGAGCGGTGACGGACAGACCCTAGATGTGGGAGACCTTGTATTTGTGGCAGACGGTAATTTGCCGCGTGGAATGTGGCCACGCGGCCGCATTTCAAGAATATTTCCTGGTGCAGATGGCTTTATAAGAGTAGCCGAGGTCACCACCACTGGAGGAGTCCTTCGCCGCCCCTGCAAGAAGTTGGTGCGACTTCCTGTATAGTTTTTTTTCTTTATCTATTGAATATTATTTTCTCTCCCTCTCTTTCTTTCTCATTTTAATTTTCATTTTTGAAAGAGCGGGAGGATGTTACGGAGTAAATACTTCTTTTTATGTTTTGTACTTTTTCCTTTTTTTGAAGTGTCATTTTTTAATATGTTCTGTCTTCTTTTCTTTTCACTTGATTGTCATCTTGGTTGCTGTCCTGGTATGTTTTATTTTCTCTTCTATTAATTATAATTTTACGTTTTACTTTGCATCTTATTCCTTAATACAGTCCACTTTTTCCCTTTCGCCTCCTTCCGTTACAGAGGGAATATTCACTACTAGATCCTCCGAGGGGTTCGGATCGCATCGGGTGCGGAAAACCCAAGGGTGCTTCTAAAGGCTAGGATTTCGGCTCGGAACCACGATAGCTCAATTGGGAGAGCACCTGAACCGGTATGTCAGAAGGGTGCAGGTTCAAATCCTGCTCGTGGAAATTTTTTCAACATTTGTGTTTTTGTAGAATGTATATGTTGTACGACCGAAGAAGCGTTGGTGGTACGTTAGACAATGTGTAACAGAAAGGTGTGGTAAACAATATCCTTCCTTTGCAGTCGGGTAAAAATGAAAATATCCAAAGTGTATCCGATCTAGATCTTGTATGCATATTTTTTTTTTACTTTTTGTTTTCAAGTGCTAATTGCTGCACTGAAGCTAAATTAAATATTTATAAATTTTTATAAAATACAGTGAAAAATTAAACGCCCACCAGACCCAGCCAGGAATCGAACCTGGGGCTTTCCCAATCCAGGCGGCTGCACTGACCGCTATGCTACCGGGAAGGCTGACGTAAGCGCTGAATTTTGTCACTGTTTTTTAATGTTTTTAGAGTGCTTTTATAGCAGCACAGCGTGATCTATCCAACGGTCGTTGCAACCGATGGCCATGCAAGCCATCGGTCTCTCAAAAAACATTAAAAAACAGCACTCTATAAACATTAAAAAACAGTGACAAAATTCAGCGCTTACGTCAGCCTTCCCGGTAGCATAGCGGTCAGTGCAGCCGACCGGATTGCGGAAGACCCATGTTCGTTTCCTGGCTGGGTCGGGTGGGCGTTTAATTTTTTCACTGTATTTTATAAAAATTTATAAATATTTAATTTAGCTTCAGTGCAGCAATTAGCACTTGAAAACAAAAAGTAAAAAAAAAAAGCCTTCCCAGTAGCGTAGCGGTCAGTGCAGCCGACCGGATTGCGGAAGACCTTGTATGCAGAGTTACTAACTCATAATTATTTACTTTAATTTGTTATGCATATTTTAATTGAATATTTCTATTGTGTCGTCATATGAAAATAAACAAGTTTCAGCCCTAGTTTTTAGCCAGCCCAGTTGTTTTGACAAAGTTTTGCGACTTGTGCTGATTTTGCACACACAAATAGGCAATATGAACTCTCAAATTAGGTAACGCATAGGCAACTCCTCTGATGCTGTAGGTTCTGTAGGCTCTGATGTCCATGGCCAGCGATGATAACTTCTCATCAAGTGGATCGCCTGCCCGTTTGCGGTCTTTCCACATATAAAACCAAAGGTGAACATAGTGTAGGCCCGCTGTGGAAACCCAGTCTTTTTTTATAAATTACGGGTAAGCACTTGGCCTTCGTCTCACCTGACGTTAAGTGAAGATAAGGCTGAAGGTGGAATCGCACTTCACCCGGAATCCTCAACTACTGAGGCACTGGCTATCTTATATCTAGCTGCCGAAACTCAACAATGCTACAAACATTGATGTTATGGCGAAATATATAGATGAGATGGCGGTAGCTAGCCAGGTCAATAATTATATCTATGTTTAAAAAAAAATGTTATCGCCGCCTTAGGTTGCAGAACGGACAACAAAGGCGGTTTAACTTTTATGAAGAGAGGTGGACAATACTAACTTGAATTGACCGCGGATTACTACTACAAAGGGTGTGAAATGTCATGCTAAAATAACATAGTTAATTTAACGCGAGTTAACCTATATAAAAGTTTTTAATATCCAAGTGTAATGTTGTATCCTTGTAAACTTGAATATACATATATTTTAATTTAGTCATCAGTAATTCCCCTTTTAAAGTTTTTCATTTTAAAGTGTAGTGTTCTTGTAAACTTTAATTTATTTTGTATTTTACATATAATAATAATAATAATACCAAGGTATTTCCAATTTAAATTTAGCCATCGCTAATTTGGAACTCCAACTAATAAGATAGCGATTATTGTGACCTAAATGCAATCACTTTGATAATGCAAACCACAAAGGCAACATCGTGTAATTATCGGGTGTTATTTCGATTAAGCCAACAGTTGAATCACGCTGCTGGATATGTTAAAACATCGTTACTCAAAAATATTAAATTTTAGTTACAAAACGTCACTTTAATTAACATCGGTGTGGCATCCCATTTATTCCCTCTGTTTTTCAACTTGGGACATGTTAAATTATTTGTTTAATACCAAATTGGATTTTGGCTTTCGATACGGTCCAATAAAATACATAGCTAACGACTATTGTACGCTTTTAATGAATTCACGAAATCTACTGATCCTCTTAACAAAAGTATTTATTATCAGGTTATTGGTAACAGCTTGACTGGTTTAAGGGTTACGGTAAGTAATAAATTACTATTACTGTCTATTATTTATAATTTTCAATTAATCCCACCTTTGTTTTGGCAAATGTAATTACAAAACTAAAGTAAAAGAAACGTAACTAAATTTATGACCAAATAAATAAGTACCTATAAATAGAAAATGTCCTCAAACTGTGGGCTCATGGGAACGGTCCTAAGAATGCAGGCAACATTACTTTCTCTTTAGATTGCCAGGCTAATACGCTGGCAAAGGTACTGCCAGCCTTCTGGTCACCGGAGGCTTCAATAAGGCAAGCACTCAACTCTTTAACATGCTGCCTTACCCCCGGCACCATGGACCCATTGCCACCACTGCAATCGGAACAAATAAATAATTTTAATTCAGGTTAGCGTATTTGTGCCGTTTGCTATTTTCAGCATTTACCGCATCAGCCCTCACATGAAGTATAGCGCGTACATGCGGATGAGCCACGGTGTCTGCACAGGTTGCAACCATACCAGTTAGGGTTTGAATTGAATTTTCAACATTAAATGAAAGTGACTGCTATTTTAAAGGGTTGAGTTTTGAAAATTTTTATATGAAACCAAGCGCAGTTCTTGGCATTGAAGTTTGGAAAGTTCTTCTCCGGACACTATTTGTATGTGTATATCCATCTAATTCCTCCGTGGATTGGTAGCGTCATTCCCTGACCTCCAATCTAAGTAACGTCTGGTATACTGTCAGAAGGGTTTGTCAGAGGAATTCTAATTATCTAATGTCTGAGCAAGTACAGTATACGAACTTAACATTAGATAATTAGAATTCCTCTGACAAACCCTTCTGACAGTATACCAGACGTTACTTAGATTGGAGGTCAGGGAATGACGCTACCAATCCACGGAGGAATTAGATGGATATACACATACAAATAGTGTCCGGAGAAGAACTTTCCAAACTTCAATGCCAAGAACTGCGCTTGGTTTCATATAAAAATTTTCAAAACTCAACCCTTTAAAATAGCAGTCACTTTCATTTTCATTTACACACAACAGTTAGCGCTTGAAATAAAGTACAAAGAATTTCAATATTTATAAAATTTATAAAATACAGTGAAACATTTAACGCCCACCACTCATCTGCAAAGATGAATCTGCATAGCCATCGGTTGCAATAACCGTTGGATAGATGGCGCACTGTGCCGCTATTAGCACTCAAAAAAAAAATTAAAAAGCAGTGACAAAATTCAGCGTTTACGTCAGCCTTCCCGGTAGCATAGCGGTCAGTGCAGCCGTTCGGATTGCGGAAGACCCAGATTCAATTCCTGGCTGGGTCGGGAGGGGGGTTTAATTTTTTCACTGTATTTTATAAATTTTATAAATATTTAATTTTTTTGTACTTTATTTATTATAAATTATAAATTTAATAAATATTTAGTTTAGTTTTTATAAACTAAATATACAGCAAACCTAGCTAACCTTTAGCTAGCCTTTGCCTTTGTTTTCATACCTTTATATAACTAGGATAACTTTTATTTTTATAAGCTCAGTTTAAGATTGGAACTGGGAAGATACAATGGGGCTAGCATATACATGTGGACAAAAGCCCCAAATTAAATAAAGAGTAAAAAAAAGCAAAACTAAAAAATAAAAAGTAAAAATTTACAAAAAGTTTGCTGATGACCGTCTTGAAACGGCTTCTCAAGCCGTAGTGAGTGACCGATATTTTACGATAATTTACTGGATTCTCCGACTCGTTCAAGATCACGGATCATCTAAGACGAAAAACATCTACAAGTAGAAGGCGTCCTCCAAGGATCTACACAAACGACTGGTTTTGACAATGCTGCTAGCATCCAGCGGCTATCTGCGACTTTCATCAGATCGTCGGTTCACCTTGTTGGAGGACTGCCTACACCGCCTTTTCCGGTGCGCCACCACTATACTAATACAGTTAGTTGATCAAAGTTTCTGTAAGTACCGGAGGCCCATCTCTCACCTCTCCCCCTCCCAAGTCCCTCTCAACTCCTCTTTACTCCCTCCCCAAGATCCAACTCCTTCCTTAAGGCCGGCAACGCATCTGCGATTACTTTGATTTTGCGGGCGTTCATGGGCGGCAGTGATTACTTTCCATCAGGTGACCCGCCTGCTCGTTTGCCTCCTTTTAACATAAATAATAATAATTATAATAATAATACAAATATCCTCGTAGCTCTACATTGACACAATTGAATAAACAACATTCGTAAAGCTAGAAGTAAAGTAAATAGCAATTGTTTAGAACTAACACCAGTACACCTGCTAAATATCACGCAAACAGCTCCGGCAATAAAACAATATAAGTACCTATTTAAGAGAATTAAGTCAATTTAATTCAATTAAATTCACATAAGTTGTTACAATATTGGTTAGATAGAACGCTATGACCCCGAATTAGTCACGAAAATATTAAATAGGAAATCATCTTTATCTAGGTATTTTAAGTTCTTTTTCTTTTTATTGGGGCCAACAAAAAGTTGTACAATGATTCTTAATTAAAGATTTTCAATAAGTTTATTATTAATTGTAATACCAACACTGTTAACCACGAATTAAATGTTCTGTTACTTTATTGTAAGAGTATGCATGTGTGTATGTCTTTATAGCCATAGCTAGTGTGCTTGATACTCAAGCACTCTTCGTTTCAAGTAAATTCGTTTATCCTGTAACTATATATATTTTTATTTGTTTTTATTATTTTATATACTTCATAAGTGTCCACAGGTCTAGGTAAAAACTATTTTTAGTAGGGTGAAGCACTGGGCAGCCGGAGCATTTTGCTTTTCACCTATAGAATTAAAAAAAATTTAAACTTTTAGTCACAGTCCGCGGTTCCAAAGTTAGGATATTAAAATTTAATGAAGTAATATTACATTTGTCTTTACAAGTTTTTTCATTTGTCCTTTTGTTTATTACCGATCACATTGTTTTAACTTTATTCGAAGAATATTTTATTCTATTTATTGTAATTTTTTAACTGTAGCAATCGTCTTTTGATGATTTTGATGAACTCTTTAGTTGTGAAGTCATTTTTATTTGTATCGTTGTACCAGCGGTGGCCATCAGAAGCGGTGTACACTGTACACAGTTTGTGTATTCAGTATCCTCTAGGTTATAGACGTAGGTACCTCTAAGTATAGCGGGAACAAAGCAATCTACTACCTACTTATAAGGGTGATGCGGGATCGAATCCGTAATAAAAAGCCTCACGTGTTGGCGCAGATGGCACGGTCGTAGTTTTTATCTCACTTTTAACTACTATCCACAAATCAGACAAGCATAGATGTTTACTGGTAAACAACCCAAAGCCACAAGTGCGCGGCGTCAATTTGAAATTACATTGACAAAAGTCAACGCAAAGATCAAAGAGGCTAAGTATAAGGGTAAGTTGAGGTAATCCCAACAAAACAGCAATTTCATAGGCAAATACTAAATAGATAGTTACATTTTTACACGAACAACATACACAGTTAGGTCATTAGTATTGTCACACAGTAAAAACTTTTCTTTTAGAATGCTGGCCACAAAAAAGTTTATTGAGCCAGGAAACGTACCTGGGTCTTCCGCAATCCGGGCGGCTGCACTGACCGCTATGCTACCGGGAAGGCTGACGTAAGCGCTGAATTCTGTCACTGCTATTTTAATGTTTTTGAGTGCTTTTTAGCGGCACTAGCGCCATCTATCCAAACGGTCGTTGCAACCGATGGCCATGCAGATTCATCTTTGCAGATGAAATACCACAGATTTGATAACACAACGCTATAGTAAATTTTACTTTTTTATTTCCAAGTGTAATTGCTGCACTGAAGCTAAATTAAATATTCATAAAATTTTATAAAATACAGTGAAAAAACCTGAAGTTAGTGGGGGGGGAGGGCGTTTAATTTTTTCACTGTATTTTATAAAATTTTATGAATATTTAATTTAGCTTCAGTGCAGCAATTACACTTGAAAATAAAAAAGTAAAATGTATACTTTTTAGAATTTTACTCTGTTTTAAATATGGAGTGGATGCTTATAGAAGACCGTGTTGCAGTTATTGCGTTGCATCGTTGCGGTTACGCGCTTTTTACATGTTTGTGTTGTTCATGTTTTTTTACGTGTTTTTTACATACTGAAAAATTTGAATTTAACCAAAAGATTCGTTTATCGTACCATCAAACGATACAATGAAGACTCTAGTGTAGATGACAGGTGAAGAAGTGTCGCCCTCGGTCTGTTAGGACTCCAGCTAAAAGCTGTGAAGGCCCGAATTCATAGAAATCCCAAACGTAAGCAGAAACTGTTGGCCCTTCAGATGGGGTTAAGCAGAACCACGGTGAAAACGGTGTTAAATGAAGACTTAGGGCTTCGGGCATATCGAAGAAAAACAGGACATCGTTTGAATGCTCGTCTAATGGACCTGAGACTGAAGAGATGCCGCGCTTTGTTGAAGCGGTACGCGGGAAAAAAATATCGGGAAATTCTTTTATCAGATGAAAAAAAAATTACCGTAGAAGAGAGCTACAACAAACAAAATGATAAGGTGTATGCACACAGTAGTGAAGAAGCGAGCAACCGTATTCCGCGTGTCCAACGAGGCCATTTTCCATCCTCGCTCATGGTATGGTTGGGAGTTTCTTATTGGGGCTTAACAGAGGTACATTTTTGTGAGAAAGGTGTAAAAACGAATGCAGTAGTGTATCAAAATACAGTCCTGACGAACCTTGTGGAACCTGTTTCTCATACCATGTTCAATAATAGGCACTGGGTATTCCAACAAGATTCGGCGCCAGCTCATAGAGCGAAGAGCACACAAGACTGGCTGGCGGCGCATGAAATCGACCTCATCCGGCACGAAGACTGGCCCTCCTCCAGTCCAGATTTGAGTCCGTTAGGTTACAAGATATGGCAACACTTGAAGGAAAAGGCGTGCTCAAAGCCTCATCCCAATTTGGAGTCACTCAAGACATCCTTGATTAAGGCAGCCGCCGATATTGACATGGACCTCGTTCGTGCTGCGATAGACGACTGGCCGCGCAGATTGAAGGCCTGTATTCAAAATCACGGAGGTCATTTTGAATAAACTTTATTGTCATAAGAATCTATGTTTTGTTAAGTTTATTTTGGTATATAAATGGTTACATAATTAATAAACTTGTCTCAATTATTTTATATTAAACATGTGACAGAATTTATGACCTGACTGTGTACATACTTTAACATCAAATAAGTTTCAAAGAAAGAACACCTTTATTCTCGCGGGAGTTTTTTCAACTGATGAGGGCAGTTCCGTGTTCTGTGGGGCAGTGGTGTTTTTAAACAAAATCATACGAGAAAGCTCTATAATGCAAAATGATGTCTATTTACACATTTTTGATGATTAAAATATTGCGTTTTTAAAGCAACTGGGGGCGAGACGCATCATTCATACTTTTTAAACTATCACGGTCACTTACATTAGAATGGGGAGGTTGGGCGGTTTGATGTATGCTCAGGTGTGCGATGTTGAGCTATATGCGTCTACCGTCGAGTCCTATCACGAACGTCCTCGTCGCCGCTTGTCCTGTCGACCATCTGTACAGGCAGGCGGCGAACCCACCCAGCGGTGGGTCGTCCGCCCCGGGCAACGATGTGGTCACTAAGCAAGCATCGCACACTCACTAATCTACCTTGCGACCTCAGTAGCAAAGAGAGGAGGGCCAACCCGCCAGTGATATCCCGCACGGCGGGCTAATACCCTACCCCTTTTTCCCATGATCCTATTCACATAATTTCACTCCTTCCCGCATTCCTTATTTCCTACCCCAGTCCCGGAGGGATGACAACCTCGACTCCAAAATTGTTAAAAAAACACAAAATAATGGCACATTTTTCGAAACTAATTTACCCCAGGAGGGTACCGGTGGAGCCGGAGAACCCTTCCCTAGGCCTTCGGGCTCAGGCTGCCCCATGTATCTGGGGAGGCAAAAGATTTGCCAGTATTTGGTGCTGCTATGTGCGGCGAAACTGAGGTCCCGCAAGGGACGAAGGCGCGCCGTGCCCCTACGGGTGCAGGCGCGTTATCAGCCGGGACTACTCCGAAGCAATGTGGAGACGGACACCTTCGGGGACCGAATCTGCCTAGAGGACGAGGCAGAAACCGTAGAGGGAAGGGCGTGGCGTCCGGTGCTCCGGCACGACATCCACTGCCGGGACCTATGCCAGGGTCAGGTGGGATTGGGAACCTTAGGGGGCCAAGCCCGTCGACCCTTGTGCGAGGAGACCAAGCAGGTGGGAGGTCGTTGCATGGTAGGGGGGGGTCTACAGCACCAGCCCAGCAATCCCCTATGGAGGGCCGTGGAAAGGTGGGGCTACGGGAGGGGGGTCCTGGTGGAATCCATCCCGTCGTCACCGCCGGACCATCGGGGCTGCTGGTACTGGGTCCTGATGGGATCCTACCGGTTGGTCCTCGGCCTGATGTAGAGAAGGTGAGCGAGGGCAAGGCGCCAGGTCACAGGACGGGCCACCGCAGACGTAAGGTGAAGCTGATTAAGCAGCGAGCCGAAGATGAGCAGTTTGCGGTGGAACGCTCTAAGCGGCAAAGGGAGGTCAGCAATGAGAGCCAGGCGGCGGTGTTTGATGCTAAACGCGTTAAGACTCACGGGTCTTACGCGGGAGCAGTGAGTGCCATTAAGATGGCCATCATTGCTGATGACTACCCGGCAACCATGCTAGGGGAGAGTCACTATGTGGCCATCCAAGGAACCATTTGGGAACTGCTGGAGGATACACCTGACCCTCTCCCAATAGTTAATATGGGAGGCATTTCGTCGGGAGCTATACTCTTCACATGTGTGGGGAGTGGCTCGGCGAAATGGCTTCGAGCTCAGGATGGCCTCTGACCTGCCTATGATGCCAAGGACCTTCCAAAGACAGTAAATATGGCATGGAAGTCCCGAAACATCAACCGCCTTGACACGGGCAGGGTCTTGAGGATGATGCAGAGGTGCCATCCCGGTTTGAAGACCTCGGGCTGGAAGATCGTCGACACTAAGGTCGAGGGTCTGACAGTACGGAGGGTCATACTGATGGATGGTGCCTCTGCAGCATTCATCAAGTGCTCCAGTTCTGCTGTAGGGGATATTGGAGAGGAGATGACACCAATGGAATGTGGTGGGATCTCCTCCCCAAGATCTGAAGACGTTGTGGGGGGGCTCACCCTAGATGAGCTGCTTCTGGGAGGGTCCTCTCCGTTGGGCGCGCAAGCGCACACGGATGGTGAGCTCGGCTCGAAAGATGGCCACTAGATAGCAGAAATGGCGGGTTTACACACACCGTACAGATTAATTTGCACCACTGTAAGGCTGCAACTGCCCTTCTGGCACGCGAGCTTAAATTGAACAAGTTCGATATTGCCCTAATTCAGGAACCCTACCTTTATGGGGGACTGATAAAGGGCTTAGGTGGAGCTCCGGGTACTCTTTTTCACAACTGTTCCACTAATGATATGAGGACTTGCATTTATGTCAGAAATGGCATTCATGCAATGCCTTTAATCAAGTTCTGTTGCAGGGATGTGACAGTTGTCAGGATCCACACAGGGGTGGGGGGGACTAAGCGATCGGTAATCTTATCGTCAGCTTATCTCCCTTATGAGAAGACAGATTTAGTATCACCACAGATACGGGAACTGGTAACCTACGGCAGCCGAGAAAACTCAGATGTCATCATCGGCTGGGACGCGAACGCGCATCATGACGTTTGGGGCAGCTCAGACACCAATGAAAGGGGGGAGAAGCTTCTGGAATATCTGGTAAGTTCACCCATGCAATTATTTAACAAAGATAGCAAGCCTACTTTTTTCAACGCCCGCAGGGCACAGGTGATCGACGTAACCATTGTTAACAATAGAGCGGTAAGGAACATCACAAACTGGCATGTGTCGGAAGAGGTTTCCGATCATAACTACATAATATGCTTTAGGTACAGACTAGGTGAAACCATAGAAACTGTGCGTATTGCGTATATTGCGTATTGCGTATAACTATGCGCAAAGATTCCCACTCCATGGACTTCAATGTGCATATCAGGCAAGGAAGTCAACAGATACTGCTCTTCATCATGTGGTGAGTCGAGCGGAATTTGCGCTGGAAAACAAAGCGATTTGAGTCTGCACATTCGTAGATATCGAAGGTGCATTTGATCGCACTACCTTTGAATCCATCAAGGTTGCAGCCAAGAACCATGGTGTGCCACAACCGATCTGTAATTGGATTGAATGCATGTTAAATCAAGAATTATCAACTCTAAACTGCTAGGAGACAATCTTATTGCACGAACAACCAGAGGAGGGGTTCTCTCGCCTCTTCTGTGGAGCCTTGTGGTTGATTGAATTGTAGTAAGGCTGTATAAAGGACCATTCTATACGGTTGGTTATGCGGATGATCTGGTCATCTCAGTCAGTGGGAAGTTTCCTTCTACGGTATCGGGGTTAATGCAACGTGCCCTGAGTCTGCTAGAGGAATGGTGCAATGACCATCACCTCTCTGTAAACCCGGGGAAAACAACAGCCATCCCCTTTACAAGAATGAGAAACACTACGGGACTGGGTAACCTAACACTCTATGGCACCCGGCTTTCTTGGTCCAAAGAAGTGAAATATCTAGGTTTAACGCTGGATAGGGAACTTACTTGGAAACAGCATGTGGACACAATCGTAGCCAAGGCTTACAGAGTCTTTGGCATGTGTCGGTCTACATATGGCAAGATGTGGGGACTCAACCCCAAGATCATTAGGTGGATCTACATGACGATGGCGAGACCGATCCTCACATATGGCAGCATCGTCTGGTGGCCCAGAACCAGGATGAAGGCAGAGTAAGAATGCTCTTAGCAAACTTCAGAGAACAGCTAGTCTGGCAATCACTGGTGCCTTTCAAACCACTCCAACGGCAGCGCTGGAGGTCCGGCCTGCCGAGGTTTCCCTCTCGCAGTAACACCTCGACCCATCGGGATCTTTTGTGCAACCCCATCCTTTCACTCTTCCTCCTCCGCAAAGATAGAGGCCATGAGTTTGGCAACGTCTTTAAGAGCGAAGAGCCTGAAGTCCTCCGGTTTCGGATAGGCCGACCCCAGGAGTCCCATTCTTTTCCTAGCCAGAGAGTCGCAGTCACACAGTAGGTGCTGCATCGACTCCGTTTTCTCTCCACACGCCCTACACAAACTATTTGTTGAAAGGTGCATTCTATGAAGCATTTGTTTTGTGGCATAGTGCCCTGTCAAGGCACCGATGGTTAGTCGGGCCTGCCGTCTACCGCCTCCGCATATGAACTTACTCCGTCCTAAGGCGTTTTCGCCAAGGAAGGATTTGGAGTGTTTCATACCCGGCTGCTCATTCCATTCGATGCCGTGCCTGTTTTCGATGTAATCTTTAAAGGCCTTGTTAATGGTACTTGGTGCAAGTGCCACGAACGGCTCAGGACCAATGAGCTGGGTCTCCGAGCCTTCCCTGGCAAGCGCATCCGCCATCTCGTTACCGTGGATTCCCATATGGCCTGGGACCCAGATCAATCGCACCTTGTTATGTCTACCTAGCTTGTTTAGAGCTTTTGTGGTTTCTAGAACAAGGCCAGAATCGATTCTGGGCGATATGAGTGACTTGAGCGCAGCCTGGCTGTCACTCAGGATGAATATATTTCGCTTTTCCATAGCTAACTCTATATTCTGCTTTGCGCATAGGAGAATTGCGAAAGTTTCTGCTTGGTAAACAGTGGCAAATTTTCCCATGCTTTGACTATGCTTGAAGTCATTATTATAGACGCCTGCCCCTGTGCCCGACTTCATTTTTGATCCGTCAGTATACCAGATTAGGCTGTCTTTCTCCGGAGACGGTGGCCCTCGTTTCCATTCGTCCCTGGTTGGAACATAAACTTTGAATTTCTTTTCGAACATGAATATGGGGGATATTTTATCGCATCCCATTTCCATGACCCTGTCAGGAATATCACTTGGATCCCATTTTGTGTGTCTGGTCAGAGGTTTAGATGCGTCCCATAGTCCGGCCACCTTTAGTCTATGTAACCCTTTCTTTGCCTCTGTTTCTATCACAATGTGCAGGGGTGAAAGGTCTGTGAGGACTTCCAGCGCTGCCGTTGGAGTGGTTCGAAAGGCACCAGTGATTGCCAGACAAGCTGTTCTCTGAAGTTTGCTAAGAGCATTCTTACAGATCTTCAGCCTGGTTCTGGGCCACCAGACGATGCTGCCATATGTGAGGATCGGTCTCACCATCGTCATGTAGATCCACCTAATGATCTTGGGGTTGAGTCCCCACATCTTGCCATATGTAGACCGACACATGCCAAAGACTCTGTAAGCCTTGGCTACGGTTGTGTCCACATGCTGTTTCCAAGTAAGTTCCTTATCCAGCGTTAGACCTAAATATTTCACTTCCTTGGACCAAGAAAGCTGGGTGCCATAGAGTGTTAGGTTACCCAGTCCCGTAGTGTTTCTCATTCTTGTAAAGGGGATGGCTGTTGTTTTCCCCGGGTTTACAGAGAGGTGATGGTCATTACACCATTCCTCTAGCAGACCCAGGGCACGTTGCATTAACCCCGATACCGTAGAGGGAAATTTCCCACTGACTGAGATGACCAGATCATCCGCATAACCAACCGTATAGAATGGTCCTTTGTTCAACCTTACTACAATTGAATCAACCACAAGGCTCCACAGAAGAGGCGAGAGAACCCCTCCTTGCGGGCATCCTCTGGTTGTTCGTGCAATAAGATTGTCTCCTAGCAGTTCAGAGTTGATAATTCTACCCTTTAACATGCATTCAATCCAATTACAGATCGGTTGTGGCACACCATGGTTCTTGGCTGCAACCTTGATGGATTCAAAGGTAGTGCGATCAAATGCACCTTCGATATCTACGAATGTGCAGACGCAAATCTCTTTGTTTTCCAGCGCAAATTCCGCTCGACTCACCACATGATGAAGAGCAGTTTCTGTCGACTTCCCTGCCTGATATGCACATTGAAGTCCATGGAGTGGGAATCTTTTCAGAGGACCCGCTCTGATATATTTGTCTACCATTTTCTCCAAGGTCTTCAGGAGAAAAGATTGTAGACTTATAGGCCTAAAGGCCTTGGGTTCTTCGTAATCTGGTTTTCCCGTTTTGGGTATGAAGATTACCTTAACACGCCTCCATGTTCTGGGAATGTGTCCAAAAGCTATGCATGCTTTATACAGCCTGCAGAGATGGGGTCCCAGGATGGAGGCGCCCTGCTGTAGTAGAATGGGATAAATGTTGTCAGGTCCTGGCGCTTTGAAAGGTTGGAAACTCCCCAGAGCCCATTTAACCTTACATTCATCTACTACCCTTTTCGCTATTATCCAGTCATATTTGGAGGTTCTTCTCTGCTGCTCCTTCCAGCTGACTGGATCATGATCGTCTTGGATGACTTCTGATCCAGGGAAATGAGTGTCGAACATAACCTTCAATGTCTCACTCCCTGTCTCTGTACGTACTCCATCTTCCTTCCTTAACGTGGTTAATGGAATCGCCTTTGTTGTAGAGATAGCCTTGGTTAGTCTCATTGCTTCCGGAACAGATTGAATCTGGTCACAATGTTTCCTCCAGGCAGATCTCTTTGCCTTACGTACCGCACTACTATACCGCGTTAAGGCCTCCTTGTAGTCGCTAAAGTCGTTCCTTGCTTTCGCTTCATTGAACGCCTGTCGTGTAGCTCTTCTAATTCGAGCCAGTTCCGGGTTCCACCATGGTACCCTCTTTGCCACTGATTTCGTCTCTGGACAGTTATTTTGCCAGGCCGTCATCAGTGCTTCTGTAATTCTGTCAGCTTCAAACTCTATGTCTAAGGCTGAGTTTAGTTTACAGCTAGGACCATCCAGCTCCATTCTGAGGTCCTTTTTGAAGCCCTCCCAGTTAGTGTTCCTAGGGTTCTTCCTACGCACAGTTTCTATGGTTTCACCTAGTCTGTACCTAAAGCATATGTAGTTATGATCGGAAAGGGAGACCTCATCCGACACATGCCAGTTTGTGATGTTCCTTACCGCTCTATTGTTAGCAATGGTTATGTCGATCACCTGTGCCCTGCGGGCGTTGAAAAAAGTAGGCTTGCTACCTCTGTTAAGTAATTGCATGGGTGAACTTACCAGATATTCCAGAAGCTTCTCCCCCCTTTCATTGGTGTCTGAGCTGCCCCAAACGACATGATGCGCGTTCGCGTCGCAGCTGATGATGACATCTGAGTTTTCTCGGCTGCCGTAGGTTACCAGATCCCGTATCTGTGGTGATACTGGGTCTGCCTTCTCGTAAGGGAGATAAGCTGACGATAAGATTACCGTTCGCTTAGTCCCCCCCTCCCCTGTGTGGATCCTGACAACTGTCAGATCCCTGCAACAGAACTTGATTAAAGGCATTGCATGTATGCCATTTCTGACATAAATGCAAGTCCTCATATCATTAGTGGAACAGTTGTGAAAAAGAGTACCCGGAGCTCCACCTAAGCCCTTTATCAGTCCCCCATAAAGGTAGGGTTCCTGAATTAGGGCAATATCGAACTTGTTCAATTTAAGCTCGCGTGCCAGAAGGGCAGTTGCAGCCTTACAGTGGTGCAAATTAATCTGTACACACCTTAAGCCCGCCATTTCCGGTATCTAGTGGCCGTCTTCCGAGCCGAGCTCTCCATCCGTGTGCGCTTGCGCGCCCAACGGAGAGGACCCTCCCAGAAGCAGCTCATCTAGGGTGAGCGCCCCCACAACGTCTTCAGATTTTGGGGAGGAGATCCCACCACATTCCATTGGTGTCATCTCCTCTCCAACATCCCCTGCAGCAGCAACAGGAGCACCCAGTACTGGTTGCACCCTCACCGCTGGTGCGCTTTGGGAGCACTCACCCTCAGTCACTCCCGCCACGACTCCATCGCCATCGCCTTGGGCATCAACAGGCTCGCCCATAAGCTTCTCCTCCAGAAGCTTAAAGACGCTCCTGTCGACGCCCGTGTTAAGGCAATAGCCCTCCGCCTTGATGAATGCTGCAGAGGCACCATCCATCAGTATGACCCTCCGTACTGTCAGACCCTCGACCTTAGTGTCGACGATCTTCCAGCCCGAGGTCTTCAAACCGGGATGGCACCTCTGCATCATTCTCAAGACCCTGCCCGTGTCAAGGCGGCTGATGTTTCGGGACTTCCATGCCATCTTTACTGGCTTTGGAAGGTCCTTGGCATCAACCACCCTGAGTAGCACGCCTTCGACGGTTAGGCCGTCCTGAGCTCGAAGCCATTTCGCCGAGCCACTCCCCTCACATGTGAAGAGTATGGCTCCCGACGAAATGCCTCCCATATTGACTATCGGGAGAGGGTCAGGTGTGTCCTCCAGCAGGTCCCAGATGGTTCCTTGGATGGCCACATAGTGACTCTCCCCTAGCATGGTTGCCGGGTAGTCATCAGCAATGATGGCCATCTTAAAGGCACTCACTGCTCCCGCGTAAGACCCGTGAGTCTTAACGCGTTTAGCATCAAGCGCCACCGCCTGGCCCTCATTGCTGACCTCCCTCTGCCGCTTAGAGCGTTCCACCGCAGCCTGCTCATCCTCGGCTCGCTGCTTAATCAGCTTCGCCCTACGCCTGCGGTGGCCCGTCCTTTGACCAGGCGCCTTGCCCTCGCTCACCTTCTCTACATCAGGCCGAGGACCAACCGGTAGGATCCCATCAGGACCCAGTACCAGATACTTAGAGTCAAGATACTTAGTGAGCTTATAATAATTATAATAATATTTAATTATTTATTAATATTATAGTAATATTGAATATTCACACACAACAAAAAATATGGTAATAATCACGTTAATGATAATTATTCTAATTTATGAATTAGAATAATTTTTATTAAAATGTTGTTTTTAAGTAGTTAGAGTTTGTGTTTTACACTTTTTTGTATGGAAACGATTAGTTATCTTTAAGTACATAAATATTAGCACAGGTGAACAAGTTGCCTATTAAAAGTACTGAATGGAAATAATATAAAGACACGAGTTCCCTTTGTGTCATAGTTTTTGGGAAGTGCTAGCGAAGATGGACGTCGAATACTCTATTTTAAATATCACAGCGATACAAACCGCATTGCTGACCCTGCAAGCGCTCCAGCTCACCGACTATATGTATCCTACACCCGTTTCGCCATCACAAGTAGCCGGTTTGTCATGATTTATATATTTTTAAAACTTTCTTTACTGTCTTGCGCAGAACAGTAAAGAAAGTTTTGACTATTAATTTCAATTCAATTAATATACACCGTGTAACAGAAACATTAAAAGACACAAAGTCTATCCGATCTAGATATTGTATGCTGAGTTACTTAACTATTAACTTTAATAGTTATAATAATTATTAACTTTAATTTGTTATGCAACTTTTTATTAAAAATTTCTATTTTGACGTCACATCAAAATAAACAAGTCACAGCCCTAGTGGTTTAGTAATCTCTGCGTATGTACTTTCATTTATAATCACTACTGCACTGCCGCTTGCTTATGCGCGCCTGACGCGCATGACTCCACTTATAAAAATATTTAATTTACAATTGTATGACAAACTAAAGTTAAGAATTATGCCTAGTAACTCAGTATACAAGTTTTTTTTTTGATGATGTTAAGTGGAAATGGAGTCCAGGCGCAAGGACAACAGCTGAAGCTGGTGCAGCGTGAAAACAACGCAGCACCAGTCACCCTCACCCTGCCGGCCCACAAGGTGCCTCTTCACGCCTCGTTTGAAGGACCCCATGTCATAAGAAGGAGGAAAACGTATGCTGGTAGTCTATTCCATCTTTCGGAAGTGCGACAAAGAAACGAGTCACCAAATTTCTTTGTGCGCGATGAAATGTTTGAGACAGTACAGGGGTGACTCCGGAGAGCAGCACGCGTACTCGTATGGAGGAAGGGAGAAGGTGGAATAAGGTCAAAGAGTTCTTCAGAGCACTCGCTGTGGTATAAGCGGTAGAAGACGCTGAGTGACGCTATATTTTTCCGCAATTGCAGGGGCTCGAGAGCATTAGTGACCTCTGCATTGCCGATAATGCGTATAGCGCGCCGCTGCAATCTGTCCAAGGCATCGAGAAGGTACTTTGCGGAACCGTCCCAAAGGTGTGAGCAATACTCCACGCAAGATTGCTCCTGTATCTTGTACAAAAGGCACAACTGATCCGGCGTGAAGAATCGCCGCACCCTGTTCAGGACACCGAGTTTACGTGACGCTGTTTTTATCACGGCTTCGATTTAGTCCCTCTGGTTCAGAGCGCAGCGAATCTCCATACCGAGCATGTTAATGATGCTCTGCAGACCGAATGATGTGCCTTGAAGAGAGACCTAATTAGATATGAGGTCTAATACCCGATTGAGCTCAATGACAAGATTCACTTGACTCACTTCGGTTTCGACCTGCCCAGTTGCGGGGTGACCGTTATATCCCCCATGCACCGTGCTATCATCTGCATAGCAATTAATATTTCCAAGTGGAAGCCTAACATTGATATGCAGAAGCAACAGCGTGGGGGATAGAACGGACCCTTGAAAGACACCAGCGTTCACTGACATGAACACCGAAGCACATCCGTCTGTGAGTACTCGGATTCTACGCTCATGTAGGAAGCCAGCGACCCAGTTGCAGAACTGAGCAGGCAGACCGTATGCCGGGAGATTGGAGAGAAGGGCTTTGTGCCAGACCCGATCAAAAGCCTTGGCTATGTCAAGGCTAACAGCCACCGATCCACCACGCTTATCAATAGCCTCACCCCAGAGATGTGTGACGAACGCTAGTTTCGGCCGAAACCCGTATTGACGATCGTGAATTAAGGGGTGTTCTTCTAGGTAACGGATAAGCTGTTTGTTTAATATCCGCTCCATGACTTTACACAAAACTGAAGTATTGCCCGGCTATTAGGCGGTAATTAGTCGGATCTAACCGATCTTCTTTTTTCGGAACCGGTTGCACATTAGCATCTCTCCAAGATTCCGGCACACACCCCGAAGAGAGCGAGAGACGGTAAAGACGAGTTAACGCGGGGGACAACTCCGCTGCACACATTTTTTAAACTATTACTGGGATGCCATCAGGGCCATTAGCTTTCCGAACATCGATTGACTGCAGCTCCGCACGTACATCACACTGCCTGATTTTAATATCAAGCATTGTGTGGCAACAGTGAGGAATTGTAGGTGACTGTGCATTGCAGTCATCAATTCGAGAGTTAGCCGCAAAAAGTCTGGACAGGAGATCGGCTTTCTCCTGCGGCTTGTGAGCTAATGATCCGTCAGGACATCTCAAAGGTGGCAGCGAGGGTTGGCAGAAGTTAGATTGCACGACTTTGGCTAGAACTTAACCACAACTCGTGGTGAGCATTGAAGTCCCCCAAAAACACCAATTCCGCCGATGGAAACCGCTCCTGCGCTTCATCTGCTACCCGACTAAGATGTTTCATAAGTCGAGTTGTCTCCATGTCGCCATTATGGGATCGGTAGACGCAGACGTAGACACGGCTATAAGAGTCCAAGTCGACGTGTACCACAAGGAGGGAAATGGAAGGGTCCTCCAGACAGCGCAGACGGCGACAGCAAACATCCGTCCGAACGAATAAGCAAACTCCAGGATTGGCTTTGAAGGATTCTTCAAGCACAAAGCTCGGATAGTGCAGGTAGCTGGTGTCGACCGGAAGGATGATTTGCGTCTCCGTCAAAAACAACATTGCTGGCCGTGCCGTCTCAAGATGGTGGTGGACGGCATAGAGGGTTGTATGGCATCCGCGGATGTTAGCGAACTCGACCTCAAACGGAATGGTTGTGGTGGGGGTGTATACTGTTGTAGGACTAGTTTTAATGTAAGGCGCTGTCATAATGGAGAAAAAGAGGGAGGCGTGAATCGAGGAAATGCTACCGCGATGCAAATAGTCTAAGTGCAGCGGCTTGTTTCACCAGGGATCTGCCTACAGAGGAGTATCATTACCCCGCCGAACGGAAGGTCCCCCAAACCCCCCCGGGAATGGCCGCCGGGACCCCACCTTCCGGTCACCAACCGGCACGACAGACCACCCCGAGATTATGCGTGGCATGGTGAGGCAGCCTCACGAGCTGGTTAGGCTCGCTTGGGCCCCTGTACTGTACAACGGGCGGCCAGTGGGACAGCCGTTTGTACGGGTCTACCTGATCGGCGGGTTAACGAAGTTCTCTTGGCACTGGTTTGACGGAAGCCTCTACAGACCAAATGCATCGCAGCAACATCCACTCGAGCTCTGGTTTTACGCTGGCTGATTCCGCAACGTGACCAACAAGCGGTCACTTGCCGGGTTTTACACCGTGCGTACGGTGGTCACTAACCAGACGGGCCAAGCCCTACCACGCAGCAATTCTTCTCCACTGCTAAAAGACCAGTCCAATAGGTAAAAGGTACAAAATTTTTACAACTGACAGATACAGTACAGACGATTCAAAAGTATTTATTGTACTAAGTTAACTTGAATAAAGCAATTTTTGATTATGGTATTTGATTTTATTATTTACCAATATTTATTTATTTAGATTGCGCTCCTTACGATTTCATCATTGTCGGCGCTGGTTCGGCCGGGGCAGTCATCGCGAACCGGCTGACCGAGAATCCGGATACCAGTGTGCTGCTTATAGAGGCTGGAGGCGTTCCACCCTTGGAAACATTAGTAAGCATTTCATCATCATCATCATCAACATCATCATCACCATCATCATCAGTCTTCATTAGTTCACTGCTGTACATAGGCATCTACAAGTGCACGTCACTATACTCTTATCTTAACGCATGGTTATAAGCAATCATTGTCAAACTCCGTGCAAATATGTATTTAGTCGCTGAAAATCCACATGGTGACGTAATGACTATATGACTGATCTACATCATCATCTGATATCATTGTTTTTCTAACATTTAGCAGTGGATAAATATGCACAAGTGGCACAAGCTTGGTGGGTAAGCTAAAGAAAATAAATAATTAACCATGTTTAGGTATTAACCTTAGGTCTTCTTATTTTTCAGATACCAAAACCAACCATTTTTTCGTTAAGACCAGAGCAAAGCTGGAACTATACAACTCCAGTAGATGAGAAAGTGTACAAATGTAATAGAAACAATCAAATTGATTTGTTCCGAGGCAAAATGTTAGGAGGTACTAGCAGTATTAATTTGTTATTCTACGTCAGAGGTGACCCTCACGACTACGACTTATGGGCCGAAATAACTCGAGACCCATCATGGAAATACAGCAACGTTCTTCCCTACTTTAAGAAGAGCGAACGTTTGCAAGATTCAGTAGTTTCAAATTCAATAACAGGAGCATTTCATAACACTAATGGGTATTTAGGTGTCACAGTAGAACGTCACAGAGAATCAAAACACTACTTAGATTCGTTCAAAGAACTGGGATACGATATTGTTTTGGACACAAATGGCAATTTCACTTTAGGAGTTACTGAACCAATGATGACCCTTGCCAACGGTATCCGACAGAGTACGGCTAACTCGTTTCTAACGCCCATAAGATATCGCGCAAACCTTCATGTAATGATGAATACTCTAGTTTCAAAAATTATTATGAAAAATAAAGTTGCACAAGGCGTTGAGGTGATCGATGTAAACAACAATAAGTTTATCTTTAAAGCGAGGAGAGAAGTGATTATTTCGGCTGGTACAATAAATACACCACAGATACTTATGCTGTCTGGTATAGGCCCAAAAGACCATCTAAAAGAGCTTAACATTAAAGTAAAAGCAGATCTCCCTGTTGGTAAGACAATGCAAAACCACATTGCATCATTTGTATTTTTTACGATGAGTCCACGAAAACCTCTGTCTAAACCAACAAACCCTCATATGTATCCGTTTCCAGTCATTAATGGGTTTGTCTCATTAAACTCTTCTCAGAGTTTCCCTGACTACCAACTTACTTCGCTTCTATTGAATTCAGAAGCATTTCTACAACTTTGCATAACATTTAGCTTAAGTAACGATATTTGTCAGCAAAATTATGAGGCCAGTAAAGGCAAGGACATTTATTTAGTAGCGAGTATGGTATCAAAACCCGATTCCCGAGGAAAAGTTTTATTAAGAAATTCGAACCCTAATACAAAGCCTATAATATACGATGCAGTATTTACAGAAGACTCCGACGTTGAAAATGCAGTCAGGTTTACAAAAGATTTAACACGTCTCGTTAATACTACGTACTTTAAAAGTGTTGATGCAAAAATATTGCCTGAGCCACAATGTGGAAGCTTTGAGTTCGGAAGTGATGACTACTGGCGATGCTACGTCCAATGCATCCAAAGTTCCTACTTCCATTTTGTGGGTACCTGCGCCATGGGCTCTGTGGTCGACAGCAGGCTGCGCGTACTCGGAATCAGACGGCTGCGCATAGCAGACGCCAGCGTAATGCCAGTTATAACCAGTGGTAATACTAATGCGCCCACAATTATGATCGCGGAGAAGGCGGCAGACATGATAAAAGAGGACAATTGGTTATATACCGAGTTCCTTTAAGCAATAGCATAAGTATAAGAATGTTAAGATAGTAAAGTGTAATTTGTTAAAATTAGGAGGCTATTATGTAAATTAGATGAAAGCTGTCGTTATCAAAGAGTAGTAACAGACACCGCTAGAGGGCGCGAACTAGTAAACATTAGCTCCGTATCGTAAATCCCGGAAAATAATTAAAAATAAATAATACGACGTCTAAATACAATAATCATAATAAGAAGTGAATAAATAGTGTCTGCTAACATTGGTGACAGAAGTTTTAAAGGAAAAGTGTTAAAAACTGCAAAACAAAATAGTGCATAAAAATCGACTCAAAACATTAAAACAAGGAAAATTTTTATGATAGAAACTACATGCAGCGAAGTTCATTGATAAACTCCCAAATTAAACTTCAAATGTGCCAGTGAACAGTGTTTGAATTTTTGAAATAGCAAAACGGTCTTTAAATGACCAGACAATTTTGATCGTATTGATAAATGAACTTTGAACCCGTGAAACACTACTTAGTTTGGCAACAAAATTTTATAGCCAAGAACGCCATCTAACGAGGCTGAACCTCTTGAAAAGTTAAAAAAAACACTGCATCAACGCCATCTAGCTCAAAGAAAGAACGAGAGAGAAAGAAAGAAGATATCTTAAGAAAAGTACGAGTTTTTGACAGTCTTCGATTTTCTTATTTTGACGTGCACAAAATGTTTAAATACAATAATGAATCATCAGTATTTAAAATGTAACAGGTGCGATCATGAGTATCACCTAGATTGCACTGAAGTAACGGAAAAAAGATTCTACTTGATGACGAATTTAAACAAAACCAACTATGTATGTCAAAATTTCTATGACCTGCAAAACTTGGGAGCTGATAAAAACATGGAAGCTTTGAGCTGCAATGTAACACAGCGCAAAAAATATCAAATAAACGTATCTGTCGAAAATTCTTTTGAGTCACTATCTGACAGCTAACATTCATCTCTTACTACAGACAGTAAAATTGAAAAAACCTGCCCAGAAAAAAATTTGGGCGAGCCATCCAAAGGCTCTCAAGACATAAAAAATAAAATTTTACTTTTAGAAAATAACCTAAAAGCGGCAAGCAACAAAATCGAAACCCTTCAGTTAGAAAATTCTACTTTGCGAAAGCAAATTACTGAATATGAAAGAAAGTTAAAAACTTCAACTACATACACAATGAAAAGTAAAAATAAAAATGTTAGAAAAATCTCGAATAAAACTGGACCAGAATCGTCAACTGATGAAAATTGCTGTACGAAAACGAACACTAGTATTACAAGCATAACTCAAATAGAGCTGTTAACGGGAAATTCACATGGGAAAACTTTACAAAACGAAGCTCGTGAAAATTGCGCCCAGCAACAACAGAGTACCCATTAGAAGAGGTAAAAGGAAAGCAAGAACATAGGTTATGCATATTTGGAGATGAACAGGGACGTGGTCTAAGTAAAGCACTCTCAAAGACACTTGGAAGTGAGTATAAGATCTATAGTGATTTGAAACCTGGAGCGCAAACCGAACAAATACTGGAAGGAATAAAGGTTGAATGCTCTGGCTACACTATGTCTGACTATGTCCTTATTTTGACGGGTAAAAATGACAAAAATTTCACAAGGCTAAGCTCTCACTTTTTTATCATTTAAGCCAGCTTAACCACACCAACTTTATCCTATGCGAATGTCAAGGAAATAATTTTATCAACATAGGTAAAATAAATAGAGTTTTTCAATCATTCAGCAAAGAGCCGCACGTGAACTACATAGATCTACGCTACTCATACCTGGGCTTATCACGAAGAAACCTCAGACACATATGCCAAAATGTGCTACAGGAAATTACACGTTTTGATTAAAAGCGCAAAATAAAAAACTATCAAGTAAAACAAGTTCAAAAATGATGGAAAGTTATAATCGTTCAAAAGGTAGTTTAGAAAACAGTTTGCAAGAACTAAACCAGATGCAACCCGAGAATAAAGGTGTGACAGCCGCAAAAAACCAAAGCGATGCTTTTTTTCGTGAATAATATTAAAATTCTTTTTCAAAATATGCAGGGCTAGAGTAATAAAATCCATGGTTATAAACATGGTATAAACGGATACACATTGGCGGCAAACTTTTGCAGAAAGGTGTGGGGAATATGGATTAAAAAAAATATTGATTTTATAGAGCGAAATGATATATCGGATCTCTCTGTTGAGTTTATAATAGAGTATTGTGGTGTAGAAATTGATTTTTTAAACCTGTTAATATTGTCATTTACTGGAATGACCGTGAAACGGACACTTTTCAAGATTATTGGAAAAAATGAAAAATGAAAAAACAAAAAACATATTAATCGGAGGTGATTTCAGCATAGGAAAGCAAAAGATTTCTGCAGACTTTAGGAACCTACTCAACTACTGTCATATAATATTATACAGCAAGTAAAAACACCAACAAGAATATGTAGAACCGCAGCCACATGTATAGACCTGGCTTTCACTAATTTTAGTAGAAATCATGTGACAGAGATGTCTGTGACATGGGTCTCTCCGACCACCATGGTGTCATAGTAACTAAAAATACCGATCAATTACTTAAAACAAGTAAAGTAAAAGTGGTAACAAAAAGGACATATTCCGTTAGTGAAGTAAAAAGTTTTCAACAAAATTTAAATTTAATAAGTAGGAAAAAGATGTTGCATCAAGTCACTTGCATAAATAAAAACTATGAAATATATTACAGTGCTCTTAAAACTCTATTTAATTATTGCTCCCCTTTAAAAAACATAACGGTTAAATTAGACAAAAGTAACTCTAAACCAACATGGCTAACTAAAGGATTAAAACTTTCTTGCAAACATAAGCGACTTTTGCGTATTTTAGTTAATCATACAAATAATACAGTTATTAAGAAGCACTACAGATGCTGTAGGAAAATATTTAAAAAATCTGTAATCTACTGCAATTATATATAAATCAAATGGAATAATCTGATAACCGAACTAAAACAATGTGGAATATTATAAAAACAAAAACAAATAAAACTACTAGTAAAATCCATAAAAATATTAGGCTAAATGTAAAAAACTATGTTTTAGACTCACGTATAGATATTGCAAACTATTTCAATAAGTTCTTTTCCACTATAGGGTAACGGATAAAAAAACAACACTACCAGCACACACATACTCCAAGTTGGAAAATACCATCTATTTAAAACCGGTAGATGAGAAAGAAGTAGTCTATTTTACTAGGTCTCAAAAATAAATATAGTTTTGGTGATAACGAGATACCGTCCATACTTTTAAAAAAGTGTGCCTCTGTGCTAGTGGTGCCTCTAGTATTCTTAATTAAAGTAAAAGTCTTAAAGTAAGGGAGACAAAAATAACCCCACAAACTACTAATAAACGACTAATAGCTCTTCTCCCTTCAGTCTCTAAAGTTTTTGAGCGTGCAATGACAAACCATTTGTGCTCTTTTTGTGGAAAATACAACATGCTGGATGACCAACAATATGGATTCAGGAAAAACCGATAAATGACTCTTGCAGTTTATCTGTATGTCCAGCAAATATTAATATATTTTAATGATCAAAATTACGCTGTAGGAATCTTGCTCGACATAAGCCTTCAGCATAAAGTTCAAAGTCTATTGAAGAAATTTGACAGTTTGTGGTAGGTTGATGTGCAGACGTGTGTACTGTATTATTGATGACACTACCTTGTCCAACATTCATGAATCGCAATAAACACTTTGACTTTGACTTTGAAACAGCAGCAATTAAAGCAGTAACAGCGTTCAAAATTTAGAAAGAAGAAGTATAACCATGAATAATTGAATTAAAATATTCGGAGCGGAAGCTGCAGAAAACTCCTTTAAAATAAGATGCTCCTTAAGATAAGATATATTTACCTCCATTTTGTGGTTGGAAAATCACAATTGCATTGTTGACGAAGTTGCAAAAAAAAAAATTATACAGACAACTAGATTAATCGATTATTAAGAAATAGAAAAATCTTTAATATACTATAATTATTATAATTTTTCTTTATTTTGTTTTATTTATGGTATTTCATTTCATTCATTTCAAAAACTTAATGTAATGATCGCCATCGCGGTTGGACGTGTCAACTAATTAATGTGTTAAAATAAACAATTGCATGCAAAACTAGTGACCTAGTTCTACATTAGGCCAAAGCGACTTTTCTGTGTCAATAAGTGTTCGTGCAGAACGAGGAACCTCCTGAAGTTGTGTCCACCCCGGAGCTCCAAAACTGGATGGTCTCCATCGAACAGTGCTTGTTGTGTATGCGCTATTTCTACTGAAGGGAATTCGGACCAGAAGTTAAGGATACAGAATTTGTGCCGAAAAATAAACACACTGAAAAAAAAACCGCAAACAAATAACCAGAATCTCGTAATGCACGCAATAGTCTTTTTTTTTTAGAGAGAGATTGCTGATTGCCTCTATGGCATTTTCAGCTTCACCGGGCTTTTTTGGGGGCGGCGAGGAACGTAAAGGGTCCCTCAAGCCGTGTGAAACGAATCACCTTCAGAGGTTATCTAGAGGGAACGGCATCGCGCACTAGTGCGCGTCCCCGTGCCCTACTAGATTCTCTGAAGGGTTCGGATCGGCTCGGGTTGACCGGGCCGTGGAGGAGGAGCGAAGCGCCCAGGTACATGTCTGTACCTGGTGTAGAGCGAGTGTGAACCGGTTCTTCGTACCCTTGTTCTACGAGTACGGTGTCTTGGGCCTAAACTGGTGTGCATGTTTAGTGTATTCTGTAAATGTGTGCTGTCATTTAGAGGATCGGGCGGGGAATACAGTCTTGTTGTATATGTGACGACAAAACACTTTGTAAATGTTAACAGTTCGGGTTAAATCTGATTTGTAAGTTTAAAAAAAAACACAAATGTTGAGAAAATTTTCACGATCAAGATTTGAACCTGCACCCTTCTGACATACCGGGTCAAGTGCTCTTCCAATTGAGCTATCGTGGTTGAGTTAATGACGGTAGTTGTTGACATTGAATGGGCGCCTTTGGCTTTCAAAGTAAAAAAGTAAACAGTGTTGAATAATTTCGGCGGGCTGGTTAGAACCACGATAGCTCAATTGGAAGAGCACCTGACCCGGTATGTCAGATGGGTGCAGGTTCAAATCTTGCTCGTGGAAATTTTTTCAACATTTGTGTTTTTGTAATTTGTTTCGCAACAAACTTTGCGTTAAAATTATATAAAAACAAAACAAAAACATTTTGTAAGTTTAAAGTTACGTATTGTAAAGAGTACGATGCGGAAATGTTCACCTTACGAAACGACAGGTTAGGATAACTAAATAGTATGATATTCATGACTATATTGTTAATTTATTAGTACCATATATCTTAGTGGTAACAATATTTTAAGTGACGCGAGATGTTTTTTTTTATAAGACTGAATAATATTGTTCACAGAACAATATGATTTGTAATGAATATGATATGTTTTGTAATGGGGATTAGGTTGTATTGTATGTGTACTGTGGTAATTTTCTAAAATTTTCAAATCATGATATACTTCAATTATTTTTCAGAAAAATAAATCGAATGTTGGCAATATTTTTCAGAAAAATAAATTAAAAAAATAATAATTTGAAATGTTTTCAAAAAATTACCTATCAGTGAAATCGGTGAGTGGGTAGTTGGTACAGACGCCTGCACATCAACCATATCTAAAACTGTCAAATTTCTTCAATGCATTTTCAACCATAAATTTAGGTATAAAGTTCAAAGTCTATGAGGAAATTTGACAGTTGTGGTAGGTTGATGTGCAGGCGTGTGTACTTTTAAATACTTAGTCAAGTTAAGAGCCCCTCTTTCACTCACTCACTTTTTGAAAAAAATTTCTTAATTCATACAAAATACTTTGGAGATTGGAGATTGGAGATGGAGATTTGGGGATTAATGATAATGTCACACGTTGCGGCGCGTCGCGGAAACTGACGGGAAGAAAATTAAGTGTTCGCCCATTGAGCAAATAGTAGTAATAATAACTCAATGTGTTCCCCCCCCCCCCCCTCTCCTCAGCACATCGTTGCCAACCTAATGAATCATTCACAACACAGTTCACCGTGTTACTTTAGCTAAACGAATTGTAAACATTAATATCATTAGTATTATGCACAATTGCATAATTATTGTTCTTATTGATTTAATATTATTTGACAGTTAGGCGTTGCTAGGCAACAAAAGTTGTAGTAAGAAGGGTGCGGGGGAGGGGGAGAGAAAACTGTCAAATCGCATTTGGGAACCATAGACACTCGGTTGAAATATTTTATTCCTAGACTACCGGCCGTTGCGACGACATTGATCGAGTGGGTTTTCGAGTCGGTCAGTGCAGCCGCCCAGATTGCGGAAGACCCAGGTTCGATTCATGGCTGGGTCGGGTAGGCATTTAATTTTTTCACTGTATTTTATAAATATTTAATTTGTAATTTAAAATAAATAAATAATAATAATAGTCTTAGGAATTACTTCCTTAACAATGAGTGTAGAATGCACAATTTTTATAAATCCTAAAACTGAGATTTGAAATAAATATAGAGTGAATAATAATAATACTAAGAGCCTCACGCCGCTCTCCTTGGCAAACGAGAACTGGCGTAGACCAACCGTGCTGAGCACTGAAGACCGCAGGAACATATGAAAGAATAAGGAGCTCCACGGGCGGTACTACCGGGCCTTAACAGGGCCCGATGTGGATCTGCTCACGTCGGTAAACTGGCTACGATTTTTGGAAACCGAGGGGTTTGTCTGTGCAATTGCAGACGAAGTCATAATGACGATTAATTATCAGAAATATATCTTGAGGGACGGTACGGTCGATATCTGTCGGTCCTGGTGAGTCACTCAGGCATATTATCTCCAGTTGTTCTCATCTGGCTAAGGGTGAGTACTTGCACAGACATAACCTTATAGCCAGGATTATCTATCCATCAGCAACTTGCTCTTTGATATGGTCTTGTAGAATCTGAGGTGCCGTACTATAAGTACACGCCGGTGCTAGTTCTCGAAAATGGTTATGCAACGCTCTACTGGGATCGATCTGTTATCACGGACAGGGCTATTATTAGTGATTAAACGAACTTACCTTAAGTGAAGTTCTATCATAATTATACGGGTTGCTTTGTTCGAAGAGATTAGTTAAGGACAACTTGTAGTAGCGCGTACCAGCTCGCCATTCATCCACTATAGTTTAAATGATAAATATCAATTGAAAATTATTTTTAATTTGAACCTAACAAATTAAGAATTAAAAAGTTACGATTGAAATGGCGGGTAGATAATACTACACGTCAACTGCTACGGAGCGCTACCAGTCATTTAGTTGAAAGAAGTACTCAGAAGTCAACTAGAGTTCGTCCTGGGATATTTGGGGCGGGTGGGAACTAATCTCTTCGAACGAAGCAACCCGTATAATTATGATAGAACTTCACTTAAGGTAAGTTCGTTTAATCACTAATTATACTTTATTGCTTCGTTCTCGAGATTAGTTAAGGACAACTTGAAGACTTTGATAACTATGACGAACTATTGGTTACTGAGAGTAGAACAGCACTAAGAATACTTCTCTGAGAGGTAGCTTGATGTTAAAAATGAGGAACACTGTTGTAAACAATATAATATTTATATTATAATCAAACGACTAGGTGTCATAAATATAATTACATTAAATTATTATTATTTAGTACGGTTACAGCGAACTCTTAAGGATAATTACTTTTTATATTCTTTCTATGGTAATATTTAGCAAAAGCATTACAATTTCCACTCCAACCAGCAGTGTTCTTAATTAAATCTATATTAACACCTAAATTTCTAGCATTTGAGGTGGACGCGTGTCTTGTCGAATGAGCAGACAAGACTGAGGTGTCAATACCGCTTTAAAATAGCGTATCCTTAATCCACCTGCTTAACGTTTGGCTTGAAACTCTGTTATAGGGTTTTTTGAAACTAATAATTAATTTATCGTCTGTACCTCTTAGAGATTTCGTTTTATCTAGGTAACTAAGTAAAGTGTTAGCCGGACAAATCTCAGGCTTAATTGTATAGAAAGGAATAATCAGATTTGGTTGATAAGATCCTAATGTTGATGTTTTTAGAATATCTGGATTTTTTATTGAAACGCTAAGATTGCCTATGCTTATATTTTTGATAAAAATAAAAACTAACGTTTGCACTCAATGTGCAGTAACCAGACCGAAGTGAGTAATTAATTCTTTCGAATGTGTTTCTAAATCAATATCAGAATTGGGGTAAAAAGATTGCTAGATAATCAGCAACAATCGATATGTCCCAAGTGACGTTATACTTGGACATTGGAGTTCGTAGTCTGAAAAATCCTTTAAATAACCTAGACCGAATGTCATCTGAACTGACCCATGGCCCTAGAATCGAAGCCAACGCTGAGCGGTAGCTGTTTAAAGAACCGTATTGAGCATCTTTGTTGTAAATTTCAGTTAGAAATTCTATAACAAACTTAATGCTGGAGTTATAGGGATCTACATTATGGATAAACCATCGATTGAAGGCACATTCATACTGGCGTAAAGTGTTATTAGACAGGAACCCACAGATGACTTCAACCGACCTGCCATTAGGACGACTTTTGGCGGCGGCGGAGCTCGGCGGCGGGGCGTAGGCACATATGCCGCCGGTGCATATGCAGGCGCTGTCTCTTCGAGGTGCCTCCACGCAAATGGCGGCCTGCTCGCCGTCGCGGGGGGTCGCGAGTTTAAAAGCCGAGTCAAAGTTTTATTTTTCGGTATTGGTCTAAGAACGGTGGTACCAGCCCTGATTTCAGAGCCCGGTTTGTGAATGGACTTCGCTGCCTTCAGCGTATCGGCGAGTTTTTTGCCGAATAAAAATGTGACAATTTGGGTGTCATTGAGGTGGTCTTTAACTTCCTTCTTAATGCACTAACTGGTGAAGCTCCATCTCATCATTGATTCGGTGTGTTGAACATCGCAAACTATGCGACCTGCATCAATGAGAAGTTTTGACATCTAAGCATATTTTTGAACTTGAGAAAGTGCCCGTTTTAAGGCCTGGCCAATACAGGAAATCGCTGCCGATATCCGTTTTTGTTTATTTTGTATAGCAGTGTCTTTTTTCTGTAAGGATTAGGAAAGCGCAGCTTTCACTTTCAAATTTAATGCCGGCTGGTCAATAAATTTGCAATTCTCAGGCGTCAAATATTTTATTTGAATACCTGACGTAGCGACGTGACCCACCTATTTGCAATGTCATTCTGGAGCTTTGGGCCAAATTTTTTGTCTTTGGTGGGCGTTTTCACCAAAAAGACAAAATATCATCATCAAGGGCTATATCGTCATCCGGAGGCTTGTCGACACTGCTTATCGTTTCCGTTGTGGCTACACATGGGGTATTAGGTGTAGGCGCCAATGCCAACGGCGCAGGGTCGGTCGCTGGTCCTGGCACGCTCGATTCGCTTGCTGGTCCCGGAAGGTGCATAGCAACGGCAGTGTCAAAGTCATTAGTGTCATCGTGCATTTCGTACATAGGTAACATAGGTCATCGACGTCTAAAAATCAAAAGCGGAAATTAAGCCGCTAGAAAATAATATGCACTATCACACGTGACACGTAGGTTAATAACACAGAAAAACGGGATAGAAAAGGCATATCCCCAATTGAGATACACACAGTCATTTGCCGAGTATAAGTTTTACATACTAATTGACAAGCGGGTACATACCACTCGGCAATAGTCATAAAAACTATACACTGCAGTAACATTTGTAAGGCAAAATCCCCTTCTAGATTTGCACATATTTGAGACACACACAGTCATTTGCCGAGTATAAGTTTTACATACTAATTGTCAATAGACAAGCGGGTACATACTACTCGGTAATAGTCACAAAAAACTATACACTGCAGTAACATTTGTAAGGCAAAATCCATTCCAGATGTGCACATACTATGTTAGTATGCAAAGCAACCACTTAACATAATAATGTTTCGAGTTCTGCATATTGCTACATAACTAACCTTCATTTATTGACGGAATAGGTTTATAGGCGTAGACGAATCACTAGAACTTGAATTTTTACGACGCAGACGCATCTTGAGTTTTATATTTTTTCCATTTGTTTTAACTTTTTCCACAATATATCACTGTCTTCGTCCTCTGAATGTTTTCTTTTAGGCATATTGGAAATTATTACAACAAATAATGCACAATTATTCTGAAATATAAAAAAGCGGGAAATAACGCGGTGAACGGCGCGGCACTAGAAACGCGAATGACTGGTAGCGCTCCGTAGCGGTTGACGTGTAGTATTATCTACCCGCCATTTCAATCGTAACTTTTTAATTCTTAATTTGTTAGGTTCAAATTAAAAATAATTTTATTTAATTTTCAATTGATATTTATCATTTAAACTGTCATCGCGGCGGCAGCGCGGCGCGGCGGCGGTGTCGGCTGCTCACTTTTAATTCACTTTTTTTTTTAAATAAACAAAGTGTTGCAAATATTTTACGAGCGGGACTCGAACCCGCACCCCATGATATGCTGGGTCAGGTGCACTGCCAACTATGCTATCGTGGCTCAATCCAACTCGCCGAAATTAATCAACACTATTTACACTTACTCTGTAAGCCAAAGGGGCCATTCAATGTCGACAACTACGTCATCAACATCCGATCTTAATAATTGTAAAAATATTAAAGATCAGTTAAGAAAAGATCAGGCAAGATTATGGTTGTATACGCAAACTTTGTAGCGAACAAATTACAATTTGAAAAAAGACAAATGTGTTGAAAAAAATCCACTAAAACTACTATAGGGATGCATTGAGTCGCCCGATTGATGTTATACGTTTTATTTTTGCTTTGTAATTTTAATGGTTTTTTTTTTCATTGTGTAACTATTATTTCTATTTGTTTTTACATGTTTAATTATTTTAGTTATGGTTTTATGTAACATATAGGTAACAATTTGTTTATTTTTATATTTTATGTAATTAACTCTATTATATTTTGCCATCAGTTTCAATTTAAATTTAACTAATAAATTTTTAATTTTTTTTCTTTTTGTTTTGTTAATTAGGTGTTTTTACAATTCACTAATAAAATGTGCCTTAAGTTTTTTTTATATGTGTATATACTTTTACATTCTTTAATTTCCTCGGGTAATTTGTTATAAAACTGTACCCCCTCATAGATGATAATCTTTTTTCCGTAGTTAAGGGTTCTGGGTAATGGAAGGTATAGTTTGTTCTTATTTCTTAATTATGCGTGTATTGTCTTTTAGCTATGGTAATAATACAGTGGATTGCATTTGATGTTATCTTTTTTATTAAAATACATGTACTATATTTGTATAATTGGGAAATATTAAATAATTTAGTATTTTTATATACAGTTTCTGTAGGGGTAAGTATATTTAAATGAAATAAAACTTTTATCATTTTATTTTGAATGACCTGCAAGACATTAAGAGTAGTTTCAGAAGCTGATCCCCAAATCTCGATTAAATATTGGAGGTGTGATTTAACTAATGCATCGTACAACATAATGCGAAATTTATGGGGTATACAATTAGATGCCTTGCGCAAAGAACCCAAAACTGGCTGCAACTTATTCCTAATAAGCTCAACATGCGATTTCCATGAAAGCTTATCGTCCAGCCATAAGCCTAGATATTTTTCTTGGGTAGACCGGTGTTTTACTATGTTATTAATGGTCAAAGGTGGGTGATCTGATAGTTTTTAGTTTTTTGCGGTAAATATAATGAAAGAAGTTTTAGAAACGTTTATCGTTAGTAAATTATGTAAAAAACACATGTTGAGCAGATCAAGGTCATTTTGAGCTTCGGTAATTATGTCGTTCAGAGAGTGGCCAAAATAAAAAAGGCAAGTGTCGTCAGCATACATAGTCAAGTGACCAGTCAATCCTACATTGGTGATTTTGTTTACATAGATAAGAAACAACAAAGGTCCCATTATAGAACCTTGCGGTATACCAAAGTTAATTCTTTGAGGGTTACTTTTTGAAACCCCTATTTTAACAATTTGTTGTCTATTATCGAGATACGATTTTAATATTTTAAGGGCTAATTCAGATAGACCTATGTTATTTAACTTTTATAATAATTTTGAATGACTTAGCGAATCGAAAGCTTTTTTAAATCAATAAATATAAATATGTTGTTCATTTAGAAATTCTTTTTGATTGAGGTAAGCTAATAGTCTATTATAGAGGATGCGTTCAAATATTTTAGATATAACCGGAAGGAACGAGATAGGCCTATAATTGCTGGGGTCTGTTTTAGATCCGGATTTGTAAATAGGACTTAATTTAGCAATTTTCAACGACTCAGGAAAGTAGCCTTCCAGAAAACATTTGTTATTGCAGTTAGACAAACCCTCGGATATACTTTATTTTAGGCATTTAATCGCCTTTGTGCTTATACCATCTATTCCGGTACTCGAGCGGTAATTGTCTAAGCCGTCGATTATTTTTATGACCTCATCCCTACTACTAGGTTCGAATTGAGACAGTGTCACAGTGTGTGTATAGCCATTTCTATACATTAGAGTGTGCATGGAGCTTACATGATATTAATGGGGTATTTTATTTGCCAAGTCACTGCCTACTGTAGAGAAGAAGACATTAAAACTCTCACAAACTTTACTACCACCAGTTATCGGGATTGAGTCAATAGACTCGCTAGTAATAACTAGCTTAGGAACAATGCAGGTATCTTGTATTTTATTTTTTGCCAAAGTATTAATTAGATCCCAAATCTTTTTTGAATTATTTTGACGTTTTTAGAACAAATTATAAAAATATTTTTTCTGAACTGTTTTTATTTGTAGTTTAACTTTAGTCTGTTGCTCTTGAAATTTTTGTAAAAGTTCTTTGTTACCTTCATCTGTCTTCGAGTTCTGCCATAATTGATTTCTTTTATTTAAATTATCTAGTATATTGCTATTGATCCAGTCTTCTTGCGGAGCATTTAAAATTTTCGTCTTTGATACTTTATTCTTATTTATGCAGTGAGTTATACTTTGTTACAGATACTTAAATTTGTTGTTATTCTTTTCAAAATCTGTTATTAATCCATCATTGTGTAACCCTTCATAGTCTATAGCTTCGTATTGTATGCGTTTATTTGTATGTGGCTCCATTTTAGTAATTTGAAAGAATATTTGTCTGTGGTCTGAGAGCGGTGTATCTAGTAACAAAAAGTTGAAAGTATGTTTGGTTACATTAGTACACACGTGATCCAAGATTGTATTCGTCGTGCTGGTTACGCGTGTGGCATATTCCTTGGTTAATTTGTTTAATATGATGTAGCCCAACACGTTTATAGTATGTAGATATTTCTTATATGTATTATCCTTGCTCAGCAAATCTATATTAAAATCTCCGAAAACTATACATCTTTTTCTCTTCTCCAGTTGAGAACAATATATATCTAAATTTTTTTTGTGTTGGTGTCTGGTGGCTTGTCGATTAGTCCAATATTAAGCGATAACTTGTTTATCTTTAACCATAAGTAGTGATTTCCATTTTCCACTAAGTTGTCAGTCACCTCATATTTGATCGTGTCCGAAAGATAGATGGAAACTCCACCCCCTGCGCTGTGCGGTCTGTAGTTGAAAATATGCTTATAGCCGGGTAGATGGTATAATTGGGCGTCATGATCTGATTTTATCCAGGTTTCCGTTAACACTATTATGTGCGTAGTGGTAGGTATTGCTTTCAGAACGCATTTTAATTTGTCGTACTTTCCCTGTGATCGAATACTACGAATATTGGCATAGAAAAATCTTAATGATGACGGGACAGCCAGAATGGTCTTACAATAATTTGAAATGAAATAACTTGTACTCGTATTTGATTTATCACTATTTTTTACACAATTGTGCTGCGTAATTAGTTTTTTTTTGTTTTTTTTAATATCTTGGGCTTATTTTTAATATATTTAATCGAGAGGTCATGTTCTCCACTGTTTTCTCGTTCTTTTAATTCATCTTTCAATGACTGTAAGTAGTTTTTCTGGGCTGGTGTTTAATCCGAGTATATCAAGATATTATCTGGCAGTTAAAATTTATTACGCAACAGTTGTTTAGATGTATAATTATTATCAAAACATACCTTCACGGGACGATTTTTTTCGAGGTCATACTTCCCTAATCTTATAAGGTTAATTGGCTTCGGGCAGTTCAATAATTATAATAAATAATTGTTGCGAAACAAATTACAAAGACACAAATTTTGAAAAAATTTCAAATCCTGCTCGTGGAATTTTTTTCAACATTTGTGTTTTTGAAATTTTAATTTGGTTTTTAACGTAAAAGTCGTAGTCGCTTTCATGTAGTATTTTTATATGATCAAGGTTGACTCTTACGTATTTTTTTGGTTAGGTTTGTGCTCTTTGTAGACTATGGCTAACGCTAATAACATCTGAGCGAACTCTGGCTGACGAACTCTTGGTGGAAATAGACATTTCTTATATGATTATGTTACTAAAGTTGCCTCAAGCTTGTTTAATTGTAACACTGTTTAAAACAGTGTCCGTTTTATGCAATGTTTCACTCGGATAAACTTCAGCTAATGACCACTTTGTAATTTACAGCAATATTTATTTGTTTCTATATGATATGACAACAAAGCAAACAAATCGCACTGTCACCTTTATTTTATAGGGATAAGGCGAAATAATTTAGAGTTACGTTACGTTAATTTAACTGAATTTGAATTTCCCACGTTGACATGGATATGATTTTTCAACCCTCGTTTCCTACCTAGTCATTAATTAAGAAGATTTTGTAAATAAGTAATCGTTTTATTCATTACTAGCGGCCGCCCGCGGTTTCACCAGCGTGGTTTCCGTTCCCGTGGGAATATCGGGATAAAAAGTATCCTATGTGTTAATCCAGGTTATAAACGATCCGTCCGTTGCAGCGTGAAGAACACACATACCTACAAACTTTCGTATTTATATATATACACATATATATATATTTTTATATTAGAAGAAGGCAAACGAGCAGGCGGGTTACCTGATAGGAAGCAATCACCGCCGCCCATGGACATCCACAAAACCAGAGGAATCGCAGATGCGTTGCCGGCCTTATTAGTGTGATTGTTACATGTTAAATAATATACTTATCTTTGAAAAGTAGTGTTTCATTTCCCATTAGCCTAGCCATTTAACACACCTGTGTTAAAGGGCGTTTTTCACGATCCAATTTGATCGGATTCTAATTACGACATTGGAAGAGATGAAATTGCAGTTAGAACAGTTAGGATTCTAAAGTTTTACCGTCGAACCATTTTAAGCTTTATCTCTATCAGATAACGCATAGTATATCTTGAAAGAGTCTGGATAGACGCACGGCTGCTCGTCGTCGCGGCGGCGCGCCAGCGCCGCCAAAGCGCAAGCGCAACCCGACCAGCGGCTCACCACTGCGACTGCGTTCAAGCGATACTATGCGTTTTTTGATAAACATAAAGCTTAATGGTTTAACAGTAATACTGCTGACCACTGCCACTTCGGTGTGAATTGACCCTTATTGAAACCAAGTATCGATTAATGGGTATTGACTTAATCACCATGCTTGCCAAATGTGGGTTGGTAATATCAAACCCGGGCTAATGTATCGAAAAATCTTTCGATACTTTTAGTCGTAATTTTACATTAAGTCAAAAAGTTGTTCCCACCTCGAACACAGTTTATTTTATTTCGCAAACAGTAAATTTAGTAAAATACCTATTATAAAATTTTTAGTAAGAAGTAGCCAAGTAATTAATACGCTACATAAAGTCCATTTTAACAGTATAGTAAGTAGGTTTTTAACATACAGCCGAGTGCCTTTATAATTACTTATTCACTTTTCAATATATATTCAATAGACTCTTGAGTCGAATGCTGAATCCTTCCTTAATTTTAATATTGCACGAAAAGGCGCTTTACGCACACACGTACGCGCTAGTGCAGCACGACATTACAAGCAGGACAGTGAACAGGCTATTTGTATACAGCGCTCAAGGTCAAAGTGTAGTAGCCTGATGTGCTGCCGTGGTACAATAAATATTAGCACAGGTGAACAAGTTGCCCATTCGAATTTACTGCATGTATATAATAAAGACACGAGTTTCCTTTGTGTCATTAGGTTTTGGGAAGTGCCAGCGAAGATGGACGTCGAATACACTATTTTAAATATCACAACGATACAAACCGCATTGCTAACCCTGCAAGCGCTCCAGCTCACCGACTATATGTATCCTACACCCGTTTCGCCATCACAAGTAGCCGGTTTGTCATGATTTATATATTTTTAAAACTTTCTTTACTGTTCTGCCAAGACTATTAATTTCAATTCAATTAATATACACCGTGTAACAGAAAGGTGTGGTAAACATTAAAAGACACAAAGTCTATCCGATCTAGATATTGTATGCTGAGTTACTGAGACATAATTATTAACTTCTGACAATCTTTCTGTTGTCAAAATGTTCTGTTTTACTGTACGTTTTTGGAATCCAATTTAATTTAATTTAATTAATTAATTGTAACTTTATTTAATTCTTTGTAGTTTAATTCATTGTTATTTGATTCATTTATAGTTTTTAAAAGTCTTTAATTTTTAATTTGAGTCTGTAGATTGCTGTGTTTATTGATTTTTAATTTTGTCGTGGTGACAAGTACGTATGTTTGCGCCAAAATTTTTATATAATGCTGTGTGTACACGTTTTTTGGGTCTCGATCTAGTTTTAATCTATGTAATTTCTGTTTTCTACTTTTATTTGATTGTTACCTGTTGTGTATGCCAATATAATAAATAAATAAATAAATAAATAAATAAATAAATAAATAAATAAATAAATAAATAAATAAATAAATAAATAAATAAATAAATAACTTTAATTTGTTATGCAATTTTTAATTAAAAATTTCTATTTTGACGTCACATCAAAATAAACAAGTCACAGCCCTAGTGGTTTAGTTACCTCTGCGTATGTACACACGCCAGCACATCAACCTACAACAAACTGTCAAATTTCCTCAATAGACTTTGAACTTTATACCCAAGTAATATAGTTGAAAATGTATTGAAGAAATTTGACAGTTTTGGATATGTTGACGTGCAGGCGTCTGTACTTTACCCTATATGATCACTGCTGCACCGCTGCTTGCTCATGCGCGCCTGACGCGCATGACTCCACTAAAAAAATTTTTAATTTACAATTGTATGACAAACTAAAGTTAAAAATTATGCCTAGTAACTCAGCATACAAGTTCTAGATCAGATACACTTTGGATCTTTTAATTTTGACCACACCTTTCTGATACACGTTGTATATCTAAAGGTACGACCACGATCTCAACCACACTAGCAGTAGTGCACTAGTAGTAGTAGGCACTCACTTTCACAAGAGAGTGTGTTGATGGCCTCATACGGGTTTTCAGCGTCACCGGTCTTTTTTTTGAGGGCGACGAAAAATTTGAAGGGTTCCACAAGCCGTGTGATCGAAACACCGTCAAAGGGTTTTTAGAAAAGATTACACCACGCAAGCGTGTACATGTGCTCTTTCTCTACTAGATTCTCCGAGGGGCCGGGTCGGATCAGGGCATCGTACCGGATATCATTAGCGGCTGTAGAACTCATATAGGCACAGTACTGATTTATCATCAGTTTGCTGTGCAGTTTCTTGCGCTAATTCTTCTCCACTGCTAAAAGACCAGTCCAATAGGTAAAAGGTACAAAATTTTTACAACTGACAGATACAGTACAGACAATTCAAAAGTGTTAATTGCTTTATTCAAGTTAACTTGAATAAAGCAATTTTTGATTATTATATTTGATTTAATTATTTACCAATATTTATTTATTTAGATTGCGCTCCTTACGATTTCATCATTGTCGGCGCTGGTTCAGCCGGGGCAGTCATCGCGAACCGGCTGACCGAGAACCCGGATACCAGTGTGCTGCTTATAGAGGCTGGAGGCGTTCCACCCTTGGAAACATTAGTAAGCATTTCATCATCATCATCATCATCAACATCATCATCACCATCATCATCAGTCTTCATTAGTTCACTGCTGTACATAGGCATCTACAAGTGCACGTCACTATACTCTTATCTTAACGCATGGTTATAAGCAATCATTGTCAAACTCCGTGCAAATATGTATTTAGTCGCTGAAAATCCACATGGTGACGTAATGACTATATGACTGATCTACATCATCATCTGATATCATTGTTTTTCTAACATTTAGCAGTAGATAAATTTGTAGTGGCACAAGCTTGGTGGGTAAGCTAAAGAAAATAAATAATTAACCATGTTTAGGTATTAACCTTAGGTCTTCTTATTTTTCAGATACCAAAAGCAATCATTTTTCCGTTAGGAGCAGAGCAAAGTTGGAACTACACAACTCCAGTAGATGAGAAGGTGTACAAATGTAATAGAAACAATGAAATTAATTTGTTCCGAGGCAAAATGTTAGGAGGTACTAGCAGTATTAATTTGTTATTCTACGTCAGAGGTGACCCTCACGACTACGACTTATGGGCCGAAATAACTCGAGACCCATCATGGAAATACAGCAACGTTCTTCCCTACTTTAAGAAGAGCGAACGTTTGCAAGATTCAGTAGTTTCAAATTCACCAACAGGAGCATTTCATAACACTAATGGGTATTTAGGTGTCACAGTAGAACGTCACAGAGAATCAAAACACTACTTAGATTCGTTCAAAGAACTGGGATACGATATTGTTTTGGACACAAATGGCAATTTCACTTTAGGAGTTACTGAACCAATGATGACCCTTGCCAACGGTATCCGACAGAGTACGGCTAACTCGTTTCTAACGCCCATAAGACATCGCGCAAACCTTCATGTAATGATGAATACTCTAGTTTCAAAAATTATAATGAAAAATAAAGTTGCAAAAGGCGTTGAGGTGATCGATGTAAACAACAATAAGTTTATCTTTAAAGCGAGGAGAGAAGTGATTATTTCGGCTGGTACAATAAATACACCACAGATACTTATGCTGTCTGGTATAGGCCCAAAAGACCATCTAAAAGAGCTTAACATTAAAGTAAAAGCAGATCTCCCTGTTGGTAAGACAATGCAAAACCACATTGCATCATTTGTATTTTTTACGATGAGTCCACGAAAACCTCTGTCTAAACCAACAAACCCTCATATGTATCCGTTTCCAGTCATTAATGGGTTTGTCTCATTAAACTCTTCTCAGAGTTTCCCTGACTACCAACTTACTTCGCTTCTATTGAATTCAGAAGCATTTCTACAACTTTGCATAACATTTAGCTTAAGTAACGATATTTGTCAGCAAAATTATGAGGCCAGTAAAGGCAAAGACTTTTTTTTAGTAGCGAGTATGGTTTCAAAACCCGATTCCCGAGGAAAAGTTTTATTAAGAAATTCGAACCCTAAGACAAAGCCTATAATATACGATGCAGTATTTACAGAATACTCTGACGTTGAAAATGCAGCCAGGTTTACAAAAGATTTTACACGTCTCGTTAATACTACGTACTTTAAAAGTGTTGATGCAAAAATATTGCATAATTCACAATGTGGGAGCTTTGAGTTCGGAAGTGATGACTACTGGCGATGCTACGTCCAATGCGTCCAAAGTTCCTACTTCCATTTCGTGGGTACCTGCGCCATGGGCTCTGTGGTCGACAGCAGGCTGCGCGTACTCGGAATCAGTCGGCTGCGCATAGCAGACGCCAGCGTAATGCCAGCTATAACCAGTGGTAATACTAATGTGCCCACAATTATGATCGCGGAGAAGGCAGCAGACATGATAAAAGAGGACAATTTGTTATACACTGAGTTCCTTTAAGCAATAAAATAAGTATAAGAATGTTAAGATAGAAAAGTGTAATTTGTTAAAATTAGGAGGCTATTATGTAAATTAGATAAAAGTTGTCGTTATCAAAGAGTGATAACAGCAGCATGAAACAGCAGCAATTACAGCTGTAACAGCGTTCAAAATTTAGAAAGAAGAAGTATAACCATGAATAATTGAATTAAAATATTCGGAGCAGAAGCTGCAGAAAACTCCTAAAAAATAAGATGCGCCTTAAGATAAGATATACTCCTCTATTTTGTGGTTGGAAAACCACATTTGCATTGTTGATGATGTTGCTTAAAAAAATATACAATAATAAATCCTCATCATCCTCTCCTCTCATCATCCTATAAATCTTCTTTGGTCTTCCTCAATGAAGTATTTTAGGCCCCACTCTGTTTCTAGTATACAATAATGACCTTTGTTATCTGCAACTACATCGTGGTAAAATCATATCTTATGCTGATGACACTGCGCTGCTCTTCTCTGCTAACTCCGATGAAGATGTCTATGAGTTTGCACAACGTGGCTTTAATATTGTTAATAACTGGCTACATCAACATATATTAACACTGAACGCTGCTAAAACCAATTACATACAATTTTCTATGCATAAATCAAACTTGGCTACAACAAATACCTTATTGTTTGCTTACCATTGTAAGGACCCTATGAATCACGACTGTAAGTGTCCAGAGATTACTATCACTGACAAGGTAAAGTATTCAGGCGTTTTAATTGATGAATCCCTTTTTCTGATTCAATTAATTAACAATGAGGTTTTATTGTAAATCATAGAAGCGCCGTCATATTATTATGTTTAGTATTTATGTTTTGTATTTTATTGTAAAATACGTTCATTCATTAAAGATTTATCATTATACTTATTATTTATTTTAAATCTTAGATTTAGGTTTTTTATAAAAATTATTTATAAAGTAAAATATAACAAAATATCAACAAAAATACAACTTTCATAAAAACCTAAACCTTGAATACCGCCAGCAGCGCGGAGCAAGACTCAAGCTACCGGCGATTAAGGCTGCAGAGAAAGAAATCACCTAACAATGCGTTCCGTGTCCAGAAGTGTTGCCTTCTGTATCTGATCCTTGATCCAGCCATCCAGCGAAAGCCTTTTGAGATGTTGGTCGAGACTCTTTGCTATAAGGTCCTTTGCAGATACGACTATGGGGACAAAGATCGTCGAATCCCGCCGAATCCATATCCCACATAGCGGTCACCTCGTGAGCCAAGTCAAGGTACTTAGTGAGCTTGCCCTTCTCGACTTTCACAAGGTTCTCGTCATGCGGGATGGTGATATCGATGAGCATTGCTGCCCATTGTGATAACAGATCGATCACAGTAGAGCGTTGCATAACCATTTTCGAGAACTAGCACCGGCGTGTACTTATAGTACGGCACCTCAGATTCTACAAGACCATATCAAAGAGCAAGTTGCTGATGGATAATCTTGACTATAATCCTGGTTATGTCTGTGCAAGTACTCTCCGTTAGCCAGATAAGAACGACCGGAGATAATATGGACGGCGGGCGGCATGCCCGACAGATGTCGACCGTACCGTCCCTCAAAATATATTTCTGATAATTATTATTCGTCATCATGACTTCGTCTGCAATTGTACAGACAAACCCCTCGGTTTCCAAAAATCGTAGTCAGTTTACCGACTCGAGCAGATCCATATCAGGCCCTGTTAAGGCCCGGTAGTACCACCCGTGGAACTCCTTATTCTTCCATATGTTCCTGCGGTCTTCAGTGCTCAGCACCGTTGGTCTACGCCAGTTCTCGTTTGCCAAGGAGAGCGGCGTGAGGCTCTTAGTATTATTATTATTCACTCTATATTTTTTTCAAATCTTAGTTTTAGGTTTTATAAAAATTGTGCATCCCACACTCATTGTTAAGGAAGTAATCCCTAAGACTATTATTATTTTTTATTTTTTAAATTACAAACTTTATATTTATAAAATACAGTGAAAAATTTAATGCCTGGGTCTTCCGCAATCTGGGCGTCTGGAAAACCCACTCGATCAATGTCGCCGCAAACGTCCGACCCACGGCCGGTAGTAATAAAATAAATCAACCGAGTGTCTATGGTTCCCATACAACTTTTGTTGCTTAGCAACGCCTAACTGTCAAATAATATTAAATCAATAAATACGAATTTAAATAATTTTAATCACTCGACATTAGCGAAATTATTGGTGTTGGAAAAACCCTACAGAAGCCATTTCACAAGAAAATAATAACGAATTTAAATATTTTATGTGATTATTATTGTTGATTAATTTTTGTAACTTAAAATATTTTTTTTTTAAAGTTATGCAAAATGTATAGTAATTGCATTGTTATAAGTTGTGCTAGTAGGCGAAAGGATTTCAACTTCTGTAGGTTTATTTACTAAAAGTGAAAATATTTCGAAAAGTAGTTGAAGTGCCATGAAGTGTTTAACCAACCTACGGAAAATAAGTTTTGATTGCACATATTTCCTAAATGGTAACTTCTTAAATGGTATTTTAAATTTCTTCTTAGTTAGTAATTTATATTTGCATACACTATTATTCATTTAATGCATAAAATATTATAGCATACCCCAGAATAATTGAATAAATAAATGAGGTATATGTAGAGCAACGGGTCCAGAAAGGCTGATGACGACTATTATATTATACATTAGGTAGGTAGTTATGTAAAATACATAGTACTACCAGCTACCACAGTACTACCTACTACTAGTATACACAGCACAAAATACCTAATACAGTTCCTATGCAAAATGGTTATTAAGAAGAACCAGTGCTCGTTTGTCAATATTCTTATATTATTTATTGTATATAGCGTTCAATTAAATCAGTGGCGTATATTTAAAGTACAGGTAGTTTGCGCCAAAATAAAAATATTTTCCCCAATAAACATTATAATTTATACGCTAGTTTTAGAGTAATTGATTATTAATAGTTAGAAAAAGAAATACGTAAAACATTATACTGTACTCAGCTAATCACTACTACATGCGCACGCGTACGGTAAATGAACTCTGTTTACACATGACACGCCCCTAACCGCCTACGTCACGAGGTGCCTTTGCACACTCACTCACACATTGATCAAAGTGTATGTGAGCTCACCGTTATAAGCGTCGTCGGTCTCTGAGCACGCACGGGAGGACTCCCAATTTCTTACTACGTAGGTTATGTCGCGCGCTAAAAAAAATGTGCTCGTGATAGATAGTAGGTAGTTAAGAGTTATTTATTATTATGAATTAGGTATTTTTACAGAGAATGATAAGTTTAATAAATGTTGAAATGTTAAATGTTTAATATCTTATTATATAAGATAAATAAAATACATTTAATTTAAAATAGTTTATTATAATAACAATAAGAGACATATTTTTATCACAATGACAAATGAAAAATACATTTATTAATATTGACAAATTACTAATCATCTTTTCATACCTCCCATCACACTTTCAGGTTATAACAGGTTTTAAAGAAATTACTACTCCGTAAATAACATAGGTTTAAATAAATTGCACAACAGGCAAGCATGATGACATGTTGTTGACTTATAAAGTGTAAGTTAAACTGTATACCGTACATACACGTAGTTAACCTCAAGTCTAAAAATGAGTAAATACATTTTTTAAGTTAAGTTAAATTGATAATGTATGTACTAAAAGCTAAAAAATAATTCAGTAGGTCCTAGGCACAGGTACAGGTAAAAAATAAAATCGTTGTGCGCACGTAACCTGCGTTAATATTTTAAAGCCCGGTGAAGCTGAAAATGCCGCAGCGGCAATCAGCAATCTCTCTCCAAAAAAAAAAGCGTTAATATTTCTAAATAGCATTTTTTTATTATGATATAGCGGTTGACTTGATAGAAGTTTCACACGCATAACGATTTTATTTTTTACCTGTACCTGTACCTAGGACCTACCGAAATATTTTTTAGCTTTTAGTACAACTATCAATAAAACCGATTAACTTAAAAAAATTGTTTACTCGTTTTTTAATTTCAAGTTTTTAATTTTTAATTTTATTTTCGTTATTCTACTAATCAAGCCCTTTCATTTGATACCCACATAGAGTAATTAGTGATAAACTATGTAATCCGCCATTATGTAGCGGCAGCTATCTTGGATTTACAATGATACCGAATGTATTGAATTATATTGTCATCAGAACTAAAAAAAATTCAGATCAATCCGTTAACAGGAAAGGGGTCAAATTTCAATTACTAGATTTGACCCAACGTTACAGGGCAAGCTAAATAAAACCGTTTTAAAATTATTGACATTTCTTTAAGATGAAGAATGATAATTTATAAAAAATATATAATGAAAAACAATTATTAATTGTTTACTGAATATCAGATCGCAAATTTATAGTGAATAGAGGGTTTACCCTTTTTTTTATTTAGATTTTTGCTTTTTATGTGCTACCGGTAGATAGTTTAATCGACGCATAAATATTTTTTGTTCTGACACTCCTTGTTTTGTGCTCCGAACTTATGTAAACGCAATAACTTCATTACGTACTAGAAGACTAGGAGCAATACTGTACATAACCAGTACTCCTCTATACTTTTAATACACAAAATTGATAATTTAGGCTTGTGTGACATGAGCTAACAAAAAAAAACCAAGTGCATACAAGTTTGTCATGTTTAAACTTTGATTTGGAGGCTTACTAACTAAACCTCTTTTCCACTGCCTGTCTGATATCTTACCTGTCTGTATGAAAGGGATACTTTGAAATAAAAATAACAATCAATTAAGGTTTATTGCAGCTTCTAACCCTTAGAAGCGTCAGGATAAACATTCATTTTTTGGGGGTTAAATTTACTCGCGTCCGTAGGTTTACTCTTGAGACCCAACAAGTGACCCCTGGGTGGTGCTAAATGAGTGACACAGTCTGAGTGGCAGAGCCACGCTGCGTTGCAGCACGAAATGGGCCGGCCCACCCGGCGTAATAACACCCTCTCACAGAATATCGGCGTGAAACTATGGCACTCGTTGCTGTTGTATTTCGTCCGGTTAGTGAAAGTACCATCTCTCACCCCTCCCCCCTCCCAATTCCTACTCGCTCCTCAAGATCCAACTCCTTCCTCAAGGCCGGCAACGCATTTGCGATCACTTTGGTTTTGCGGGTGTCCATGGGCGGCGGTGATTACTCTCCATCAGGTGACCCCCACCTGCTCGTTTGCCACCTTTCACTATATATAAAAAGGATATTAATACTAATGTGTAAAATAAACGCGAGTAGATCCGTAAAAGTTGTTTCATTTCAATATTATAACATTGCTTTAGTCCCATAACCAACATTTACTAATCGTCATTGGTAGGTACTTAACATGAACCAAACTCTAATTGTAAAAGTTAAGGTTAATCCTGAAATGTTTAACTAAAACCTAAGATTTACTAAAAGTTGGGCTTTTACAGTCACACGTACATACAAATTGACAAGTTATAGCTTCGCATTACTATGAAATTCTATTGAAAGCTACTTTTTACTGCCTTTAGGTATATTTCACTTTTTCATTAATTCATGATCTTCCTTGATTATGTCAGCTGCTTTCTCACCAACCATCATTGAAGCGGCATTGGTATTGCCGCTGGGGACAGTAGGCATAACGCTAGCATCTGCAACCCGCAGCTGCTTAAATCATGGAATGCGTAGTCTACTATCCACCACAGAGCCCATAGCGCAGGTGCCCGTGAAATGGTAGGTAGAGGTATGGACGCATTTAACATAACACTTCCAATATTCATCACCACCCAACCCAAAACTCTCACACTGTGGCAAAGATAGTAATTCTGCTCCAACACTCTTAAAGAACGTCGTATTCACAATACGAACAAAATCTTTTAAATACTTCACTTCGTCATCAACGTCAGACTCTTCAGTAAACGTCCCATCAGTAGTAATAAGAGGTTTGTCCTTAGGATCTGAACTACGTAACAGAATCTCTCCACGTGTTTTAGCGTTCAGCATTACAACACCTGCTAAAAACACATTCTTGCCTTTGCTTTTTTCATAGTTTCGTTGACAGATTTCATTACTGAAAGTGAAAGAAATGCAAAATTGTAGATATGATTCCGAATTCAATATAAGACCAATTAGCTGATAGTCTGGATAGGTTTGAGAAGAATTTAAAGCCACAAAGCCATTCACGATTGGCGCTGGATATTGATGGGCATCAGGCGGTTGAGGTGTCGAATTGTCTTCACCCATTGTAAAAGTAACATATACTGTTATATGGTCTTGCATGTTCATTCCAACGGGAAGGTCAGCTTTAACGCCAATGCCTAACTTTGACAAATGATCTTTTGGCCCTATTCCTGACAGCATAAGTAGTTGCGGTGTATTAATAGCACCAGCTGATACTACTACTTCTTTTTTTGCTTTGAGGGTTAACTTACGATTATTACCATCGGTGACTTCTACACCATGAGCAACGTTGTTATCAATGATGATTTTTGTAACTAAAGTATTTTTCATGACATGAAGATTCGAGTAATATTTTATAGGCGTTAGAAAAGCATTAGCTGTGCTCTGTCGAATCCCATCAGCAAGCGTCACCATCGGTACAGTAAATCCAAGCGTGTCGTTTCCATTTGTATCCAAAACTATATTGTTCCCTAGTTCTTTGAATGAATTTAAATAGTTATTGCTTTCACTGCGACGCGGTATCGTGATGCCCAAATATCCGTCAGTGTTATGAAAAATACGATTTGAGGATTCCAAAACTGCTGCATCTTCTAGGCGTTCACTTTTCATAAAATAAGGAAGCACGTTGTAGTAGTTCCAGGACGGGTCATTTGCGATTTCAGCCCATTGGTTGTGTCGTGTGGATTGCCCCTCACGTAAAATAAATAATTAATACTACTTGAACCACCCAACATTTTCCCGCGATATAAATTGATAGCATGATTTTGATTACATTTATATAAGCACTTGTTGCGTATCGTGGTGTAGTTCCAGTCTCCTTCTGATCTCAAGGGGTAGAACATCGTGGCAGGTAGCTGAAAAAAAATGGAAGTATTTAAATCAATAATGTTACTAAAATTGATAGATGGGGTAGGAGTTAAGTTCCACATTCCTACTATTATATTACCCCCCATCACCCTAACCCGCTTGTTGTGGCGGCCGCCAACTATAATGTTGGAAGCAAGACGGTTCACATCTAGGCGTCCTAAAGACGTCCTAGACGATCCCGACGATCGGATCCTCTAAATGCCACTACACATTTATAGTGGCATTTAGAGGATCGGGCGGGGGGGCGTTCGCAACAGTTATAAGAATACACTAAATAACTAAAATACTAATTAAGACAATATTATATCATAAGCATTAAAAAACCTTGATTATAAAATCTTGCTAATAAATAAATATACAGAATTCAAAGTAAAAGCTTGCCAATAAAAATATTAAGACAAATTATTCTGTGGGTGATTCAAACTTCCGCTTGCATGTATATAATTACTAGCTGTCCCGGCGGACTTAGTACCGCTCTGACAGTTTCTATGACAACAAAACAAACGAATTCCCAACATCAAGTCCAAGACCTAAGTAGTAAATTATGGAACCAAATATAGATAAAAGGTATGAGTCTCATTCCCGTGGGAATATCGGGATAAAAACTATCCTGTGTTAATCCAGATTATAAACTATATGTATGCCGAGTTTCATCTAAATCCATCGATCCGTAGCAGCGTGAAGAAGCAACAAATATACACACATACACACAAACTTTCGCATTTATAATATTTGTGTGATTAGACTCAGATCATGACTTTTTTAACAAAATAATTGTTTGGCCTTGTCTACCCTAGCTTCACTACCCTCAGCTGAAATTTAGGCCAAGCGTTGTGTATAAAAATACTGTATTCTGACTTTGCATTATCGATATCGATATCGATATTATTCTCAAATATCGGACATTATAATTCTTTTTAAATACATGTTTATTTTTAATTATTTTTATTTCTAAAAAGTTGAAAGTGCTCTGTGTATGAAGGGAAGTAAACCGCACTCTACCTGGAACCCTAAGCTACTAAAGAAATGGCTGTATAACTCATTTAGATGGTGGTAGCTAACCAGGCGGACTAAATACAAGACCTACCACCAAAATAGGTCAAAAATTGTTTGTTACCCGGAAAACCCCGAAAATGTGGATGTGGACCAGGGATAATCACAAAGATAAGATTCATAATGTCCTTTATTATTGTAGCTGCGGATCGTGCTCAGTTGCGTGCAATTGGATAGACCTACGTTTAGCAGTGGGCTGATGAATTGATGAGTAGAGTGTAGGCTGATGATGATGATTGATTACAATTTTACATTTGATTCCAAAGGGGGATCGCCGCCAGCTTCTATAAGCAGCACACTGGTATCCGGATCCTCCGTCAGCCTGTTCGCGATGATTGCCCCAGCTGATCCGGCTCCTATCACGATGAAGTCGTAGGAAGCACTATCTGAAGATTATCAGAACGTCCGGTTTAGTTGAAGAATGCGAAGACATACCAACACAAATTTAATTTTAATTAAACACGGCTTGGAGATAAATGTTTATTGTCTGTGGTTTCTTCCCGCCATCTTTGTATGTATTATCTTTGGAAAGAAGGTGCAATAAAATTACTGTAAAAAAGGGCGTGCATTTCATGCCACCAATAAAAAAGAATTATTTATCACAAACAAATTAGTTTTTTTTTTCTGAATTGCAAAGAAAGATATACCACTATCATTGAAGAGTCTGTAGCCAAACAGATGTTTATACACAGGTATCTATCTAGATGCTCGAGTTGATTGTAAAATCATGATTCTTTCCCCGTAACTCTTACTTTACTTGAATATACTTGCATGTATTTTGTCGGACATACGCACATTAAAATTAACAGTACGTTCGGTAAAACTGTACATTAGCGTTACCAAAATTGGGGGGTTTTATGGGAGGGCAGGATGAAGGGGGGGCCTCTCTAGCCCCCCTCCCCACTCTAACTTCCTCCCCTTATTACTCCCCCCCCCGCGCAGACGCATAGTTTCAGAGATATGCAATAAAGAAATTGTGAGGTCATGAATCTATAAAAGTTACATTATTATACGTTTAAGGGGAGAATTTGCTCCCCCTTCCTTGACTGCGCTCCCCCCTTTCGTGACTGGCTTCGCTCAGGAAAAAAAATTTAATAACCTAACCAACAGTAAGCATTTCTGTATTTAATGAAGAATTTAGAAGGGGAGCCCTCCTCCCAAATTTCTCCGACCCTCCCTCACTCACTCAAAAAAGTTACCTTATCTGATTCTGGGACCAGCAACTGGTTCTCCTACAGAGAACGACGGGAGCACAAGCGGCTCACTTGAGTCTATCACTTGGGCACTACTGGGCACTGAAGAAGAGGCCGTAAAAAGCTGCTCATTTGAGTCCGAAACTTGCACTTCACTCAATTCTTCAGACAAAACTGCGGAAACCGAGCACTCAGACTGACCTAGTTCTGACTACGATGAAGTCGTAAGAAGTACCATCTCTTCAGATTTACAGGACCTTCTATTTAATATCATAGAATGCGAACACCTAAGTGCTATTACTTTCCCACAGCAGGGCCTATCCTCTATCTCTATCTCTATCCTCTATCGAAGAAGACAGTCAAAAATTATACGACTACTACATCCACAACCACCACACCGTTTGTAGCCGAACGAATGCTCGAGTCGAATGCGAGAAATTGTGGAACCTACTATCCCGATAGCTCCGCTAAATTGGTATCGTGAACCCAAGCCTAACACATGCGTATTATGTTCCTGGATGCGTTAACCGGACAATACTATATATTATGACTATGCCTATGACTGTATCACTGCTGGACAAAGGCTTCCATCATTGAAATCAAGTCATCACTACAAATGATGGGCCTAATGGCTTAATCAACACGCTTGCCAAATGCGGGTTGGTGATCCCCCGGGTTATGCATCGAAAAATACGAAACACACTTTGTTCGACCTGCGAACTAAACCCGGGACCTTCAGGTATCGTTATTTAATTTTATTAAATTTGCATTATCAAGTTACAGGCTTAAGATTTTAAAAACTAAACTATACTAAAGCACAAACATTCATACTATTATAATAATAATACACACATTCCCTCATTTTCATACATACATGTTCAGTCCACACTCCTACACAACCTCACACATCCACATTCACCCCTCATACACAATATATCCCACAGGCACATACCATACTTAACCTACTACACAACACATCCTTACACATACTAACACACGTCAGTATAAAATTAGACTACTAATTATACCTATACTAGGTATAATTTAAAAATTAGTAATAAGAATTTAGTAAAAATAAGACCCTATACATGTATGTTAACTTTTTATTATTATAATACACACTTAATATGCAAAGCGTTGCCTCCTGAAACAGGTGATTATAATAAGCCTAAAAGGAGGCTCCGTTTACTAGATAATTTATGTAAGTCTGTATAAAGCTTTATAAAGAAATAAATAATTTTGAATTTGGAATTTGAATGAGCACACACTCGTAAAGTGAGATCTCAATATAATGATTACCTTCGGGCGAGGCTGGTGGAGGATACAAATAGCCGGTGAGCTGGAGTGACTGCAAGGTCAGCAGCGCGCCCTGGATCCTGGTAAAGTCGGACTGCGCGTGTGTAAAAGTTGTTTCATTTCAATGTGTAGTGTTCGCGTAAACTTTAGAAAACAATATGTTTATAAAGACGTTAGTATAGTAACAATTAATATAATAACTTCACAATTTATAACTTTAATAATGTACCTATTCTACAAATTCAAAATTATTCATTAAATATAAATATGAATATGCCATTAATAGCTACTGTTTTAGACATAAGCTGCATGCTACAGTAAGTAGGTCTACGGCGGAAAGCTTGTACTTAAAAGATCCGGCAGATAACTTTTCAAGTCGTTTATATTCTCTTATAGCGTCTAATATTATATATCATAGAAAGACACTTTCCATACACATAAAGGCAGGAACAACAAAAACACAATGGCAAATGCGCGTTAGCCGAATGAGTCCGATGTAAATAAAAAATTGTTTAATTTCCCCAAACAAACTTAGTATTCTCAGTGCTACGTAAAGATCCGTAAAAGTTGTTTCATTTCAATGTGTAGTGTTCGCGTAAACTTTAGAAAACAATAAGCAATGTCTTTTGAATAGGATATTTAAACAGCTGCAAGTTTCGGCTTTAAATTGAAATAAGACTCTAGGTTGGGTGAGATAAAATTATAATTGGATTACGTGCTTCAGTAATTTCGTCTAATATCTCTATTTTATCTCACGTTGTACAAAACATTTTAGATGTAAGCTGCTTCTGGTAATAAAGCGTCGAGATTAAGCATTGTTATATTTATTTATCAATTAAAGTTATTATTTAAAAAAAATAGACTGTGGTAGAAGATACTAGTGGCCCGCTCTTCCCTTTCGTCCGCTTGAGAACACCCGTATCTCGAACCGCCACCGCCACCTACCGGGATCAATTGTGAATCTAACTAAACCATCCCGATACCCACTCAAACACACAAAAAAAAATAATCCAAATCGGTCCAGCCGTTCAGGAGTTCAGTGACATTAACACGAATTGAAGAACTATATAATTTTCTTTTTTCCTTTAGTTGATGGCTTTTTCGATGCATAGCCCGGGTTTGTGATCGATCACTAACCTTTATTGAAAAGCGTGGTGATCAAGTTGGGGTTGAATTGCGGTGAAGTGGCGGATTCCATCCATTACACTTTTCCGCAATGAATCCCAAATACCAGTATGCAGGCTGGCTCCAAAATACGGAACAGTGAAAAGGTGGCAAAATTTTAATAAAACTTCTAACTGCTACAACAGTATGTATGTAGAAGAAGAAAATTACATATTTAGAAACGTTTCCATTACTTTTCTATTTAAATATTACTATTTAGCTTTATTAATAGCAACAGTCTCGGCTGTGCAAAGTAGAGACAGTCACTTTTTGCAAGGGTTATCAGTAGCTATCGAGCGCGAGACTCTTGTAAGCATTTAATTTTGTAATTCCTTGTAACAGTTTCATATTTATTTGACCTTCTATTACGACTTTTTAAGCATATTTACAAAAATCACCCTTTGCTTAAAAAGAATCACATTAATCCGTGTGATGTTATGAGTTCATTAACGGGCTTAGGGCAGATCAAATATCTTCGGAACCTTTCCAGGAACTGAGATTTGTTACGAGTAAGTAGGCAATATCTGTATTTTTATAAATAAAAGTAATCCAACAAAGTGGACCAGAAATCTGATGAAGGTTGCAGGTAGCCGCTGGATGCAAGCAGCACGAAGGCAATCGTTGTGGAAATCCTTGGCGGAGGCCGGTGTCCAGCATTCTTTCAGCTGGGATGATGATGAATAGTTATAATACAAACTAATCGTACAAGCTAATCAAAATTAACAAGTTATACGCAATTTCTTTCGGCAGGGTCAAAACGTAGATCTGTTACAACACTTCAATTAAGTCTCACCTTCGTAAATCACGAGGCGGCAGTAAATCTGTGCTTAAAGTCAGCTCGAACAGTGGATAAGACGAAACATTGTAAATCAGGGGGCCTATAATGAATGCCTTTAGAATGGGCAATAAGTGTTAAGCAAACTTTAATTATATTTTTCTATAGTTAAATACTTCTTGTGGGGATGGTCATGAGACTGTGCACGTGGTTCGCACAAATCGACTTAAGTTAGCGTTTTAAAGCCCACCAATGGATGTTTTCTATTTTAACATAAAAAGGTAGTGTAATAAAATGAAATCAAGTTAGTTTTATATCTGTTTTTTTTTATAAACCTTCCGTTTATTCCCGAGAGTTTGAACACTTTTCTTATCTGTTTTTCTGCAACGGTGCGCTTATTTTTACTATGATTATTCGTAGGTATATCTGCAATAAGCAGTTTGCTATGAACCCAATCTTGTACTTTATTGGATCTAAAACTCGTGAAATCGGTATTTCGCAATGCTCCACTTTGTTACATATAATAAAACTATTTAAACTATCATGGTCACTTGCAATAGAGTAATTATTAATGGGATTCTTACCATGTTTATTATTTGTGAGTAACCGATATTACGGCACAGTTGCATGCGCCATGATCACGGAATTACTGAAGTTGATGCAGGTTTAATTTTTATGAGCAGACAAAACGATTTACCTTCTTCCTTAGTCGTTTTCTGCGCTCGATGCCCCTACCACCGGTTTCTAAGTCACTATTCACTCGAAATTGCTCACGAGACACTACACTCACAGTATCGGAACGCGAAACGGCTTTATTGTTGTTTTTGCAGTTTTTAACAAGACTAATCACTGGATTCCAGACACGTGACAGTTTGAATCCATCTTCACGATTGAATTTTTTGTATTTCGTAATTTTATTTGCTTCTCTCACCAATCTAGGTACACACGCGTGCACATCAACCTACCACAAACTGTCAAATTTCCTCAATAGACTTTGAACTTTATGATTAAGACATATGGTTGTCAATGTATTAAAGAAATTTGACAGTTTTGGATAGGTTGATGTGCAGGCGTCTGTACGTAGTGGCGTTCTGTCGAAATTATCTAAATTATAAAGTAGATTGGACCAAGGAATCACGTTGGAGAAAGGATTTTGCGAAATTCTACCCCTAGGGGGGTGAAAAAGGGGGGCAAAGTTGGTATTCCCATTCCCTTTTTCACCCCCCTAGGGGTAGAATTTCGCAAAATCCTTTCTTATCGGATGCCTACGTCATACAATGAACACACTCTCCAAGTTTCAGGTCTCTACGATCAGTGGTTAAGGCTGTGCGTTGGTCCGTCAGTCATTCAGGACAAAGCATTTTATATGTATAGATTAGGTTTTTTTTTTTTTTTTTTTGGAGAGAGATTGCTGATTGCCGCTGCGGCATTTTCAGCTTCACCGGGCTTTTTGGGGGCGGCGAGGAACGTAAAGGGTCCCTCAAGCCGTGTGAAACGAATCACCTTCAGAGGTTATCTAGAGGGAACGGCATCGCGCACAAGTGCGCGTCCCCGTGCCCTACTAGATTCTCCGAAGGGTTCGGATCGGATCGGGGAGCGGAGCAACCCGAGGGCGCCTCTAAAGGCACGGACCTCGGCTCGGGTTGACCGGGCCGTGGAGGAGGAGAGAACCGACCAGGTACATGTCTGTACCTGGTGTAGAGCGTGTGTGAACCGGTTCTTCGTACCCTTGTTCTACGAGTACGGTGTCTTGGGCCTAAACTGGTGTGCATGTTTAGTGTATTCTGTAAATGTGTGCTGTCATTTAGAGGATCGGGCGGGGATAGATTAGGTGCTTGATAAAACCGTTATATTTCATGTAAGAGTTTTTATTCATATGTCCAGTAATATATCGTTATTATTATTTATTTAAATAATTATGTATCTTTTATTTAATAATACTTAATTAGAAAACTGATACTAATTTTTTTTATTGAATTCTACTTTTATGTTATGGATATTTTGAGTATTATGACAGAAAATTCAGGGAAATCACAATCATACATAGATCTGATATAATCCGAAATAAACGTTCATTGCATTGAGGACTTTGCAAATAGGCAAATCTCACTAGTGACATAGCAACAACGGTTGTATACCTATAAACATTTTATCTTAGATCTATCATTTTAACTTTTATCTATGTCAACAAAAATGATTGATAAGATATTGTAGACTATGTTAGTGGGTATTTAGGGTTGTAGTTGCTTGCACGCTTCAGATTCAACTATGGATCAATCCAAGTACCGCGTGTACTCCAGGTTTACAGCAACCAGGATTGATGGAAGTGTGGTCAAGCTGAGGGTCCAGCAAATGCCTCCGGAGAGCTTCGATGATGTCGTTAACATTTACATAGAGACTTTCACGAAGGAGGAACCGATACATAAAGCTGCAGGTAAACTTAAAAACTCATATCAAGCTTTTAATATCTTGAAATCGGTAAAGGAGTCCAGGATGTTAAGGAACTCTAGGGATTACCAAACTCACTAAAATGGTGACCAAATTAAAAATATTTAGAGCTCCATCAAGCTTTGGAAGGCTTTGCTTTTCATTCTACCCTTTTAGTAAATAAAAAAATATTAATTAATTAAGTTTAAGCAAGTTCATAATTATTGTTTTCTAATTGGGTTCGAAACGTCATTAGTTTAAAACATTAATTAAAACTAATGTGTAAAATAAACGCGAGTAGATCCGTAAAAGTTGTTTCATTTCAATTTAAGCAAGTTCATCAGAAACAGGAATGGATTTTATACCAATAAAATATTTAATTTCTTTGAGTATTGTTAGCATCCGCTACTAATGCCGCCACCGCTTCTGGTCTATGAAGAAGGCATCATAGCTGTTACATCCCCTACTAGCGCCAGCATAATTATCATTGATTAATTTGATTAATAATGAGTTAATTTATTGGATTATTATAAATATAATTATTCGTATATTTAATACGTAATGACAGGATTATATAGATTACCTATAAATTACATTACATTTTGAACATCATTATCATTGTATTGACTTTATCAGTAGTTTTGACCCAGTATCATACACTGTCTATGGTTGTTCCCTATATTATACTTAGTCTATGGTTGTGACTTCTCTATAAAACCAATTGTAATCATTATTCGTTCTCATTTTGCTGCGAAACATTTGTAAGGCGAAGCTCTGCCGGATTAAATACTAACACCAATAGAGGGTTTTATTTTTCTGGAACACTTCAGAAGTGGGATCAGCCCGAACTATGTTAGGCCCGTATATCAGCGGCTTAGGTCAACGAAAACGCCGACATAGTGATTCTTCAACGTCTGATAAAGAAGACAATCAAAGATAAGTGGCCAAGGGAAACGAAAAAAATTAAGATTTTTTCGTTTCTGAAAAACCGTTACTACATTTAAACAGGGTGCGTCGTGTTTCTCCAACGGATGCAGAATTGATACCAAAATTCAAGCCTGAAGACAAAAATAGTCACATAACTGGGTGGCTACATAAGATAGATCAGCTCGGTGCTGTATATGGCTGGAGTAACGAAGATCGGCAATATATTATGCAACTACGTCTGCGTGGCTCAGCCAGAGATTGGTACGATGATTTAGATGATTATAATTTCGATTGGACCGGATGGAAAAGTGCGCTACAGACTGCGTTTCCGCGATCAACAGATTTTGTTGATAGATTAGAAGAAATGATGGCCAGATCAAAAATGGACTCTGAAACTATGACTAAATACTATCACGATAAAATATCGTTACTCAAAAAGTGTGATATTTCCGGTGAACAAGCTATATTGGTGATGTCGAAATAACAAACTGTGAATTGTCTGATGTTGATTTAATTATTGGTCAAACCATGATAAACCAACCAAGTAAGTTTAGTAACTACCGTAAAGTCTGTAAATTTTGTACCTACCCACTATTTATCCAATTTTCAATTTAAGGTCACCGATTTTGTTACAAAGTTTCCTGTTTATTTGAAATATGATACTTTCATTCCAAAACGAAGTTATGTTTATGTTGAAGTGAGTGTAGATTGTGGTTATGATGTGGATGAAACAAAGCATACGTTTTTGATTCATACAGTGTGGTTTGAATTGGGCTCAACTTCTTATTTGATTCCACAAGCGATTATTTATCCAAACAAGTGTATTATAAAAGTAATTAATGTAGGTTTAGTAGATATAGAGTGGATAGCTAATAGGTTAATAGCGAGGGCAGATTTAACGTGTAAGGGGCAAAACAAGGTTTTAAATAATGTATTTGCCGTAAATTCATGTGTTACTAATAATTTTTTAATAACATTATCCGATTTGAATGTGGGAAACCTTAGCGACTGTCAAAATGCAAACTTACTAAAATTGTTAAACAATTTTTCTCATTTATTTGCTAAAGACACTAAAGATTTAGGTTGTACTGATTTAATTATAATGCATATTCAGACTACAACAAGTCAGCCAGTGTTTTGCAAACCTTATCGACTCTCTTTTAAAGAAAATGAAATAGTTCACGAAAAAATTAACGACCTTTTAGACGCCGGGATCATAAGGGAGTCTATGTCAGATTATGCTAGTCCAGTAGTTCTTGTTAAGAAAAAGGGGGGCGATTACAGACTGTGCGTCGATTACCGAGCTCTAAATGCACGTACTGTCAAAGACCGATACCCATTACCTCATATTGAGGATCAGGTAGGTAGGTTGGCCGGCAAGACCTTTTTCACGACCTTGGACCTTGCCCAGAGCTACCACCAGGTCCCAATTGACGAGGAGTCAATAAAGAAAACTGCATTTGTAACAACGTTCGGGCAATATGAATTTTTAAAAATGCCTTTTGGTTTAGCCAATGCTCCAGCAGTTTTCTCACGATTGATACAAATGGCACTAGGTGACGTTAATAAAAGCATAGCCCTGTACTTAGATGACGTAATGCTTCCGTCAATATCGGTCGAAGCAGGTTTAGCGCTACTAGAAAAAGTATTACAATTATTGACACATGCAAATTTAAAATTAAATTTAAAAAAATGTAGTTTCCTTAAAAACAATGCTACGTATTTGGGTTATGATATTAGTTCCGGTTCGATACAACCTGGCCAAGCAAAAATTGCCTGTGTTGCTAACTATAGAAGACCCCGTAATGTTAATGAAATAAGACAGTTTGTTGGTTTAACTTCCTATTTTAGAAAGTTTATTCAAAGTTTTGCCCAAATAGCACGACCACTAACAGAACTTACCAAAAAGGGAGTAGAGTGGCAATGGGGCCCTGATCAGGAAATAGCATTCCAAACTTTAAAACAACGATTGATCGAACGACCTATTTTAGCCATATATGTTAAAGATGCTAAGACAGAGTTGCATACAGATGCAGGTAAATTCGGGTTAGGAGGCATTCTTATGCAACGACAAAAAGACGAATGTTTAAAACCAGTAGCATTTTTTAGCAGAGTCACAACGAAGGAAGAAAAAGTGTATCACAGTTACGAATTAGAGACGCTTGCTGTAGTCGAGTCTCTTCGACGATTTCGAATATATGTAACAGGCATTCCTGTTAAAGTAGTCACTGATTGTGCAGCTTTACGTACTACTCTTGTAAAAAAAGATTTGATACCGCGCATTGCCCGTTGGTGGCTTACAATTCAAGACTTTGATTTGGAGATCGAGTATAGGCCTGGCGAACGCATGAAACATGTAGATGCTTTAAGCAGGAATCCCGTTTCTCATTCGACTACAGTACTTATGATTAATAATGCAGACTGGTTATTGACGTTGCAAATGCAAGATGACGGAATAAAGAATATTTTAACTCGGCTCCGCGAGCCAAATGCTAACTCTGATATTTTAAATAACTATGTGATTAGAGAGGGCGTGTTGTATAGGAAAACACTGGCTGGTGAACGTTTTGTTATCCCTAAATTAGCTAAATATGGTCTCTTACAGAAATTGCATGATCAGATTGGGCATCCCGGATTCGAAAAATGCGAAACCTCCATTAAGGCACAATTCTGGTTTCCCAAAATGACAAGATTTATACGCAAGTATATTAATTCATGTCTGCAGTGCGCATTTGGTAAGGGCAATTATGGGAGGACCGAGGGTGAATTGCACCCAATTAGCAAAGCAGCTATTCCTATGCACACACTTCATGCTGATCACTTAGGCCCTTTTGTTAAAACACGTAATAGAAATACCTATGTTTTAGTCGTCATTGATTCCTTTACAAAATTTATTTTTGCAAAAGCTGCCAAAAACTGTAGTTCATTAGAGAGCATCAAGTTACTTAAAGAAATATTTACTCAATTTGGTAATCCTAGTAGAATTATTACTGATAGAGGCATAGCTTTCACTAGTCGTTATTTTAAACTATTTGCACAGGAATTTCAGTTTAAACATGTTTTAAATGCAATCGCTAGTCCTCGTTCTAACGGACAAGTCGAACGAGTAAACCGTACTTTATTAAATGGTTTAAACACAATGTCTGAAAGTGAGTGTAGTTGGGACATAAAATTACCTGAAGTAGTGTGGGGGATCAACAATACCCCAAATTCTACTACTGGTGTTTCACCTTTGAGCCTAATGTTTGGCCATTCAAATACTCGCTTTCCGGGATATCCTTCCGATACTCCTCAAGACTGTGATCTTCAACAAAAAGATTTGCAAACTAGAAGAGACAAAGCTGAATTACGTATCAATAAGAACATGACTCTTATGAAAAGTAGATTTGACCGCAAACATAAAAAATGTTTAAAGTACAGGGTAGGACAACTCGTGCTGTGGAAGGGAGGGGTTGCAAGGGATACTACGGTTAAAGTTACAAGAAAACTGGCCGGACTGTATACTGGTCCTTATAAAGTAGCAAGGCAGATCCTTCACTAGATCGTTACACAATAACTAGTATAAAGGGTATGAAAGGATATAGGCGATTTAGTGCAGTTGTTCGTGGTGAAGTATTACGGCCTTATAAAACCACTATGTCTGATGACGATAGCTCTGGTAGCGATCGAGATGTGGATAGAGATGATTTGATAGATCTTCTAGAAAGTTAAATTTAATAGCCTAGTTGTTTGTGTTAAAGGCGTGTGCTTTGGCTCTGTAGCTATTTTGTACTTAATTGTATATTTCATTAGTAATCAAAGTGAAAGGTTAATATGTTTATGTTAATTAAATCATTATATATTATAAAACCATATTTACTGTATCATTAATATTATTCAATGTACAGAGGTCTTTAACTTTAGAAATCAATATCAATGATATAAATAAACTAAAAATCGTTGATACATAAGGTAATGTATTAACACACAATTAAAATTAATAAAATTAATTCCAAAAAATAGAAGTGTAATAATATTTTGCATATAACTGGTAAAAACTGATAGTAATTATGTGCTACCTACGACCTGCCTGATAAACCTTTGTGCTTTTGGGTGACATTGGCTCTATCTTTAGACACTTGCTATGGAGTAAATGAAAGATTGTGTAATTGAATTCTGGTTGATAATTTAACTCAACTGCTCTGCGAGATTTTAAACAAAGAAATTACCTATTATAAGATCTGTGTGTCTAAATTAACTATGTGACTAAACCTGAGTGCTATGTAATAAATAAACTGTGTGACTTAAAACTGTGTGCTATGTGATAAATAAACTATGTGTCTGAAGCTGTGTGTCTTAAGCTGTATGTCTTAAGCTGTGTGTCTTAAGCTGTGTGCCTTAAGCTGTGTGTCTTAAGCTGTATGTCTTAAGCTGTGTGTCTTAAGCAGTGTGTCTTAAGCTGTATGTCTTAAGCCGTGTGTTTTAAAATCCATTTCTTTCAAGAGCTGTGTGGCTTTTCTTTAAATTCCAAGTAATATCATACATGACTGTGTGTAAAGAATAAATACTTCGCAATATTTTTTTTCAGACTCATGATCCGAGAGAAAATGATGGTGATCGCCGTGGGACACGGCCAATGCAGCATGGCCGAGTGTTAGCATCCGCTACTAATGCCGCCACCGCTTCTGGTCTATGAAGAAGGCATCATAGCTGTTACATCCCCTACTAGCGCCAGCATAATTATCATTGATTTATTTGATTAATAATGAGTTAATTTTTTGGATTATTATAAATATAATTATTCGTATATTTAATACGTAATGACAGGATTATATAGATTACCTATAAATTACATTACATTTTGAACATCATTATCATTGTATTGACTTTATCAGTAGTTTTGACCCAGTATCATACACTGTCTATGGTTGTTCCCTATATTATACTTAGTCTATGGTTGTGACTTCTTTATAAAACCAATTGTAATCATTATTCGTTCTCATTTTGCTGCGAAACATTTGTAAGGCGAAGCTCTGCCGGATTAAATACTAACACCAATAGAGGGTTTTATTTTTCTGGAACAGTATACTTATAGTTTGAGGGCATTGTACTCGTATTGATTTTAGTAAATATGTTGCATCTTTCCATCTGAATTACGTTCTCGCTAGCGATCCATTTTCGAAGTCATCAAGAACATACCACCAACGCTTATATTCTTAAATAATTTCCCTTGGCCTTTTCTCAGCTGTAGGACAGTATATAGGTTAATTATAATTCTTCGATTTATAATTACTTACTTGCTTAACCAGTTTTTGTCTGGGGTTGATAGCTGGTACTATAGCCAAGTCTCTAACTGTCAATTGGATCATATGTCATGAGTGTATGTAGGGTAGTGACACCATTGTTCAACACTTTAGGGTGCGTCGTCCGTAAGTGACAAATGTCATATAATATTTATAGTATATTTTAACCGCCTCTGTGGTCTAGTGGCTAAGACCACCGGTTTAGACCCAGAGGGCCCGGGTTCGATTCCCAGCGGGGGTACATGTTTGTGTACTCGGTTTGGTTGGTGGTAGGGCTTGTTTTCCGCCTGGCTAGCTACCACCATATTATCTAAATGTCGCCATAACATCAATGTTTGTAGCATTGTTGTGTTCCGGCAGCTAGAGATAAGATAGCCAGTACCTCACTAGTTGAAGATCCCGGGTGAAGTGCGCTTCCATCATTGGCCTTATCATCACTTGACATCAGGTGAGATCAAGGCACTGTGCTTACCCGTAAATATTAAAAAAAATAAAAATAATATATATAAAATGCTTTGTTCTGAATGACTGACGGATCAACGCACAGCCTAAACCGCTGATCGTAGAGATTTGAAACTTGGAGAGTGTGTTCTTTGTACGACGTAGGCATCCGTTAAGAAAGGATTTTCCGAAATTCTGCCCCTAAGGGGGTGAAAAAGGGGGGGCAAAGTTTGTATGGGACAACGTGATTCCTTGGTCCAATCTACTTTAAATTTTGCATAAACCTTTTTTAACAGAATTTATTGAAGACGTGTTTCGTATTTTATTGAAATTCATCCCCTAACGGGGTTAAAAACGCGTAGAAATTTATTTTGGCGGTGATTTGCTTCGAAGTTGATATCAATACTCCTTAGTGCTTTTGATTTCAATTACATTTTATTTTGACACATGTTTGAAAACTGAATCCGATTTTATTCAAAAAGGTTGAACTCACTAAAACATAAGCAAATACTCTTTAAAATTGGAATGTCTCGAAAGTCACCGTACTATATTAATACCTCATTTGAAGATTTCTAAGCTTAAAGAGGACACGGCCTCAAAGAGACGTAGAGTTCGAAATTTGAAATGGTAAGGATAGAATTTCGGAAAATCCTTTCTTAACGGATTAAGCTTAGAAACCTTGAAATGATAATGAATTTCATTAAAACTGTTCTTTTGTTTCGCTATAACTCGAGAATGGCTGGACCGATTTGGCTAATTTTGAAAAATATTTGTGGATGTTCAGGGAAGGTTTAAACGGTGAGAAACATAAATAATAAGTAACGGCAAAATACTACTTGATGTCATGGAAACATGGTTCGCGAACACTACGCTATCCCACAGGAACCTGTTGCCGGGATAAAAATCCTGTATCCTAGTCCGGGTCATGGTCTGTCTATGTGCAGACGATTTGTAGTTTAGACTATTGGTGATTGTTTAGACAAAATCAGAGGTACATACAATAATTTCGATAAACTATATTACATCAACTAAACGCCGCCACTTGTTTTCATGATTTTTGCCCAATTTTAAATAAGAGAGGTTAACTGATGCTACGTTTGTTTTCACGCTGCACCAGTTATCTTCGCGTATGGACTCCATTTCTACTTAACATCAGGTGGGATGGAGTCATTTGCCGAGATATCTATTAAAAAAAAATATATTTTAGAAAAAATTATAGTGTGTTATGAATTTATGTATGGGTTTAATTGTAAACACGTTCCCTGTGATACTAAATATATATTTTGTTTATTCAATACGATAGTGTTTTCAATTATATCAACTTAACCGTGACTGCATTTTGGCATTTTTTGATCCGGTGCACCCTTATTGTTTCTCGTCAAAAAATAATATTTTTTTTTTTCATTTACGGGATGCTAGCTAGGACGCAGGTGTTTTGTATTCAATTGTTGTTAAAGTTTTAAAACGGTTGCTGTCGCCATTTTTAAATATTAAAGAAATTAATGTCACGTGTGTAAACACCACGCGGGCCCATTGCGGATTAGTGGTTGTTAACGACTGCTAATGCAGTCGAGCCTAACGGCTTTACGTGCCTTCCGAAGCATGGAGGAGTCGAGATAATAAATTTTTGATCACCCATCCGATGACCGGCCTTTGCGAAAGTTGCTAAACCTCACTCGCAGATCGGGCGCATTAACCACTGCGCCATCGAGCTCCTCACTCCTCACTAAGTAACATACTTACGCAATATATCCCATGTGCCTTATACCTATTCGATTATAGACGTAGCGATAGTTTTTACTATTATGTTTTGCACCGCGCGCCGGCGGCGGCAAGCTCAGCGTTGTTGCGACACGCTTCGTTCGCAACAACACAAGCTGAGGCGGGGTCCTGATTGACCTATTGTTGTTGTTTGTTTTTATTTTTATGTATATTAGTGTGCGTGGTCAATAAATGTATCTCTCTCTCTCTCTCTCTCTCTCTCTCTCTCTCTCTCTCTCTCTCTCTCTCTCTCTCTCTCTCTCTCATAGTATTAACATAGCATTCTTCTATTATACACGTAGTATTTAAAATAATATTAGCCCTATTGATTCAGTACCCTTACTGTACTTACATTTTATGATCACTGATGCTTGCTTAGGCGCGCCTGACGCGCATTACTTCACTGATATAATGTTTAATTTACAAACGCATGATCACTTTGGATCTTTTCATTTTTATCACACCGCTCTGTTACACGTTGTAGGTATATGTAAAAGAGTAAACTTACAAGTTAGGTAAGTATTGTCAAACATTTTGTGTACCATCTATTTGCAAACTGCGTAGGTAAGCTTTAATAGTATTTTTCTTCACATGTCACAATCAGGAGAGTAGATGTTTTTCAAAAGGCTCTTTGCAATATTACCTACTAATAAATTATTTTCACACACGCACGTGTTATTTACAAAAGCGTTATCGCGTTTCCCTGGCAACATTGTATTGGACCGGCATAAAAGGTATTTGAAGGCCTTATATTACTTAGGAATAGTGTAACTTCTTATATAAAAAGTACTTTTTTTTTGAGAGAGATTGCTGATTGCCTCTACGGCATTTTCAGCTTCACCGGTCTTTTTTGCCGTATGCCGTTTGCAGAAGTTAAAAACTCCTAAAATTAAAAAATCAAATTATATGATGATTATTAGAAAATTGAAATCTCCCGACGGAAAATACATAGTGTATATTGAAGCATATATATAGCATATTGTTCTCAAATATTGAACCGACTTTTGCTGATTTTATGCTGACTTTTAGAGGTGGTGAAATTTCAAGATTTCCAATAAAATACATCTTAAAAGTGTTCTATTAAATATACATTTTTAAATAAGACTAACAGCTGATTGCACTAATCGAAAAATGCCCGACCAATCATATTGTAGATAATTGGAAAAGTTACTCAATAATACAAAACCAATACAATCTATGAAAATCTACAAAACGAGAAATTGAATATCATTGGATTGAACAACACGGCGATCCTTTATTGCTTTGATGATTGCAAAATATTAGATTGGGTAAATGGAAAAACCAAAAGATAGAATAGATAGATTGCCCAATTGTATTTATAATTAACTTCAATAGGCTTCTACTAAGCTGTTTGATGCAGTTAAAGATGGTGTTGTCAGACGGCTCTGATAAAATGTTTATGCGAAGTGCAAAATCCTGTACAAAAAATTCAGAATGAAAGTAATGTTTGAAGAAAACAATTTGATAATTACTGTTAACAATGAAGATAAGATAAGAAAGTTTTTGCTTGTTGGAAAATTAAAATTAAAAAAACTTATTTGGTACTTAATTGATTTTTATTTGTATATTTACGCTCAAACTTCCAATACGGGATTATTTGTAGACTTACGAACCGATGGCATAGATTCACAAGAGCTACTTGTAGCCTAAACTGAATAAATGATTTAGATATTTTTTGAATTTAAGTACAATCTAACTTTTGTTGCGCGTGAAATTTTTTGTTCAAAACAACGATTAAAACAGTAAAATGCTGCAAAATAGAAAGAAAATATATTCTTTTATTTCCTCGTAAAAAAGCTCTCGTTAAATTTAAAAAAAAACTAGCCTATAATAACGCTAATTATGTTGATTCTGAGGAAAGTAACTCAAAAAGACAAGTTTTAAAATGTTTCTTCATTATTGCTTCATTATTACTTCATTGCATAATGGTCCCCAAATTCTTCCGTGACCCACCGTTCTATTAAAATAACTGCACAATAATAACGGGAGAAGGGGAGAAATGAATTGGCGACTTGACTCAGTAACGCGTCAACCGCGCTCGCGAGCATACCTACGTCACTGTGAAAATAGGTCACCAGTTTTGACCAATAGTAAACCTTTTTGGGTCAACACAAAGGTCTGTTTCTTCCTATCGAACTGAATTTTGAATTTTAAAGACAGTGACAGTCAAAATAATAATTGAAACAGGGCTGTTTTGCTTTGCACAGTTGAATTTGGCAATAAAGTACTGTACAAAGCATAGCCTAAAGAGTACATGAATATTGGACAGTTTTATGAATAGATAAACTCTGTACCTACTGGATACTGTTTCATTTCGATTCGCGCTCATTTGCTTTGGTACGTACATTTATTTGTTTGTTTTTTTGCTTAAAATTAGCTACTTCTTTGTGTTTTATTTATAAAGTTTTTTTCATTCGTTATACTTACAGTAAATAGAACCGGCCACAATTTTGGGAAAGACAATATTTTTGTATTGCCCGCGGTCAGTTTCACGGTGTATGAATAAGAAAAAACAAAAGAACGTATTATATTGAAATGTTATCTTTACTTCCTTCAAACTCTTTATCTGCTTGTAATATCCATTACTTTATCACTTTAAGCTGGAGGCGACGTCACGTCAGAGATGCTACACATTTTGTAAACATTTTGTACAGTCAACACAACATTTTCGATGTAATATAGCGTGATCTAAAATCTTTCGATATTTAAGATAAACGACTCTTACCCTTATGTGATTAGAGTATGTTTTTGACTAACTAAACTAAAATAAATTTAAAACATTATCCTCATAATCACCATCTCAGCCGAAAGACGTCTACCCCAAGGATCTCCACAACGACTGGCATTATGCTGCTCGCATCGCACCCAGCGGCTACCCGCGACCCAGATCGTTGGTCCACCTTGTTGGAAGCCTGCCAATTTTTTTTTATGATATTACGTTTACTCTTTTTATCTAAATGTGAAGATATTTTGGCAGTTTACGTATTTGATGCGACTGTTTTACAACTTATTATTATTAGCATTGCGTATTAGTGTCTTACTATAATATTTTTTATTGATTAACAACAAAAAAAAATGTAAATAATAAAATAAACGTTTTATCTAAATCGGGGAATAAAATACACTATAAATGTTTGGTTACACTTTGAATAGTACATAACTAAATAAATAATGAAATAGAAATACATTTACTACCATGTTTACAACAGACAACAGTACACAATCATAAAGCATATTATATATATTATATATATTATTATTATTATGTTTGCAGTTCGTCGTCAACCTTAAGGTCACTTAAGGCGGGTACAGACTGCTGTAACGTAACATGCAATGTAACATGAAGCATCTGTTTCCGGCATGCGCGCGGCGAACATAACTCAGTCCAAATCCAGACTTCTTTTCTCCATTGTTCGCGCGTGATAGCCGCGGTCCCTTAGTGTAAACACTATACGATAATATATAATCAACATAACTATAGTTTGTATGTAATGAGTACGAGTAAACCAGTCCTATTGAGACAGCCCTGAAGTCTTGAAGTTTCTTTTATTCACCCTTCTATCACGCGCGTTCCGCAGTACAGACATACAAAACCCGTCCACACTGGCGCTCTGCGCACACTGCGCGTGTGTTCGGCGAAAAAACCGACAAGTGGCGGATCGCGGTCGCCGCGCGCACGAGTTGAAATGCTCTGTTTGTGCGCGTAGCGTGCACGGGTCGTGCACGCAAGGCGTCCACACTATGGGAAATCTGTTACATTGCATGTTACATTTCGTAAGACTGTACCCGCCTTTAACGTTGAACGAGTAAATAATAGAAACAGGCAGGGTGCCTAGTGCGAGTTTCATTCGCCATTCGATCACGTTAACGAAAACGAGAATTTGTATGGCAACATTGTAGCTCTTCTCTTTTGTCGCCAGGAGGCGCTGCTTCAATGCCATACTAATTTTCGTTTTTGTAAACTTAATTGAATGCATACGGATAGTTAACAAATCTTACACGAGGCACCATTGCCTTGAAGTTAAATAAATAAACTTTCCTACACTCACACCAGGAGAGAGAAGTTTCGTTACGAAACTCGTTAAATGGATACTAGACAACGGACGGATACTTAAAATACTTAAACACATACTTACATAGGAAACACCCAGACAATTTAGAAAAACAATAATTTCTAAATTGACCCGACCGGGGATCGAACCCCGAAGAGCATTAAACCAACTGCTCTAAGTAAGAAACAGTGTGCGCGTTGGCTTTTTTTTTTTCCTTTGGTTGATGGCTTCGTTCGATTAGCACATTTAGCCAGTGTCAAAGTATTAATAGGTACATAAATAAACAATATTTCTTTCCTGTATGATGATGATGAATTCAAAATTCAAAAATTAAAATGATTTATTCAGCTTAGGCTACAAATAGCTCTTATGAACGTCATTATGCCATCGGTTCGTAAGTCCACTCTGGGCGGGAGACCTTGTACTGAGAAGAACCGGCAAGAAACTCAGCAAGTGTCAAGCTACTTTCCCCTTACAGCGTCAAAAATATTGACCCTATCATAATAAAATGTAATACTTATTTTCCTTTTCGGTACCATCTAGGTACACACGCCTGCACATCAACCTACCACAAACTGTCAAATTGCATCAATAGACTTTGAACTTTATACCCTAATGATATAGTTGAAAATGTATTGAAGAAATTTGTCAGTTTTGGATAGGTTGATGTGCAGGCGACTGTACCTATCTACACCCATTATTCCATTATATTACACATATACTGGTACACTGATTGCAAATGTAACTTTGTAATCCTATATATTTATATGGGATTACAAAGTTATTTATGCAGTTGGTGTATCTAGAAAACTGGACCGAAATTGCAAATTATTTTAGTTTTTCCTTGATTTATACACTAAACACTAATTGTATTCTAAATTTGAAACTTTTATGTCTGCTAAAAGTGCCTTAGAGTTTTGATGATCGGTCAGTCAGCCAGTCAGTCAGTCAGTGAGAGTGAGTGACAAAATTAAATGAATAATTATAAAATTTATAAAATACAGTGAAAAAATTAAACGCCCACCCGTCCCAGCCAGGAATCGAACCTGGGTCTTCCGCAATCCGGGCGGCTGCACTGACCTCTGTGCTACTGGATCGGATGGGCGTTTAATTTTTTTACTGTATTTTATAGATTTTATAAATAAAATGTTTTTGTTTTGTCTATATAATTTTAACGCAAATTTTGTTGGGAAACAAATTACAAAAACACAAATGTTGAAAAAATTTCCACGAGCAGGATTTGAACCGGCACCCTTCTGACATACCGGAACAGGTGCTCTCCCAATTGAGCTATCGTGGTTCTAACCAGCGCGCCGAAATTATTCAACACTATTTACTTTTTTAGAGCACCTGACCCGGTATGTCAGAAGGGGGCAGGTTCAAATCCTGCTCGTGGAAATTGTTCAACATTTGTGTTTTTGTAATTTTATAAATATTTAATTTAGCTTCAGTGCAGCAATTACCACTTAAAAATAAAAAGGAAAATTTAAAATTAAAAACTTTGACTAGTTATAAATCTTAAACTACTGGTCTAAATTGAATGAAATATACCGTGTTTGTACAATGCCTGCTTGGTTACTGAAAATTCAGGCATCTAGTTTTATCCACAACGAAGTTATAGGAGGTCGGAAATGGCCTAAACTGTTTCGAGAAAAGGATGCCGTGCCGCTTTTTTGCTCGACTTGGCGGGTCACTGCCGTGCCCCCAGATACCCTCCCACCCCTCGAGTATCTCAGTAAAGATGTAGGGATTTCTAAGTCCTCACGCGGACTTCTTGAGAGAATTTGAAAAGTAACGTTGCGCTGTTTTGTTTCATTTGCCAACACTCATGCACACTCACGAACACTTAACGGTTAATAATCCACCATTATTTTCACTAGTTGACTCGGCGGACTCGGAAGCGGTACACGCTTTGACAGTTTCTTTGACAACAAAACAAACAAAGACATCAAATGTTTCACAGCTAGGAATATTTTATATTGGAAAATTAAAAATTGTCGTTGAAGTAAAAACAATTTTTCTTTTAATTTTCTTCTTTACAAACCTTGTCCTGACAATAACAAACACAAAAAAAAAGAATTATCTAATTTTGTGCAGTCGATCGGAAGTAATGCGCGTACATACATTTCTTATTTATTTTTTATTTATATTTCATTCACATTTCACATTAATTTTCGACATAACACAAATTTTAGAAAATAAAACAAAACTGCAGACGTGACTCTTCACTTTCCCGCCAAGAAGTCCGTGTTGGCTTTTAGATAACTATTTTTTGAAATATGGAATATTAAGAGTAAAAAATACCAAACGTCTGAAGAGGTTGGCTTTGTCGGTCGCCAACTGGTTATCCAATAGAGAAACTTTTTACAACTGTCAAATTTTTTTGTCAATTTTTTTTTAATAAAAATTATATGGCATGACTGTTGTATGGGAATAGCGTACCCACTATGACGTCACTATTTTGTTACGTCAATTGAGTGTTTATTAGGTAAACTAATAACTTCTTAGGTAACAGAAATTCATGCCTAGGTGAAATAAAAAATAGGTCAATGTTTTAAAGAACTGTTACGTGATGTCATTTATAATAATAATAATAATAAATCATTTATTTCAGACCTCACTTAGTCCATATTGATGTGTTATTTACAAAATAACTTATCTATGTTAGTAAACAATGTAATTCATTATTAAATTAAATCATTAAAATCAATTAAATTATATTTCTTAACAGTAGGTTTTTATAACTATAACAGTTTTTATAATTATATATAAAATAAAGTAAAATAAAACATTAAAAATTAATAAGTTATTAAAAAAAAACTTTTAATGTTCTGGAATTAAATTTTACTTTTTATGTTTAAGTGCTAATTGCTGCACTTAAGCAAAATTAAATATTTATGAAATTTGTGGTATTTCATCTGCAAAGGTAAATCTGCATTGCCATCGGTTGCAATGACCGTTGGATAGATGGCGCACTGTGCCGCTATTAGCACTCAAAAATTAAAAAGCAGTGACAAAATTCAGCGCTTACGTCGGCCTTCCCGGTAGCATAGCGGTCAGTGCAACTGCCCGGATTGCGGAAGACCCAGGTTCGATTCCTGGCTGGGTCGGGTGGGCGTTTAATTTTTTCACTGTATAAATTTTATAAATATTTAATTCTGGAATTATATTTTGTTGTAGTCAATATCCCTATTGCTTTTCGTTGTTGCTGGGCGACAACCGAATGGGCCAGTGACATAACTGTTTCATAAGCGTGATGCAATGCAATGACCCCTGATAACACAGCCGTTTATGTAACTATATCAGTCATCTAACTCTCAATGTTACTACACAGATACCATTGTAAGGACCAGTATGGAGCGACCGAAATGCCACGTGTACTCAAGGTTCACTGTGACCATGGCTGACGGGAGCACTGTGAAGCTGAGGGTCCAGGATATGCCCCCGGAGAACCATGATGCTGTGATTGATATGTACACGAACATATATATAAAGGAGGAGCCGATACATAGGGCGACAGGTATAAACATTCAAATTACACATTCATTTTTAGTTACATACCTACATGATCTTCGGTGAATGATATACAAAGCGCTCGGTTCCCGGGTTCAATTCCCAAGTCGGATTGTTCGATGCATAGCCCGGGTTTGTGATCACAACCCACATTTGGCAAGCGAGGCATTAATTGTATTGATGATTTGATTTCAGTGATGGAAGCCTTTATTTTACTTTACTAACATACTAGCGGCCCGTCCCTGCTTCGCCCGGGTGGACCTTTTTTTTTAATATAGCCTATGTTACTCAACGCTAATATAGCATTTTAAGGTGAAAGAATTGTTTAAATCTGTCAAGTAGTTTTTGAGTTTATTCGTTAGAAACATACATACAAAAATACAAAGGTTTCCTCTTTATAATATTAGTATAGATATTTCTTAGCGGGAAATTCAAAACAGGTACTAAATAAAAATAATTAAAGTAATATTTTCTAAAATTTCTCTTTATTCAAAAGGAATGGATGTTAAATGATAATATAATAAAATAATAATAATAATAGTAATAAGTATTAATATTAAATAATGGTGGATAATTAAGCATTAAGTGTCGAAAACATGTTTGAGCATTGGCGAATCAAACATAACAGTGCATCGTACATTTTCTGAGCGTGAGTCTCAGATAAGAGCTACATATGTAATGGAAATCGGGTTTGGGAGACTCATTTTTCATTTAACATTTATCATTACTCAGTTTCAAACAATAACCAATTTTCTACGGTACCTCATCACGTAATCACCAGGTCATTTTATGCCCACTGCTAGGCACGAGCCTTCTCTATGGATGTTTAAGGAGAACGAGTATAAACCACCACGCGGGCCCGTACGGTGTGGTGGTTTTTCGTGCCATCCGAACACAGACCATATAGCCGGTCTGAGCATCCGAAGCACAGAGAAGCTCGAGATAATAAATATTTGTTTACCCATTCGACGACCGGCCTTTGCGATAGTTGCTTAATCTAGGCCATCGCAGACCGGGCGTGTTAACCACAGCGTCATCGAGCCCCTCGGTACCGGTACCTACAATTTGAAATTGGCTTATAAGGAAACCGCATTAAGCCATTTCATAAAAGAAATCAAAACTACAAGTGGCACTCATGTTCTAGGTATACATGACAACCCAGAATCCAAAGAGGAGATGAAGCAGCTGCTGCGGGGGGTGATGCAGATGCTGCAGCCGCACATCGACATCTGCTGCGTGGACGACGGGCCAGGAGTAGGAGAGATCGTGGGCGCTTCCACCATGTACATAGCTGATGAGAAGCTGGACCTGACACAGTTCCCGGTTGGTTATTTTCATAGTTAACACAACAGGTGACTCCACTCCATCTGATGTTAAGTGGAAATGGAGTTCAGACGCTAAGACACTGGTGCAGCATGAAAACAACGCAGCATCAATCACCCTCACCCTGCCGGCCCACAAGGTGCTTCTTCACGCCTCATTTAAAGGACCCCATGTCATAGGAAGGAGGGAAAACGTGTGCTGACAGACTATTCTAAGTCAATCTAGTTCGTTGGATGCAATGCGATGTATCACTATTATCTAAATATACATTATAATATAAAAAAAGTTTACTAGCGATGCTCAGCCCTTTACTCGTAGTGTTGTCAACGTCCACTACGACTCAAGAACCAGACCGACCAAACACCCAGTTACGCTGTTTGTTTACAAACAAGTAAAGCTTAGTCAGGCCGACTAACAGGTACTCCTTAAATAACATTTCTGGGTGTAGCTGAAGAGTCGATCTTGTTAGTTCAGTAAAAAACCCTTACATAAGATTTTGGAATACAACATTAAAATATTTAATTTTCACATACTTTAGTCCGATACCATTTTTTTTATACACATATATATCATACGGGTACATACAGCACAATGCTTTCATAATCAACTGATGCCTATGGTGGACGTTACCCCGGATCCTCCACTACTAAGGCACTGGCTATCATATCACTAGCTGCTGGAACACAACAATGCTACAAACATTGATGCTATGGCGACATGTTTAGATAAGATGGTGGTAGCTAGCCAGGTGGACAAACAAGTCGTATCACCAACCAAACCGAGTACACAAACATGTACACTGGGAATCGAACCCGGGACTGGTTAAGACCACAGAGGCGGTTTAAATGTATTAAACTACTAATTTTGCCTCCAGGTTCAAACCAAAGAGATGAAGAAGCTTTTCGAGATAGCATTGACTGCGCTGTACCAATACGACGTCGTCAAGGAGAAGAAAGTGGACAAGTACTATGAGGACCTGGGCATCGTGGTCCGTCCCGACTTCAGGAGACTCGGAATAGCGAAGGAGTTTGTTACGGCAAGGTGATAGCAAAAGTAATATGAAATAGCCGGGACTGCTGGGCAAAGACGTTCATCATTAAAATCAAGTCATCACTACAATTGATGAGTAATGGCTCAATCACCTCGCTTGCCAAATGCGGGTTGGTGATCACAAAATCGGATTATGCATCGAAAAATCGGAAACACACTTTGCTCGTCCTGGGCTTTGAACTTTTCCTCTCGGCCACTGAGGCGTTCGCCTTGAATGCATAGAAGAGAATAGAATAGAATAGAATATAATAAAATGTTAATGACAAAATTTGTTCTTCAATTTTGAAATGAAATATTTTTATTTTCTTCAACTTTGGGTACATGGTATGGTGTTATTTAAAATTACAGTTTCCTTCAAAGTCTACTTGTTATAATTATTATTAAGCATGCAATTTTTTTTGCTATATTAAAAAGTTCACAATCGTCTTTAGCCAGATTTTGACCACTTTTCTGTATTGAAAAAAAAAACCAAACGTAAAACGGTATACACCCGATTACAATAAAAAACACGTTATATTATGTAATTTAATATATACCTCTCACTTGGAAACTAATGTGGTTAAAGATACTTTATTCCTCATCAGAATACAATTCACTTACTGAGAAACAATAAAATACAAAACAGGGTACAATGAGACATAAGCACAATAAACACAATTTAAAAATATAAGTCGGTAGTAGTAAATTTTACCCAATAGCAGCCGCACCGGCAGCTATTTACAAGGCGATACAACAACGCGCTTAAAACATGGATGTATAAGGAGTGACCGAAACTAGATGTGGCATTTTTATTTACTTAAGTATTTTTATATATGCTGTTGAATCATTGATACCTTCACAATTTGTTTTTGATTGACAGGAGACTTATTAGCAAACTCGATAACATTCCTGTGGTGGCCGCGTGGATGACTGCGTGGGGCACTCAGAAGGCTGGTAAGGCTGATGGTTGGGAGACGGTTCTGGAGCTGCGCAACGAGGACCTGAGCAAGCAGTTCGGCGTGGTGTTCGAAAACGCACCACCCACCTGCAAGTACATGGTGTCGAAAGCTATGGAGTAGGAAGTAATTGTATGAATAGAGCAGAAGTTAAAGTATCGCTTAGTTGCACACAATATAAATGGGATGTTTGCTTATAAATAAGTGTATAATCCCGAAACAGCCAGCGTGCACTGAAGTATGGGAACACCGTGGTAACATGCAAAATCGTGTTAATGTAGATTTACTTTTCCATACTAAAACTCAGATTTATTTTATTTCATTATTTTTGTTCAACCCTGACATGTTTTGGCTTTCATTTTTATTGGACCATTAAGTCTTTAATCGCCGTGGTGGTCACCGGTGACCGACAATCAATAAATTTTCTATTGTGTCTGGTTTTGCGGCGTCAACGTGTTAAGTAGTCGACCGAGAACAATGTATTAGTTGGACCTAGGGTTGTCACTTTGCTATTTGAATTAGCAACAAACAACCTCAATATCTCGGCCATGTGGTGCTTTTCAGATTTGTACATATTTATCCAGGGTTCTCTGCCCAGCACCCTATTTGCCATATTCGGGACTATACAGGTATAACCAAACACCCTATTTATAGAAGCGACATCGAAAAGGCATTCACTCAACATTTATCAATACCAAGAGTGACGAAGCCGATCTTCCGTAGACACCCAGAGAGAATAACAGAGAACATATATTGTTATATGCACTGACGTCTCGTTCAATATAATATAATAAAATTGTAAGATAGGACCTTAGGTATCTATTTATTGTATTACGTTATCACCCTTCTAGTGGTACGTATTGTTTATAAACAAAGTATTTAACGGCGTTTAACGCAAAGTAATTGCACCGGCCGACTAGACCAGATACGTCATCCAAATTTATTAAGATACCATTATAAACTATTCTAGGCATGCGCCTAAAATACTTTTATTAAGTATTAGATAGTAGAATTAAGTTTAAAATCGTATTGTTCATCATGTTATTACTTTCAAAATGAAATAAATGATAAACAATTTATACGTATAAGTTTTTATTACCTACTCGATGTTTATTACCTACTCTATTTTTATTACCTAATCGATCGATTATCATAATTCGTTGAGTTTGCGTCTACACTATAATAGCTCTATATAGTATAATAGATCTATAACTTGTGTTATACCTGAATCACCTTACACAAAGCTAAGGGTTTTTATCTTAATTATTACTCGTATATATTTTATTACCACAAAGTAACACGTACTCCATTGGCCGATCACCAAATTACTATTAGGTATAGGTAATAAAATTGTCAAGTCGGTTTCAGTGCCCAAATCCATAAATATTGACAGTGAAAAACATCTTTCGTTCCTTATTTTACAAAATAAAAAAAAGTGATTGACAAACTGACATTCTTACCTTGGGAACAAATACTACTAACATTGTTGTCAAGAATAGTGATACAGATCTTAACTTATCTTGTCTCTAGCCAGACAAACTTGTAGCAAGTCATGTCACCAATCAAACCGAGTTCAATATAAAACTTAGATAATGATATATTAGATAACCTTATACCACAGAGGTGGGTTACATCTTAGAATGGTGGTTCCAGTGTCCGACAGGAACCAGTGATCAACATTTTTTCATTTAATTATTAAAAAAAGGGGGCAGCAACTGATTTTTGACTTTAGCAACAACTGAATGCAGACAAAAAGGCTTGAAACCTGTTTAAAATTAAAAAAAAAAAGTGTTGAAAAAACTCCACGAGAGGGATTTTTCAACACTTTGTCTTTTTTGAAATTGTAATTTGTTCGCAACAAAATTTGCGTAAAATTATATGTAAACTTTATGTAAATAGCCTTTTTAAAATTTAAGCAACTACTAATCGTAAAATAATGTGATGTCAATAAAATAGGAATGTTATGCACCCTTCCCACCCGTGGAACTTGAGGAAAATTGTCACGTCATCGAACTTCATTAATTAAACTGACTGCTGGTTAATGGTATTCCAATAAACATCTCATTTTACATTCAGCCTTCACTGAGGGCTTTGCCGGGGGCGAATTCCACATTAGGGTACGGTTCTACCAGGAAAATTATGATGTACAGACGCCTGCACATCAAACTATCCAAAACTGTCAAATTGTTTCAGTACATTTTTAACCATAACATCAAGGCATAGAGTTCAAAGTCTATTGAAGAAATTTGACAGTACCTACCGTTTGCCAAACAAGTCGGAAATTTCACGATTGAAACTCAGTAGCTGGCATACGGCGACGATCCGATTTATTATAATTTGCAATATTAACGGACAGATCAATTAAATCTGCAAGTTTTTTCAGAACTAACATAGTGTTAAGTGCGACTTTTATTCAACAAACTAAATTTACCTTTTTATGACTTGTATAGTTTTATAATTAAAATTTGATTACAAGAGCAATGGAGTAAAACTACAACTCCCCGTGTTTGTTAACCATGAGGCGCTACTTGATGCGTTCTACATGATCAAACTATTTATTTATTTATTTATGGTCACATGGTTTATGGTCTGATAGCGAAGACCCTCGACCAACATCTTAAGAGGCTCTCGCTTGATGGTTGGATCAAGGGTCAGATTCAAAAAGCTGTACTCCTTGACACGGAACGTATTGTCAGGATGTTCCTCGCTCTGCAGCCCTGACCACCGGTAGCTTGGGCCCTGCCCCACTGCTGGCGGTACTCTAGAATTAGGTTTTTATATTAAAGTATTGTAAAAATCTAGTTTTAAGAAAGAAAATAAATAAAGAGTATAAAAATAAAATTTTATTTTGAATATAAAATTCAAATGTGTTAGTAACATTGAAACATAACTTAACATAGTAAAATAACTTACATCATTTGCCCACGTTAACCTTTTCTGTGTCAAAGCTAAAGTCTAAAGTCCTTTGAAGCCGGACTTGACAATACCTCGTTTAGAAAACTGATGGGTGCTTTGTTAGAAGCTCGATTACTTACAAAGGTAGTACATTCGTTGCGTTCAAAGTATCTTCAAGTTTCGCGGTATTCTATAGACCGAATCACTATAGTTTTAGGATAGCTTAATTCTGAACGAAAAACATTGAAAGCTTTCGTTAGCAACCGGATAGAAGAGATTCGTGAACTTACCTCCATGTATCAATGGCGACGTGTACCGACCCCCAGTAATCCCGCTGATCTGGCCACAGAAGAGAGAGTATCTGGCCTCTCGTGGAGTAAAGCCGATAGTACGAGTATGAATGAAACTTGTTTTAAATGATAGCTAATGCTCTCATTATGTATATTCGAAAAAACGTTTAAAAACGCGAATAATAAAATACCAAACCTCAAAACTACGAACTCACCAAATGTAATAAAGTCAGTAAAAAATTCGCACCAGGCAGCAGTTTGATTCGAGCCCGTGGTTCCGTAGCCAATCAGCCGTCGGAAAATGCAACCGCCGCGATTTTGTTCACTACCAATTTATGATGTAGTCTAAGAGCTGGTGTACTCATACTACGCAAATGGTAATGAACTATTTTAAAATAAAATGCTAATCGGAAAAAAAATCATGAAATTTCCACTAGCGGAATTTAAAAAAGAAAGGTGTTCAAAAGTTTTTTCATCACATTTTCTGTGTCGTTATGTATTGAAAATAAACTGTGCAACAAAATTTGCGTCTCATTTATATTTTATTTTTGTTTATAATGCTATTGTAATACTGGCGGAGACTTTCCAAACTTATAATCCTACTACTATTATAAAGGCGAAAGTTTGTAAGTATGGATGTATGGATGTTTGTTACTCTTTCACGTAAAAACTACTGAATGGATTTTAATGAAACTTTCTTTGTATACAGACCATGACCCAGACCAGCATATAGGATACTTTTTTTTTTTTTTTTTTTACTTTTTTTTATTACTGTAGTCTTCGCGAACGAAGTCGCGGGCAACAACTAGTAATAAATAAAATTATTCAAGCTTCATTAACGTAACACAAAAAGTCCACTATCGGTACACCCGACAACCACCGGTTCAATTAAAGTTTTTCAATATGATAAAGTCTAACCCATTGATTCCCAAAGTGGTCCACGGTAGACTCGGACGGTCTACGTTGGCGTCACAAAAAAGGGGGGTTGACAATTCGTAAGCGGGTCCACGAAAAGGAGAATGCCCATCGTAGTATTGGCTTTAGTATCGCTACAAATTATTTTGTACAACGATGATTTTATATCAAAAATCAAGTTTTTTTAAATGTTTTTGTTTTGTTTATATAATTTTAACGCTAATTTTGTTGCGAAACAAATTACAAAAACACAAATGTTGAAAAAATTTCAACATTTGGACTTGAACCTGCACCCTTCTGACATACCGGGTCAGGTGCTCTTCCAATTGAGCTATCGTGGTTCTAAGTTTTTTATTTTCATAAAACCCTGATTATATATATAATATGCCTTAACTACTCCGACGAGTTGAGTTGACAATAACAATTCATAAACTATTGTACGGCCACACTCGCGGTATTGCGAACATTACAATACTGTTATGCGATTTAATATATTTTCCATATCATATTGAATTATTGACACATAAACATAAGCCAACTCGTTAACTTCTCGTCGGAGAAGTTAGGCAAATTATTGAACAGGGTTTTATGAAAACAACTAGATTTTTGATATAAATTAGGTGGAGGTACAATTCGAACAAGGACGATACCAAGAATTGGCATTCTCCTTTATATCGGTTTCTCGTTTCGATAGTGAAGAACTAAAATATTGGCATGTAGGCAGATAATATGTTAAGAATTTCAGCCTGTTACTTGTAAAAACTTGTATGTTTCCATATTCAGTATAACAACGTAACTATATTTTGTGATCGTCATTGTAGAAGTTACGTTACGTTATTAATGTGTAATTTTTATTATATAACATTATTATATTTGGATAGCTATACAACACAAGAAAATTTACTATTTTTCTTTTTACTTTTACCACTCCGAATGGGGAGTTTTTTAAATATGATAAGTGAGAATTGATTTGTTTATTGTGCTGTGAGTAGATGTCAAAAAAGTAAAGTTGACTTTCTCACTTTTTTTTTCGAAAACTGTTAATTCGTGGTTGCAACTTAAGGTTGAATATTTCTTGAAGAAATTTGACAGTTTTTGATAGATTTATGTGCAGGCGTCTAGTACCTTGAAAGTTGTACGTTTCTTCTAACTTCCTCGATATGTCATGGATGCCACTACAACCTGTTGGCATGATTATTTAACTTCTATTTGCTGTTAGTTTTGTATAGAAATGAGTTCGCACCATATTTAATTACAAATGTATTTATGATTATAATTTAAGGAACGTTATTAATACTAAAATTTTAGTGGTTTTTTCTACACACTAAAAACAGCGTTTCTGTCTAAAATGTTTAAAATGTGCGTAGTTTAAAAATACTAAAATTTCTTGTACTTTAATATAAAAGTCGTATATTTGAGACAAGTGCTCTAGGCTCTATGAGTTAATATTTTATACTTTCAATTAAACCTGTGTCCGGTTTCCATCACAGGGATTTTCCTCCGATCCGATCCGAACCCTTCGGAGAATCTAGTAGGGCACGGGGACGCGCACTTGTGCGCGATGCCGTTCCCTCTAGATAACCTCTGAAGGTGATTCGTTTCACACGGCTTGAGGGACCCTTTACGTTCCTCGCCGCCCCCAAAAAAGCCCGGTGAAGCCGAAAATGCCGCAGCGGCAATCAGCAATTTCTCTCAAAAAAAAAGGGATTTTCCTTTTACTCGTATCTTTCGTAATTCGTATGAACTTCAGTTTTTTTATTGCATTCATTAATGACAGGGTAACATTTAATAGTGAATAATTAACTATCAATAGGGTTATTTCATAATCACGTAATTATGAAAGCACAGCAAGTTCAACATTTTTTAAATTTTTAGAATAGAATAGAAATGTTTTTATTGATTGATGATTTAATTTCTACTATATTTATTCTTACCAGTTCTACTATGTGCTATGTCCTACTGAACAAAATCACAAGCGGTACCTAGCTAGTTATTTAACATAAATAAACAATAGTCTAGATGGGCAAACACTAAGCGGGCATAAAGACCTGCCTTCAGTTTGCGAACATTCCTATGGCGGGCATAAAAGGAAAGGCTATTTAAATAAATTGTTTGCTTGTTTGCTGATTGCCCGCGCGTCTGGAGATCGTCAATCATGTTTGTATCGCTTTACCGTTCACCGGAAACACACGACGTTGCGTTTTGGTGTAAACAGATGTAAATCTCTTTGAGTGTGTAAGTGGTAAAAGGCTCTTACAGTTATTATTTTGTATGTTACTGAGCGGACAAGCGAGCAAACAAGCAGCGGCCGCAGCCAGGTAGTTGATGATTGTTCCGACCGATTTCGGTCCTGGCGACCTTAGACTCTAGTCGGTACGGCGTGCGGCGCTGTACCATCAACATATGTATAATGAACTGGCACTTTGCCCGCGATTTCGTCCTCGTTGATTTTTTATTATTTTCTAACTACTAATAATATAAAATATAGCCTATAATGCCCGCAAGGAATATATGATTCTATCAGTGAAAGAATTCTTATGCCTATAAACTGGAACATAGCGTTGAAAACGGCTAGCTTTGCGACTGACATGGGTATTTGAGTCGTCACCTTTCAATGTAATTCTAAGCAGAATTCGCATCACCATCGCCAGCCCATTTTATGTCCCCACTCCTGGGGCAATAACCTTTTTTATAGATGGAAACACCTCAGGGAGAACGAGCCATAAAACGACCACGCGGACCCAGTGCGGTTTGCTAATACAGTCGGAACCAACGGCTTTACGTACCTTCTGAAGCCCTGAATCCTACCAGAATCCTACCACCTACCAGACATTCAATAATAATTTTATAGAACATACGATGTTCGACACACTAAACGCCCGTATACGATCAGTATTAAAAGATTATTAACGGTTCATTTTGCTGAAAAGGCGTCTTGGATGTCTGGTACCTTGAATCATGATTTATCGACGAAACATTCAACATTCATAAACAAATTTGAATAGGTCCCTTCAAACACCTACGTATATTATGTACCCTTTTCTTTAGTTAAACAAGGCCGTGTAACTTTCTTCTATTGAAGTTAAATTAAGCCTTTACATGCCGAATACATAGAGAAAATAACATATATTATGGCCTCTTATTTCGGTCGTCAGTTAATTAATTTTGCGTGTTCCTGTAATCCCTTACCCTGCCCTGCTCAGTGTCTTAAGAAATGAGGAAATTATGTACCCGCATGCTCTCCATTGTGTAGGCACCACGTTTTGTCAGAGATTGTTCGAATGATTGTGTCTTAGATACCAACTCGTAATAGACTTAAGTGTGCTTTGTTATTAGATTTTTGACTATTTATTGATAATTATGTTTTATTTTAACTAACTGCATATGAAAGGAAAAAGTTACTTCACTATTCTATTGTTGTGTTTTAAGTCAAAAACCGTAGCCAGTAATGCAGCGATTCAGCGACACTGCATCTGCTCCAAAATGAAATGAAATAAAGGAAATGAAAAGAAATAAATTTATTAGAATTGAAAACCTGAAAAAAACGAATAATAAAATCGAAAGTTTAACTTTTTATTTTTAAGTGCTAATTGCTGCACTGAAGCTAAATTAAATATTTAGTACTTTTTTTTTATTTTTTTTTTTTTTCCTAGGGGAACTCGTTACGAGTACCGGCGCCTTGAAGAGGCACCGATTATGTGGGACTCGCCCGTCCGCCTTTCCACACTCACTGCCAGGGAGAGAGGCTCCAAGTCAGCTGCCAGGACTAAGTCCCGGCTGAGAGGGCGAGACGGAGGGGAATACCCACTAAACCCCTGGGGGCCCACAATCCGAAGCTGAAAGCTGAGGTGGCTGTCACGGTACAGTCCATTGGGGATTAACCACGCGGCGGCCACCCCGTCGCCCGTGTGCCAACCTATGACCGCAAGCGGTTATGCGCCGACACACGGGCAACTACGCGCACGGCACAACACACAACAGCATGCCCACCCTCTACTGGGCACGCAATCCCACAAAGTACATATACAAACAATACATGACAACACACGACAAAGACACAATGGTCCTCCGACCCTTGGGCTTTTGGGGAGGTATGGCCAGATACCCACACCAAAGCCCATCTGCACACGCACTTGCACCAGCAAGCGCCCCACTTTGCGGTCCGGCAGGAGACAAGTCTCCGCACTCCCCACAAAATACACAAAACAAACACGCGCGGCCTTCCACCAGCCCGCCTTACCTTCTTTGGCGACCCGGACCCCGACCCAGACTCCGATTCCGACCACGAATCTGAGTCCGACTCGGACTCCGACCCCCACAAACACCTACCCGACCCTCGACACTCGGTGATCGATTGCCAACACTCGCAACTCGGAGGCGGAATTCCCCGACAATCTGCGGTAGGTGCCGGCAGCTTTCGCGGCGGGGTCCTCGTGGCTGCCTCCGACAACAACCCACCGTTACTCGTCTACACGGTCACCACACCGGGACTCGGAGTCGGCCGGCCCTCCTCGAGCCCGACACTTGGCGCTCGACACCCGAGGTCGTACCCACAACTCAACCCTCGGCACTCGGTACTCGACACTCGAAACTCGGAGGCGGAATTCCCCGACAATCCACGGTAGGTGCCGGCAGCTTTCGCGGCGGGGCGCACGTAGCTTTCACGGGCCTCCCGGAGTTGTCCAAGCTCCGTTCACCCCGCTACTAACCTACGGCATCAACCCGCCGTTACTCGTCCACACGGTCACCACACCGGGACTCGGGATCGGCCGGCTCTCCTCGAGCCCGAAACTCGACTTCCGACACCCGGGGTCGAAATCCCACAAAGGACGACGCTCAGAAGGAGCGCCGCCAAGACTCCTCTCAAAGCTGCTCAGAAGGAGCAGCGAGTTATGCGGCCCAGAGTAGGCACGCACAGGAGAGGCAGGGCCCCAAAGGGGGCTCCTGCCTTGCCAGGTGTTAGCCGACTGGGTCCAACTTTCTCTAACAGAGACCGTTGGAACCATTCGTTGCCCAGGGTGCACCAACTTGGAGGTCACCTGACTCGCACCCCAAATATTTAGTACCTAGATGACCGTAGCTTATACCTATATACATAATATATAGGTATTTTATTATGGTAATTTTCTAAATATGAAACCTAGCTAGATCGATTTACCGCCCCCGAAACTTCTGCATAATAAATTTCAAGAAAATCGTTGGAGCCGTTTCCGAGATTCAGATTATATATATACATATATATAAGAATTGCTCGTTTGAAGGTATTACATAAAAATACAGTGAAAAAATTAAATGCCTACCCGACCCAGCCAGGATTCGAACCTGGGTCTTCCGCAATCCAGGTGGCTGCACTGGATAGATGGACCTCTGCCGCTAAAAAAAGCAGTCAAAAAAAAAAAAAAAGCAGTGAAGGAATTCGGTGCTTACGTCAGTAGCATAGCGGTCAGTGCAGCCGCCCGGATTGCGGAAGACCCAGGTTCGATTTCTGGCTAGGTCAGGTAGGCTTTTAATTTTTTCACTGTATTTTTATAAATATTTATTAAAAACGTACCTGGTACCACTGTCTTTGAAATCATCAGTAAAATGGTTGATAACTTAGTCATGTTGCTATGACAAAGTAATGAAGTCAACCTACTTTTGTCGCTGACTGTACCATACACAAATAATAATTATAGAGATGTAAGTCTTCATGATGACCGGAGCAATGAAGCCGCCGTAATGCTCAGACATTTAATTGAATTCTGTGGAGATGTCTGTTGAGCTAATACGTAGGTATCTATTGAGTAGCAAAATCAGCCTGGCAGCAATAATACTGCGTAGAGATCAAAGTCAAAGTCAAAGTCAATTTTTTTTATTCAAATGAACGTACGAAGAGTGCTTTTGAATCGTCCATACATTTTTTACCCATTCAGGACGTCTATCTTTTAGCTGTGCAGAAAAATGGGCGCCAGAAACTCCACAGCTTTAATATAAATAATGCTTACCTCTATACATTTACTTAACATTACACTTCATTTTAAAAAAACGCACTTGGGCACTATGTACGTACTAATAAACTATAAAATGACGCTTTATACCTATACAGTGAATTGGAGGAATGTCAGTACCATACATTCCGTGAACATAAATAATCATTTACATTGTAATAGCCCTCTTTAGGGTTCCGTAGTCAACAAGGAACCTTTATAGTTTCGCCATGTTCGTCTGTCTGTCTGTCTGACACCAGTCTAGCTCATAGACTCTTAGTACTAGAAAGCTATAATTTGGCATGGATATACATATTAATCACGTCGACAAAGTGGTAAAGCAAAATTTTGAAAAATATTTTTTTTATGTTATCCTCCTATACACGTGAAGTGTCGTTGTATATCAATTTCAAAAATATAGCGGGTTTGTGTAAACAGTTTTTTGATTGAGGCATCCGTTTGTGCAAAATTTTGTTAGAGTCAAGTGTCGTCCCCCCCCCCCCTGCCAGCCAAATGGTTGTTTTTGGATACGTGAAAAAATTCACGGTAGTTGTATATATAACGAAGTTAAAAGGAAAACTATCACAGCTAAGTAGACTGTACAATTTTACGAGTAAAAGTCGACCAACTTATAAAATGTACTTGGCGTAGTACAAATTCCTCATTGGGAACTACTTAAACAACGTTGTCAGGTGTGTGAAACCGGTAGTAGGTATCTACATTTAAGTATATGAGCCATCGTTAAATAAATGTTCATAAAAGCCCTCTTCTCAGAGTTCGCATTATTGAGATGGGTTACGGAACCCTACACTGCGCGTGGCCCGACACGCACTTGGCCGGTTTTTTTGAAAGTGTTTCCTTATCGTGTGTCTTAAATCTCTCAAAGGGCAAAATTAAAACATCATTCGGGATTTTATTATGATAAGTGACACCTTGTCCCATGAATGATTCATAAACTTTCTGCAGTCGAAGTTTAGGTATTACAAGTTTATTTTTATTTCTAGTATTAAGATTGTGTACTTAGATCGCAATGTTTTCTGTAAAAAGAAATGTTTTGGCGCATATATAGAATACACAACTGTGACGCAACCGTTAGAATATTAATATCTTTAAACAACTCCCTAAGAGACACGCGTGCTCCTAGGTTATACATACACCTTACTGCTCTGTTCTGTCAAATAAAAATGGTTTCTATGTCAGCAGCTTTGCTTTACCCCACAGAAGGATTCCATATGACATAACACTGTGGAAGTAATTAAAATTAACTAATCGTGCCGTTTTTTCATCCGTAATTTTTCTTACAGCTGAACTGAGTCTCCCCGCAAGACTGTATTTTTGAATCTAAGGTAATACCTAAGAACACCGCTGATTCTCCAAGATCGAAAAGTTCATCGTTTATTTGTTATTGTACTAACAACGCTTTTCACATTTGGAAGAGTAAAATTTATACATTTACTTTTCTTCGCGTTTAATTGAAGATTGTTTGTGTTAAACTATGCATTTAAGTACATTGCTCAGAGCGTTGTTTACGTCATCAAAATTATTTTTATTTCGATCCATCTTAAAAATAAGACATGTAAGTGTCGTCAGCAAACAAAACAATTTTACAGAAATTTTCTACAAAGAAAGGTAATCGTCTATATAAATCTTCTGTGCATTTGTATGTCACTGAACTCCTTCTAAATGGCTGGACCGATTTGGATAAAAAAAATTGTGTGTGTTCAAGTGGATTCGAGAATGGTTTATATTTAGAATTGGACCCGGTAGGTGGCGCTCCTATAGAGCGTTGAACCGGTAATCCAAGGGTCGTGGGTTCGATTCCCACTCGAGCTTTGGTCGATTTTTTCTAGTAAAATATTATCTTGTAACTACATAAATCAATGTATGTGCCAAAATAAAAATAATAAAAATAAGCTTTATGCTTAAGCTTTAGCATATTTTGACGCTTTAAAAGAAAGGGAGAAAAGAAATGCTCTTGCAGAGTTTCTTGCCGGTTCTTCTCAGTACAAGGTCTCCTGTTCTGTGTAGACTTACACACCGATGGCATAATGACATTCATAAGGGCTAATTTGTAGCATAAATAAATGTTTTATTATTATGCCATTATGCTTTTACTATCAACCAAACAAAATACAATAGCATGACCTCCTGCTAGGAATCGAACCGGGTACTTCGACTTTGAGACCGCTGGTTAATCCTAGACTACAGACGAGATTAATTATAACAGCTACATAACGTAACGGAACATAAGATACAAAATATATAATTTACGTAATGCAACACAAAAATTGTATTTATTTATATTTATTTAGGTACAGTGCAGCTACAAACTAGTTTAACTGGAAGGAGAGATAACACTGAAATATTATTTCAACAATCAGAATGATCTGTAATCTGCCTAAGTTTTAATAAAACTACAACACGCTACGGAACATTTCTTATCGTGTTTCTCTTTTACGCCCTGACTGAAGGGAAAAGGAGGTCGTAAATAAATTCAAGCCTCGTGTAAAATATAGCCTTGGTTAGTATCATGTAGCTGATGTATAGAGCTATAATTTTATAGGGACGCGTGTGCGATTTGAATTTACAGTCATCTTGAATATTGGAAACAAAAATCAGAATTTAGATTCAAGCCTGAAGAATTCTCGTTAGCATCTTTAACTTTGACTTTGACTTTCGCGCTCGATCTGCGATTGCTGAATTAAGCAACTTTCACAAAGGCGGGTCATCAAATGGGTGTCAAACATCATTTGTTTTTCTCTCTAGCTTCTTAGTGCTTGGGATGGCACGTAAAGCCATTCCATTCAACATCTTTATTCAATTTTATGAACTTTAAAGGTGGTTATACACTAGAGCATTTTCTCGAGCATTTCTATGTAATGTAACGTTCCTGCGAATGCTCGGCGCTTTGAAGAACTATATTAAAAGAAAAAGAAAAATAGAAATAGAAGATGGTAGCAAATGAACATTTGCCGGCGCTCGTGCAAAGGCTCGACGAAATGTTACACTCGTTGGTTTATACAATTAGGTTGTAACAAAACGGCGAGCGTGCTCGACGTCTGGTTCGTGAGGGTGATACACTAGAACATATCATAGAGCGGCTCGTTGTTCAGTTACAAGTAACTGCTCTAGTCTATACTCACCTTTACAAGTATTTTTTTAACTTCCATTCAAAGCCATGACTTCGTCAACCCTACGGTGGAGTCATGAATAACCACCAATCCGCACTGGACTCTCATATTTGTGTATGACTTAAAATAGATTTACGCCGAGTATGATCAGATAATAATGACTTTATTGATCGAATGATGATGATTTTTTTTAAATGTTGCGGGTAAGCACTTGGCTTTCATCTCACCTGATGTTAAGTGAAGATAAGGCCGAAGGTGGAATCGTACTTCACCCGGAATCTTTAACTACTGAGGCACTGGCTATCTTATCTCTAGCTGTCGGATCACAACAATGCTACAAACATTGACGTTATGGCGACATATTTAGATAACATGGTGGTAGCTAGTGAGGCTGTTTGCCCGGCTACCACCAATCAAACCGAGTACACAAATATGTACTCCCCGCTGGGAATCGAACCCGGGACCTCTGGGTCTAAACCGGTGGTCTTAACCACTAGACCATAGAGGCGGTTGTTGTTTATATTTTTAAAAGCTTAAATACATAACTTTTGAATTATTACAATACTTAATTGTAAAAGTTTATTGTGGAAGGTGTTATTATCACTAACTTTGTAGCGCGCAGGAATCTAAAAGACGTAATAATTCTCCGTCGTCTCTTAGCAGCCACTTTAGAAAGAGATGGAGTTACAGTAATGGCATCCACCACTCAAATGATATATTAAACAAAAGGTAATTAGTGTTATTGGTATGTGAACTAGGCCTTCGAATTGAATACGTAAATATACTCATTACGCAGTTCCACTGACAGAAATTCAATACTCCTCCTCCCTGTTCTATTGGAACATTATTGAGAGATACACTCGAGAGCATTGAATCCGGGTCACTTAAAGAAAACTATACATCTTGGAAACTAAGAATGCTAGCTTAATAAATTAAATTGTGTTTAATAGACAATTAAATACTTCCTAAATGAAAGTAATAAAATTTATAAGTCACTAAATTTTATTTTAAAAAAAATGATAAAGAAAAAACTGCTGATCTCGCCTTAAAAGAAAAATAGGAAACAGGACATTTTTGAACAACATTAAGATTTCCTTGAATTTTAATACTTCGTATTGCCTCCTCGTGCTTCCATTACTGCGTTTACGCGGTTTGACATGCTGTACACCAAGTTCCTTATAAGATTTTGGGGAATATTCTCCCATTCCTCTGTGAGAGCAATTTTGAGCTCACGAAGCGTGATTGGGGGAAGGTTTCGTTGTTTTACGCATTTCCCTAGCTCGTCCCAAGCATGCTCGATCGGTTTGATATCCGGGCTGCGTGCTGCCCACTCCATACGAGTAATGTTCATCTCTTGAAGGTAGTCATTCACAACCCAACCTGTATGAAGTCTGGCATTGTCATGCATAAATATAGCATCCTCATCCAAATTGACCATAAATAAACCAACGTGTTCATTAAGGATCTCTTCCACATATCTTACGCTAGTTAAAGAGCTGTTTTCTATGAACACCAGTATGTGCGACTCTCATAAGAAATTCCGGCCCACGCAAGTACAGACGCACCATCATAGGCTACTTTTTCTTCGATTCATGCTTGCTTGAATCTTTCCCCTGGTCTTCTATACACTCTGTGTCTTCCATCGTGCTTGTAGAGCATACATTTTGATTCGTCGGAGAACATAACTTTTGACCAATCTTCAAGTCTAAGTGGTTTCAAGTTAGCTTCAGTAAGTCGTCGTATTACTGTACATGCGCTTGGGTTACTTCCTCCGAGGCGTAGAAACTGATTTGTAAGTTCAGTTCCTGTGAGAAAGCGATTACGAAGCATGTTGTTTACCAAGTATCGATCTTCTCGTGCTGTGGTACACCTGGTTTTGCCTGTTCCTGGTCTGCGTAACGTCGGAGAACTCTTTATACTGTTGACAGCGACACACCGACAGTCCTGGCTGTATCGCGCTGACTCCGGCCGGTTTCAAGCATTGTGATATTTCTGGTGCATTCTTCCGGTTTAGGCGACATGATTACAGCTTAAATAATAAATATTGTACACTATCAACATGGTTTATATACCCACTTAAATGACAGATTAGAAACATAAGAGAGAGAGAGAGAGAGAGAGAGAGAGAGAGAGAGAGAGAAACATTTATTGACCACACACACTAATATACATAAAAATAAAACAAACAACAAAAATAGGTCAATCAGAACCCCGCCTCAGCTTATGTTGTTGCGAACGAAGCGTGTCGCAACAACGCTGGTATTCTGGCGGAGCCTGCCGCCACCGGCGCGCGGTGCAGAACATAATAATAATAAACATACAAACATTTACTTACTTAAACCATATACAGACACAATTACAAAAACTCCTAACACATACAAAACAATTTCAATCAAAACAAAAGAAAGACAGAAAAAAAAAGAAAAAAAAACACAAATGTTGGCAGAAAGACAAAGACTCCTATTGCGTATAATCAAATAAATAAGTACAACAACAGTAAAAATAAAAAGGTATAAAAAGTAACAAATTAAAGTTGTGGATCTAAGGCTGCATTTTGCAATGTCAAAAAGTGGCGCTTTAAGCCATTCACCAACGTTTGCTTTGTCCTTAGATCTCGCAACGGAGGAGGAAGATCATTCCAGCACTTAGAGGCGGCAAAACGGAACGAACCTCGAAATGCTACAGAGCGGTGTCTTGGAGTTGAGAACACATGAGTACAGGACCTTTTTGGGTACTTACAGTGATCTTGTGCCCACTCTAATTTTTCCAAGAGATAATGTGGCTTACCCATGTGAATGATACCAAACAACAGGGACGCCAGATGAATACGCCTGCGCGCTTCCATTTTTAGCATGTTGGCAGAGTTTAGAAAGGGGTTGACGTGTGTTCGTGGTGGAATGTGGAAACAAAAGCGTGCGCACGCACTTTGCACTCTTTGTATGAGCCGGGCTGTCCTTGCCAGTAAACATGGGCCATAGACTGTGTCGCAGTAATTGAGCCTGGACAAAACCAATAAGCAAAAACAAAAGCAGTATTTCGTAGTTCCATCTTCGAAAGTCTCCCTTTTTCAAATTTTATTTTTTATGACATAACTTTATCATAAGTAAGAAGTTTTATTACTTTCATTTAGGGAGTATTTAATTGTCTATTAAACACAATTTATTTCATTAAGCTAGCATTCTTAGTTTCCGAGATTTAGAGGTTTCTTTAAGTGACCCGGATTCATTGCTCTCGAGTGTATTTCTTGGAGAATTCTTGGAGTGAAAAGCGATTCCACCTTCGTTTATACATAAAGACAACCAGCAAAAAAAAAACTTTTAAAACAAAACATGGAGCCTGTAAAGGGTTCAAAACGTCAGCATATAATAAAATATCATCAAATGTGTAAAATAAACGTGAGTAAACCCGTAAAAGTTTGTTTCATTTGGTGCAATAAGCTCTTACGCGCCGGCTCCACACTCTCGGGCGGGGCGGGGCGCAGGCATCAATGCTTTTGACTTTTTCAAATAGGCATTTAGGTGTAGAAGCAAACGATAAGCATCGGCAATCTGCGCCCCTTTTTCCGTCTCACCCGAAAGTGTGGAAGTTAAAGTTACACAAGAGTAGAGCTCGGTGTTTGATTGCTAAATCTAAGCAACTTTCGCAAAGGCCGGTCATCGGATGGGTGACCAAAAATTTATCATCTCGAGCTCCTCCGTGCTTCGGAAGGCACGTTCAGCTGTAGGTCCCGGCTGCATTAGCAGTCGTTAACAACCACCAATCCGCAATGGGCCCGCGTGGTGGTTTGTGGCCCATTCTCCCTATCCTTCCATAGGGAAGGCTCATGCAGCAGTGGGGATATATAATGAGCTAATGATGATGATGAAGAGTATATCATTAGGTTCCCGTTATGTAATAATGAAAAAGCTAATTAATCTTTACTCATTATCTCGAGATAGTTCGTATCCATATCCGATATAGAACTATAACATTTATAAGTGTCCTATTATTATCGCCTATCAAAAATTCGTAGTCTAAGAAAACCTATAAACTTTACTGCTGTTTGCTCCGTCGTCTTCACGTCCACAGTGATGACAAATACGACGCGAGAATTTCCCCATAAAAGTGTAGCTTATTTATGTGCTTGAGTTATTAGACTCGTAGCACAAACTGCCGGTTGGATGGTCAAAAGTTAAAGTTGAAGTTACTGAGACTAGGCGTTAATACGAAATACATTGTACATACATTTTGGTGTACTTTAAAATCATAATATAACTTACAACTTTGTAGATACAGTGTTGTATAACTATCCCGGTAGGTCCCGATCCTCTAAATGCCACTACACATTTACAGAATACACTAAACATGTACACTAGTTTAGGCCCGTTGGCATAATACTCGTAGAACAAGGGTATGACGAGCCGGTTCACACGCGCTCTATACCAGGTACAGACATGTACCTGGGCTTCTCCCAACCCCCACGACCCGGTCAACCCGAGCCGAGGTCCGAGCCTTTAAAGGCGCCCTTAAACTTAAAGGAGCCTTTAAACTTGAGACTAAAGGCTTGAGGAACCCTTAAAGTTTCCCGCCGCCCCCAAAAAAGCTCGGTGAAGCTGAAAATGTCCAGTAGCAATCAGTAAACTCTCTAAAAAAAAAGCCCACATATGCTAGATAGGCCATAAATACTAGTTAAACCCAAATACGCCCGTACTATATATGTTTTTATGGTGTCTCTTGTTGAACAGTTTCCGTTTTTATATAACAGTGTTCGGAATAAGTTCGTCCATCATAATTACGTTAATCCGCAATAAAAAGCGCGCGTGTTAATTTTACAGCCAAGAAATAAAGTCTAGACGCATAATTTATTATAATCCCCTGGTCTGCATTACGCTTTGCATGTTTTAAAAGCGAATTTTACATCTGCTAACCATACTTTTTGCATTAATTCTTCATGTTTCGTTCATGGGGCCCTTTGTGGTCGACAAACGTTTGCGCAAACAAGTTAGCATGCATCAAAGAACTGACAAATGCAAATGCAACGTCACAGACTAGATGGAAATGCAAGCAAATAAGGTCCAACGTTTTGAATATAAAGTTACTTTGATAGTCTTTTTTGTTAATATATTTTTTCTTTTTTTATGACTTACTTACGATGCTTTCATCTCACCTAATATAAAGTGATGTTAACGCCTAATAGTGAAAGCGCACTTCACCCGGAACTCTCAATCACGAGGCACTGGCTATCTAACCTCCAGCTGCCGGACGGAACACAAGAATGCTACAAACATTGTTTTTATGGCTACATATTTAGATGGTGGTAGCTAGTCAGGCAAACAACAAGCCCTACCACACAAAAACCGTGTACACAAACATGTAACGCCCGCTGGGAATCAAACCCGGGATCTCTGGGTCTGAGACCGGTGGTCTTAACCATTAGACCGCAGAGCCGAAAGATTAATGTTAATAAAGATTGAAATGAAACCACTTTTACGGATCTACTCGCGTTTATTTTACATATTAGAAACTTTTAATTAAGCTCTTTCTGCGTATAACGGAACGCACCTGATTAAATTTAAATCAGGATATGCAAGCTACTAACTAATTACGAGACGACCAACACCTCAGTCTCCCTGTGACCACGGACCCTGCAAAGGGTTCGAAACGTCAGGAAAAACATTAAATAAGTAATGTGTAAAATAAACGCGAGTAGATCCGTAAAAGTTGTTTCATTTCAATGTGTAGTGTTCGCGTAAACTTTAGAAAATAATATGTTAATAAAGACGTTAGTATAGTAACAATTAATATAATAACTTCACAATTTATAACTTTAATGATCTACCTATGCTACAAATTCAAAATTATTCATTAAATATAAATATGTATATGCCATTAATAGCTACTGTTTTAGATATAAGCTGCATGCTACAGTAAGTAGGTCTACGGCGGAAACCTTGTACTTAAAAGAACCGGAAGGTAACTTTTCAAGTTTTTTTTTGTTTTTTTTATACTTAGCACGGCAAATGACTCCACACCACCTGATGTTAAGTGGAAATGGAGTCCAGACGCGAAGACAACTGGTGCAGCGTGAAAACAACGCAGCATCAGTCAACCTCACTCTGCCGGCCCACAAGGTGCTTCTTCACGCCTCGTTTGAAGGACCCCATATCATAGGAAAGAGGGAAAACATGTGCTGGTAGACTATTCCATCTTTTGGAGGTGCGACAAAGAAACGAGTCACCAAATTTATTTGTGCGCGATGGGATATGTGCGACAGTGAAGTGGTGACACCGGAGAGCAGCACGTGTACTCCTATGGAGGAAGGGAGAAGGTGGGATAAGGTTAAAGAGTTCTTCAGAGCACTCGCCGTGATATAAGCGATAGAAGACGCTGAGTGACGCTATATCTCTACGCAATTGCAGGTGTTCGAGAGTATTAGTTACCTCTGCATTGCCGATAATACGTACAGCGCGACGCTGCAATTCGTCTAAGGCATCGAGAAGATACTTTGCGGAACCGTCCCAGATGTGCGAGCAATACTCCACGCAAGACCGTACCTGTGTCTTGTACAAAAGACACAACTGGTCAGGCGTAAAGAATCGCCGCACTCTGTTCAGGACACCGAGTTTTCGTGAGGCTGTTTTGATCACGGCTTCGATATAGTCCTTTTGATTCAGATCGCAGCGAATCGTCATACCGAGCATGTTGATATTGTTCTGCAGGCTTAGAGATGTGCCCTGAAGAGTTGGAAGAGGAAGGAATGGTGACTTTTTGGCCGTAAACGCACACACTTGTGTTTTCTTGGCATTGAACTCAACCAGATTATTGGAGCCCCAATTAGATATGAGGTCCAAAACCCGATTGAGCTCAATGACAAGATTCACTCGTTTCTCTTCAGTCTCGACCCGCCCAGCCGCAGGGTGACCGTTATACCCACCGTGCACTGTACTGTCATCTGCATAGCAATGAATATTTCCAAGTGGAAGCATATCATTAATATGCAGAAGAAACAGCGTGGGGGACAGAACGGAACCTTGAGGGACACCAGCATTCACTGACATGAGCCGTGATGCGCATCCATCAGAAAGGACACGGATTCTACGCTCATGTAGGAAGCCAGCGACCCAGTTGCAGAACTGAGCAGGCAGACCGTATGCCGGAAGCTTGGAGAGAAGGGCTTTGTGCCAGACCCAATCAAATGCCTTGGCTATGTCGAGGCTAACAGCCACCGACTCACCACGCTTGTCAATAGCCTCACCCCAGAGATGTGCAACGTACGCTAGAAGATCACCCGTTGACCGCTTCGGCCGAAACCCGTATTGGCGATCGTGAATTATGGAGTGTTCTTCTAGGTAGTGGACAAGTTGTTTATTTAAAATGCGCTCCATGACTTTGCACAAAACTGAAGTTACGGCTATGGGGCGGTAATTCGAAGGATCTGACCGATCTCCTTTTTTGGGGACCGGTTGCACATTGTCCTCTCTCCAAGATTCCGGCACACAACCTGAAGAGAGCGAGAGACGGTATAGGTGCGTTAACACGGGGGACAACTCCGCTGCACACATTTTTAGGACTATTGGTGGGATGCCATCAGGTCCATTAGCTTTCCGGACATCGATTGACTGCAACTCCGCACGGACATCACACTGCCTGATTTTAAAATCAGGCATTGTGTGGCCACAGTGAGAAATTGTAGGTGGCTGTACATTGCAGTCATCGATTCGGGAGTTAGCCGCAAAAAGTTTGGCCAGGAGATCGACCTTCTCTTGCGGCTTGTGAGCTAAAGTTTCGTCAGGACATCTCAGTGGTGGCAGCGAGGGTTGGCAGAAGTTTGATTGCACGGCTTTGGCCAGACGCCAGTAGCTACGGCTGCCCGTAGGATGCGTCAGCAGTTCTTGGCCGACCCGTGCAACGCTGGGCATCCGCCTCTGATGTAGGCTCTTTTGCAGGACTTGGTGGCATTATTAAAGACTGCTTTCAGCGTGCGGGTTTCGGGATCCCCAAGAGCTCTACCTCTGATCCAAGCGCGGTATGCCGCCTGCTTTTTATCAACAGCGTTGGCACACTCGCGGTTGAACCATCGGTTGCGCCTGCCTTTGCTGATGAGATAGGAGTGCGGAATATAGTATTCCATCCCTAAAACTATCTCATCAGCAACTGCTGATTCTCTTATAGCGTCTAATATTATATATTATAGAAAGACACTTTCCATACACATAAAGGCAGGAACAACAAAAACACAATGGCAAATGCGCGTTAGCCGAATGAGTCCGATGTAAATAAAACATTGTTTAATTTCCCCAAACAAACATAGTATTCTCAGTGCTACGTAAAGAAAAAACTCAGTTATGTTATATTACTGAAGTTTTGTCCTTTTCTCTTGATTATATATACCTATATCTTGTAATACAATAAACGCACACCCAAAATTACTTTGTTAAGAGTCGATTTCAGCCATTTTATGAATGTATACAAATATTAGTCAATATCACATACCTACATTGGTTCTGATTCCACGGTAGTAACTAAAGTTCTCGTTTTATGGAAATCAGAAACAACGACGGTACCACAACCACTCAGACCCGACACAATATAGAAAAGTTAAATATTTATAAAATTTTATAAAATACAGTGAAAATATTAAACGCCCACCCGAACCATGGCCATCGGTTGCAACAACCGTTGGATAGATGGCGCTAAAAAAGCACTCTAAAAACATTAAAAAGCAGTGACAAAATTCAGCGCTTACGTCAGCCTTCCCGGTAGCATAGCGGTCAGTGCAGCCACCCGAATTGCGGAAGACCCAGGTTCGATTCCTGGCTGGGTCGGGTGGGTGTTTAATTTTTTCACTGTATTTTATAAAATTTTATAAATATTTAATTTAGCTTCAGTGAAGCAATTAGCACTTAAAAATAAAAAGTAAAAATAGAAAAGTTAGTTTTCGACGTTGACCGGGAATCGAACCCGGGAAAATCCGGCGTGCAAGCCACTCGGCTACGGAAGTCATCATGTCTATAAGCAAGTATTAATTGCTAAATAAATATGTCTGAATTGCTGATTGACGATGCTGTAGCTGATTCTTTACAAAATTATTTCTGGGAATGTATATACATGTCGTATCTCATCATATGGGGCACGAGCCTTCCCTGTGAATGGACGGGGCGAACGGGCCGTAAACCACCACGCGGGCCCTGTGCAGATCGGATGTTGTTAACGACTTACTAACGACGGACCAACGGCTTTACGTGCCTTCCGAAGCACGGTGGAGCTTGAGATGATACATTTTTGGTCACCAATCCGATGACTGGCCTTTGCAAAAGTAGCTTAACCTCAGCACTCGCAGACCAGGCGCGTTAACCATTGCGCCATCACGGTTCATGAAATACAGCCTGGTGACAGACGGACAGACAGACGGACCGGACGGACGGACGGACAGCGGAGTCTTAGTAATAGGGTTCCCGTTTTACCTTTGAGTAATTACGTCTCATAATTAACATGCTAACATCATTTTATAAAAAAAATATAAAACGTGACCTCGAGCTCTGGACAGATATTGAAAACCCGTGTAACGGCACTTTTCAGAAATGTTGTTAATTCTTTTATAATTAACGTGTAAAAAAAAAACATTTTCCCCATTTAAACGACAACAACAATGTTCTACTATTGAATTATTGGTCTGGCTACAAAGCTAATACAGATTATCAAATTACCCTCTCCCCACTTAGAGCAATCCTGCAAATTCTCTTTTACAAAGTAACGTTTGCAATATAACAATTCCTGCTTCCCCATAATTGTATTAAGACAAACAATTTGCACCGACCACGCCGCCAACATCCGTGTATAATCATAAATTCACACGTCTACTGGTTTTCTTATAACGATATATTATTCTGTATCAAGATATACCCCAGAAACGGGGCAACAGAGCAACACCTGAGTTGTTTAAGTAATAACTGTTTTTCCCTCTCCCTCGGTGTATTACATGTTGTGTGACCCAAGTTGGAAGGGTAAGTTTTGATTTATAAATCCAATATTGTTTTCTAAAGTTTACGTGAAGTCCGGTATGTCAGAAGGGTGCAGGTTCAAATCCTGCTCGTGGAAATTTTTTCAACATTTGTGTTTTTGTGAACACTACACATTGAAATGAAACAACTTTTTTTACTTTGGAATGGTTGGAATTTACCACCAGCCTGGAAATCCTATCATACAATATATCAAATCCCAGCCCCAACACCATACTGCCAGACCAAAAGATACTGTAAGCTGTTACTGCGTAAAACGGAACGCACCTGAATAAATGAAAATGAGGGTATACAAGCTACTAACTAATTATGAGACGACCAACACCTCAGTCTCCCTGTGACCACGGACCCTGCAAAAGGTTCGAAACGTCAGGATAAATATTAATTAAAACTAATGTTTCAAATAAACGTGAATGTTGTAAACAACTTTTACATATGTATTGTTTCATTTCAATTATAAATCCAATCTAAATGATAACATACACACACAAACAACACACTCAGAATACTAGCACTATAACTTTATTAATATCTTGTTACGTAGGTAAGCAGAAAAGTCGTAGCGAACAAACACTGTGAGTTTTCAATTTCAAGCTGGAATATCCTTATTTGGACAGGTAAAAGAGTTTGCATAATATATTTTTCTTACAGGAAGGAAAAGCTTTTTTACAACTCGTAGATAATTTTTTCGTGTATTCTTTTAATTATGAAGAATTAAAGCCTGGTCGTTTAGTGGTAGAACATCTAGTGTCAGAACTGGACCCGGATTAAAACTATTCTAATAGTAAACCCTAAAAAACTATGGTTTGCCTTAAAAAAATAAACAAAAACATTTTTTTTACTTTAATCACCCTTCCATTTTGACGACAGCGCTTTGTTTTGCACGAAAGTATGTTAGTTATTTTCTAAATGGTGCCCGTCCGACAATCGGTGACCAATTTTTTAGTAGCACGCACTCGTCCTACAAAATGTCAGTTACAAAATAAAACGTCGGCAAAAAAATCGGTTCGATTGACGATCCTACAAACAGCCGGTCGTGCGTGGGCTGGCAGCAGCGCTACGGCTCCCGCCCACGACCGACGTGTGCGTTGCACCATAGAATTCCGTACATTTCATTTTCACCGACTAAAAAATCGGTCACCGATTATCAGACGTGGGCGAGGGCTCACTCTTACTATTTAGTTAGTGACATTAATTGTCTTATCGAATCTGCCATATCGCTGCCTCCTCTGAGAGGCACCAACACACCAGCTAACTCATTCATATTTACGAGTGCACCGGCTGCTGAGCCAGCAACCAGCCTCATTAACCTTGACACTCGCAGGTGACACGCTGACTTACCACTCCCCCTGTCAAATAATCAGTATTCTGTTACTTCATTAATTCCATTTGCATTGTTTCTTGGAAAAAGTTACTTATTTGTGACTAATGTGGAATATACTAGTGAAATTTAAATTGACAGATGGTATACTTATCATGATATATTAATAGATGGTATGTTGATATACTATTTAATTCAATAAATAAAAAATAAATATCACTCATGATCTTTGAGGCCTCTTGGCTGAGATGATAAACATATTTCGCAGTGAGCGGTGCTGACGACCCGGCACCGGCAACTCGATTGGACGAGCAGTCAAAGATACGTGAAATTGACACTCCTCCAATTTTCCCCACACTAGGTATGCAGCGCAAATTTTATAGTTGTTTTATAGTCATAGTGCCTATTGCCGGGACTTTCTCAATAAAACAAGGCATTTCGAGTAAGTGATAGAACCTTAACTATCTAAATCATGGTTCTGAGAGTGTTTTACTCGTATTACTTTGTTTTACGTCATCAAAACGAACTAACCAATGGAAGTGATAGAATAAATTAGAATATTTATTATTCGCTTAGTTGGTATTACAATAAATTGGTCATACTTTCATAGTTTCACATATTCTGCCATGTAGACATGCAAAAATTTACAATAAGGTTCAATCAATTATTTTAAATAAATATCAAATTTGTACATAATAAGTATACGTATGTATATATCAATGCTTGCTATTATTTATTAAATCATTATTATTCATTAATCAATGGCATTACTTGTAAAATATTTTTTTTTAGATTACAATATATTTAGATTCTTAAAGATATTTTTGGAAAGCCTGTAAGTGCAATTTAGTCTCGACACCTAGTCTGACTGTTGCAAAAAAATGTTTCCATTTTAATCTATCAGTTATGCCGAGAACTCATCCTATTCGCGATTAACGCTGTTTTAATTGGCTGAAGCTAGTTCATGAATGAAAATTTCTAGCCTCGGTATTAGACGACCTCTGTAGCCGAGTGGCTTGCACGCCGGACGCGGCGCTAACTCTGAGGTCCCAGGTTCGATTCCCGGTCGGGTCAATGTCTTAAAACTAACTTTTCGATATTGTTTCAGGTCCGGGTGGTTGTTGTATCGTCGTTGTTTAAAATTTCCATAAAACGAATCTTTTAGCAACTTACCTTTGGATCAGAACAATGTATGTGATGTTGTATATTGTATATCCTATTAATATTATAAACGCAAAAGTTTGTAAGTATGGATGGATGTTAAAAACTACTGAATGGATTTTAATGAAACTTTCCTCATAAACAGACCATGACCCAGACCAGCAGCTTAAAGGATACTTTTTTTTTTTACTTTTTTTTTGCTGTAGTCTTCGCGAACGTAGTCGCGGGCAACTAGTTTTTTTTATATTTTATTAATTATAGAGTCAATAGCTACGTTATAATTACCACGAAAGAAGTACTATGTAAAATTTTTCAAGCACGGAGATTTCGCAGATAATTTGTTCACCCATTCCCCCCCTTGACATAACGAAATTTTCTTAGTCATTATGATCGGCGCACCAAAAAGCGCTGCCTTCCAAGCATTACTCATGCTTCAAATGGTTCCCAAGGGCTTGAAATTCTATTTAAATAAAACATTTTCATCAAAATTGCTTGGAATGGAATTCCTTTTGGCGGGACTGTTTCCTTATAAATACACCCTTGACCTTTTATAGACAAGAGCGAATAACTATTTTTCAGGTTAATATGCTAGATCCTAAGCCATATATATCATCTCTTACCATCTGGTGAGATTGCGGTCCAGAGTAAAGTCTTAAAAAAAATGAAATCTAAATACCAACGCCTGCACACTTTATAACCATTTCTTAATTTAAATGTACAGACACCCGCACATCAACCTATCCAATTCTGTCAAATTTCTTCAACACATTTTCAACCTTAAACCTTAAACATAAAGTTCAAAGTCTTTTGAGGAAATTTGATAGTTTGTGATAGGTTGATGTGTAGTAGGCGTGTGTACTAATCGAATAGCAAAAACTTTGTTGTTTCATCTGGGTTTTAGGTTTTGGTATCAATATGTTAAATTTGAACCTAAACTTAATTGTAAACATTAAATCACAAGCTATTATATATATATATATAATAAGCTAAAGGTACCGGCTTTATAAGTGGTCAATGATCGCAATATATTGGCACTCGTAATGAATCATGGGTACGTACCCGTGATATATAGGTAGGTACTTATCCTTATTCACTGGAAGGTAAATAAAGCACTTTCCTACCGTTACTTTCTCTAAATTTCCTTAGACTTGTTCAGTCGTGCGCTCAATAAAAAAAAGGAAAAAGTCCTCTTTTACCCGCTTTTTACTATTTTCCACCTCGGCACCTGGAGGTTATTACGTTTAATGAAACGTAAAAACTGTCTGTAAAAACTGCTAAGAATCCATACAGTAACCATAATTAACATAATTATTTTTATGGTATAGGGTAAACTACAGCTTGATAGTTGAATTGTTTAGTCTAGATAAGGCAACACTCTTTCACGCCGCATGTATAAACATACATTACATTAAGTGTTTTTTATATATTTTAGCGTTTTATTAACGCTTAAATATACTTAAGTAAAATTTAAACACTGAAAAAAAAAAAGACGACAACCTCAGGCGGGAATCGAACCACGCACCTTCCGCATTCCGGGCGGCTGCCTTAACCACTTGGCTACCGAGGTCTAGCTTTCACCCGTCGAAATTTTTCAGTGCTTGATGTTTATGTTAGATTATGATATGTCTAAGATTGATGAAGCAATGTTGACTATGTTGCAATGTTAATGTATTATTTACTAGCGGCAATATTTTATTAAGGCTGCACGGATTGTGTCCTAAGCAATGAAAAATTTAAATAAATAGAATGTAAGTTTGGATTGGCATTGCCAGATTACGGCCGCTCCCTTCCATTTTTGATTTTTTTTTTAAATATATGAAACAATGTTTATTTAATTAAATGTATTTTTTATGCATAATTTAAAAAAAATATTTGCATTCTGCACTCCTTTTCTATATAAACTATAAGTGTGCGAAATTTCATACTCCTCCGTCCGCGCAATTTTCGTAAAAAGGGGTACAAAGTTTTAGCTTCACGTATTATTACATAGATTTGAAATGACGTTAACATTTCAGGAGCAAACACGGAATAATTGTTTTTTAACAAAAAAAAAATAGATTACCTACTGGGATAAGCTGGAATAAACTAGAAGGTATACTTTTGTGTAGAGTTAACCCGCAACACGTAAAATGTGTCATGGTTTTTAATTGTTGTTTTAGTGTCGAAACAAAATGGCGACAACGAGGCTGTGTGTAAACGACAACTCTGTAGGTGGGTACCTAACTATCTAACTCGCTAGACCGTAAGTGCTCAGTTTGTCGCTCTCAAAGGCTCACTTCTAGACGCTTTCAACACTTTGAACTAAGAATTGTAGAAGAAACAAAATTAGCACTTTAAAAGGCATTGTTTTACATTGAAACACAACGCTCTTTATAGTCTGAAAGAAATAGAGACAGCGACGTATTTAATTAAACAAGACAGTCCATGCGACGTTGCCTGGAGCGTGATAGTACCTACTGGCAGCGCTTTCAAACATTATTAGATTTACAATTGTATACCAAGAAGACGTATGTATACTTTACTTTACACTGAAGCGCTCATTTTTTTGCCATCACACTTGCCCTTTGTGTGAATAGGTAGTGTAGTACGTATGTTGTTAAAAAGCTTGTTTTTAAAAAGTTTTTTTTTTTAATTTTATTTTTAACTTTTCAGTATTTTTGAATGACATGTTTGTACACCCTCGTACCATTCAGCCCTCGGCACATGCTCACCTTGGCATTGGGTCATCCATCTAATCAAAGGCAGAATCTACGTCCATAACAAACGGAACGAACGAACCGCGTTGGCCATCTTCCAGCTCAATCATCAGACCCTGGTTACCACCAAAGTACTCGTCAAGATGAATCATACGAGCCCAAACTCGATGGGATTGTGTCATTTAATTACCGAGTTCTTAACGCCATCTTCCAGCTCCATCATCAGACCCTGGTTACCATCCAGCACCAAAGTACTCGTCAAGACGGATCAAACGAGCCCAAACTCGATGGGGTTGTGTCGTTTAACAACCGAGTTCCTATGGCCACCTTCCGACTCCATCATCAGATCAGCTTTATGTCATAATAATTTTACATTTCAGCTCAATCCGTTAACTCCGTCCGTTTAAAGGGGGCCAAATTTCAATTACTAGATTTGACCCAAACAAACAAACAAAGTTACAGGGCAAGCTAAATAAAAGCTTTTAAAAACAAAAGATACATTCGGGGTGTCGTTCGGCATGTATTTAGACTCACTCGTCATCAATTTAATTTTATAATACCTATAACAACGTGTGTACTAGGTCACAATTCAATTTCACAAAAGCCCACAAACATTTTGACGTGACAACGTCTTATAAATTGGTTTGCCGGGTGACACTTCAAGAAACTGCGTTACGCTCCGCTCACGTTATGCGCTCACAATGAGAGCGAGTGAGAGGCACGCGTCCCTTCCACTCGGGCATGGTTAGCCCGCCTAAGAGCGAGAGAGACAGACATAAAAAGTGAAAGGTAAATACGTATGTATGTGTAAAGGTAAAAATAAAATTTTGTTAATATGAAATTCAGTGCGAGATTCTTTGTATAAATTAATGTTTTAAATATAATTCTTTGTATAAATAAATGTTTTAATTTGTTACTATTATTTCATCCTTCTTCCTACTATACGAATGAATATTCACATTAAAATTATTTTACCACTCAAAGTCGTTGTCACGTAAAACTTTCGCCCGTATATCGACTTTACAGGCAACCAATTTTTGGCCATAACCTCTATTATTCTGAGGCCGTGACATTCACTGTTACATTTTTAAACGTAGCTATGCACGTGTATAAACGTGAAACGCGTTCGGGCGACAATCGATATTCTAGTGTCTCTTGTACTCGTATAGCTGAATAACTTTCAACCATTACCATAGAACTTCCGTTGTGCAGGAGATAAGCTTACACCTGACCAAAATAGACCAGTGGTTGCTTGGATTCGTAAGATCGAGAGGCTCAGCAAATGACTCCACTCCACCTGATGTTAAGTGGAAACGGTGTCCAGACGCAAGAACAACTGGTGCAGCGTGAAAACAACGCAGCATCAGTCGCCCTCACCCTGGCGGCCCACAAGGTGCCTCTTCACGCCTCGTTTGAAGGACTCCATGTCATAGGAAGGAGGGAAAACGTGTGCTGGTAGACTATTCCATTTTTTGGAAGGGCGACTATATAGTCGTCGTTCGACTATATAATAGTTATTAATAATTTATACATTTTCCTAATACATACAATACCATACTATTGCCTTGAATTATTATTACAATATATAATTCTATTCTATTCTATTGCACAATAAATATTCTATTCTATTGTAATATTTTTCGATACATTATATAATTTTAATTCAATTTGGACTATAACACAGCACGTGTAAAGTCACTTTCTTAAATTCGCTCATTGAACAGGTGAATAAATCTATTTGTTCTGCAGATATCGTGTCAGAGAGATATGTATTGCAGCACCACTATATCTACCAAGTTGCAGCAAATATCAGTTAATATTATTCTTTACAAATGATCAGCATTGTGAACTAAAAGTCTAGCAAATTATAAAACTAGATAAAATATTTAACATAAATTTACGCGACAATATATCTCCCCGCCCGCCGACGGAGCGTCCCAGGTGTGACTTAAACTTTCTTACTTTAAATAATGTGACAAAAGCATTCTAGGACCGTTAGTAAGGGCTATGCATAGTTGAGTTAGGAGCTTGCTATTTCCACAGATCGAAAAAGTTTCTACTTTGTTCATGAAACTATGCGCGTTTCATGTCTCTGGTGTGAGCTGTCAGCGTGCTATTTAGCTTTTGGCGCCTTGGCGACTGTCTTTTTCCAGAACACTTCTCAACTTCGCGCTTTCAACCCCACCAAACTAGGAAATGAACATTTACTTTATTTCCTCCCTTTGTATCATAAAAACATTTTTTATTATTTTTTTTTTTTATATGTACGGGTAAGCACAGTGCCTTGATCTCACCTGATGTTAAGTGATGATAAGGCCAATGATGGAAGCGCACTTCACCCGGGATCCTCAACTAGTGAGGCACTGGCTATCTTATCTGTAGCTGCCGAAACACAACAATGCTACAAACATTGATGTTATGGCGACATATTTAGATAAGATGGTGGTAGCTAGCCAGGCGGACAAACAAGCCCTACCACCAACCAAACCGAGTACACAAACATGTACCCCCCGCTGGGAATCGAACCCGGGACCTCTGGGTCTAAACCGGTGGTCTTAGCCACTAGACCACAGAGGCGGTTAGAACATGTTTCGGAAAAGTTCATATTTATTTATTTATTTGATAGATACAAAAACAGATAACAAACTGTAACATTCAATAGGTCATACATTTACATTTACAGTTCTTTCACCTTAATAGTGTACACGGCATTAAAAAAAAATAAAATAAAATAACATGCAGCATTAGATACAGTGTTTTAGTTAAAAGTAATTATAAACTAGTTATTTCTAAAGCAATTAGCACTCTGATAAAAAATATCGAGCTCAGTGCACACACTGTAATAGGCTTCGCACATACGATAAAAGTGGGATGTTTTGAGAAACATTATTGTTGGATTGTGGAACGTTGAACAACAAAACCCTCAATTTTGTATTTTATGTACAAATAAATAAAGATTTAAAAAAAAACGAGGGTTGCGAAACATACGTTTAGGAGTGCTTATACTCAAATATTGGAGCAACTCATCACTCAAAGAACCATTTGCGATTTAATGTAATAAGCAGAGCTCCCGGGTTTTACGTCTATTCTGTAAACTATAAAATTTAAAATGCTGAAGGCGATCGAGATAATCTGGAAGCTTACGCCTCAAGCCGAACTTACAACACATTTGTCTCAAGAACTGCATTTGTACAGACTCAATTCTGTTGGTATCTATTTTATAAATTGGTGACCACACAGATGAACAGTATTCTAAGTGGGTACGAACTAAAGAATTAAAAATAATTATTAAAGATTTCTGTTCTCTAAAGGTGCTCCTCACCGGGAGCATGCACGTGTAATATAACATTATAGATTCGACTTTGAGCATTACATTACAATACTACCTCCCTGACTGACGAGCATTCGCGTGTAATGTAACAATATAGATTCGACTTTGCGAGCATTCACGTGTGATTTAGTTGATTCCTTAATGTCAGACGAAGCGGTCATTGTGCTGAGTGCGGCAATATTAATTCGACATTGTTATCTACATAAAAAAAAAACGGGCAGGGGATCCGCGGCCGGCCAGAGACATTATTACAAGTGAAGCGTACAAGTTGTATCAAGATATTATACTTTGTATCATTTATTTACAAGGTGCGCATTGTAATGCCCGGTTCTCCTCCTTCACTGATGTATACTCGTTTTGTATCATTACAAGGTGCGCCCTGTAATGGTCGGTTTTCCTTCCTCACTGATGTAATGCTCGAATGTGTAACGTTGCATTACACGCGAATGCTCCCGGTGAGGGAGCACCTTAAAAGGTTTGGTAGTACGCATGATAAAACCAAGCATTCGTTTGGTCTTACGAACGACAGTCTCATTATTGAAATTTAAACCGTGAGATCATACCATACTCCCAAATCCTTCACCAATGTTACCTGGGTTTAAGCTGTTCCGTCGATAGAGTATGGAAAAGTGAGACAGGTTTTCTTTCTTGTGAATGTAATGTAATGACATTTACTGATATTCAAGGACATACAATTATTTTTAAACTAATTATTATTGAGGACACCCAAATTGTGCTGAAGAAGTGCGCATGTTTTGAGACTTACCATTTTTTCCGGTATTGTAACCAAGTATTGGCATTTCACCAAGAATTTATTTTCAACCAAGATATAAAAAATAGTAGGGCACTAGGCTAACTCTTTGTGTAAGCAATGTAGAGGATCCATTTCTCCGTTGTGAAATGAAATGAAAATTAAACTAAACTGTCCTCAAAAGTTATTGTTTAAGACGTTGTTCTTGTATACAGTGGTAACCGCTCTTAACCTTGAACGCTATTAATGGAATAATTAATGAGAAACCGAAAACCTCGGTGGCCAAGAGGTACTGCGCTGAGCGTAAAATTTTAATATCCTGGGTTTGATTCCCATGTCGGGCAGTGTGTTTCAGATTTGTCAATGCATAGCCCGAGTTTGTAATCACCAATCTGCATTAATCAAGCGGTGTTTAAGATAAACCCTTCAATGTATACAGCTTTATCTCGATTTGAATAATGAAGGCAAATCTAGCAATAGGACTGTTTAATATACGCTACACTTACTTGTATAAGGCATTAATAAGAATTACCTGAACAATATAGCCTTTAACCCTGCAAATGGTGTGATTAAAGATGTTAATTGGTAATACAATTGAACGGTTAAGCGTTATTGTTATGGGCGAGCGATCGTCGTTTTCCAAACAAACATAGAAATTGTAATACCCGGTATCGATAAGAACTTTGCGTGAGGTTTGAATTTGAATGGCAGGCAGTTAAAAAAATGTGTTTTAAGAAGAGCGATAAAGTTTATCTTATCGACTCGACAGTTAAGATAGGTTACAATTTGGTATTGTTAGTTCAGTTGGACAATAACACGGTGTTATTTAAATTATGTGTAGGATTTTGTATTATTAATATTTTATTTTATATAATAGTTAGTACAAAAAAAAATATTACTATATCTACACATATTTATAAAACATCTAGTATAAATGAATTGATTATTATTAAGATTTTTTTTTGTTTACGCTCACACTAATTATCTAGTCCAAGATAAGCTTCTATTGAAACTCGTTAATATGATTAAATTAGATAACGGATAAATAACGGATAATAAATATACATAAACACAGAAAAACACCCAGACCCGAAATCAATTCGGAAAAACAGTTTTTCTCTAAATTGACCCGACCGGGAATTGAACCCGGGACCTCAGATGGTGCGACGCCAGAGTCCGCCGGCTAACCACTCGACCACGGAGGTAATCAATTAGAAATAGTCTTTCAGTTTTTCTCTATATGTTTTTTTATATACGGTTAATTATTTATTAGTTTTTTATTTAAGGCACAATTACAGACAACAGATAGAAAACATACAAAAAAAAATACATTTACGTACAGTTAATAAGGTATATCCGTGCCCAATTACAAAAGCGCGCAGCATTTACCTTTAACTAACCAAACAACAAAAGCAATTAATATGAGGATAAACAATGTTTGGTAACATAAAATTAAGTTAAATAAAATATAATTTAAATTAAATAAAACAAAATTGCTAAGCTCAAAACAAATGTGCAAACACAATACCAAAACAAGTTTTAATTGGTATGTAGCATTGCCATTAGTGATGATCCCTTGAAGGGAGAGATACCACAGTCAAAAAGGTCACAACCACAAGATTTAATTTAAAAAATCACACAATCTAAGCACAATCTACCGGCCCACAGGGTGCTTCTTCACGCCTCGATTGATGGACCCCATGTCATAGGAAGGAGGGAAAACGTGTGCTGGTAGACTATTCCATCTTTTGGAAGTGCGACAAAGAAAGGAGTCACCAAATTTCTTTGTGCGCGATGAAATGTTCGAGACAGCACAGGGGTGACAATACAATACAATACAGGGGGTACAATCTAGTAGGGAACGGGCACACGCTTGCGTCATGATATTCTCTCTAGAAACTATCTGACGGTGTTTGGATCACACGTGTCGAGGTTAAAGCCCAGTGAAGCTGAAAATGCCCAGTGACAATCAGCAAATTCCAATAAAAAAACGTCTCTAGGCGAGGAATCCTTAAAGTTTATCGCCGTCCCCAAAAAAATCCGGTGACGCTGTAAAGCCTATATGTGGCAAACAGCTAATTGTACCGACCCAAAAATAACATGACCCGTCATTTCTAATTGTGAAATTTAAAAAAAAAAAACACAATTTTTATTAAAATAGCGACCGAGCGTACCATATAGCTACGTCATTTTATCACTAAAAGAACCTCTTTTTTTTTGTGTCCGTAATAAACTGTGTCCCTACACAAATTAACGACAGCGGGTGTGTCGTCGCTTTCATGCCAAAAACATTTTAACTTGAACATAAATCAAATTGTGCCGTACGTTGTAAACAAAAGAGCGATGAAAAATAACTCATAGCTTTACTTGGGCGACCTTTAGCATCGTGTTATATCATGTGAAAGAGTGAAGGAAAGACATGGTATTATGCTCTGTTTGGTCACCTATAATGTAAATTGCAAAATAAAAATTCAATATAATGAAAAATATCTATTTCGTTACAACTTAAAAACTCATTTGTTATTTTTGAAATATTGATCGGTGGTTAAATAAATGTAAAATTTGTTTAAAGTAAACGCCAATACTACACAAACTAACTAATAGTTTTTAATAGAATTCCACAAAGAAGCCTTTTAAACATAACGATAAGATCAACGTACGGACCGCTCCGTCGCGCGTCGCCGTACCGTGAAACAAATAAAACAAAATGGCTGCCTCATGTTACTTAAACTCTCAACTCAAAGCCATTCGCAGTGCGAACAGTGCCTCCAGCATTACATTACAACACTGGGGGAGTACACTCCAAGTTCGTTTAAACACATTTCTCAACCGTTTAGTTTCAGTAAGGCCTGGCTACGGAACAGAGCGAGAGGCGGTGCAGTGAGCGAGTTTACATATTTTATTTAGAACCACCAACAAGGTTTGTATCAGCACATTAAATGAATACAACAAGAAACTTTTTTTTTAATAGATTGCACTTTTAATAATATCTCCAATCCACTTGATGTTAAGTGAAATGGAGTCCACAGTCCAGACGCGAAGACAACTGGTGCAGCGTGAAAACAACGCAGCATCAGTCACCCTCACCCTGCCGGCCCACAAGTGCCTCTTCACGCCTCGTTTGAAGGGCTCCATGTCATAGGAAGGAGGGGAAACGTGCTAGTAGACTATTCCATCTTTTGAAACTAAATATATATCTTACTAAAAGGTAGCCACAGCATTCATAACTATCACGTCCTTCTCCTAAAAAGTCCACTAAAATCACCAATGTGAAGTACCTATATATAGGTACCATTAGTGACTCAACGCCACATATAGCATAAACAAAGTAGGATTTCGAGGTGGAAAATATAACATCAGTGATGGGTTGCTAGCCGATCACTTGAAAATATATATTATGCAATACATGGCTGATTAGTGAGTGTTTTGACCGCGCAATGAATAGAGGACTCCTTCGCCGTGCCCGCGCCCTTCGCTGTTTGACTAGGTCCGGCCGGCCGTTAGTTGTGCGGGACAAACTGCAGGGACAACTGGCTATTTATCGCGCTGACTGTACCCGTGCTTCAGGCAGACCGTGATTTAGTGCAGCAGTTTGCAACTTAAAGTGCAATGTTTATCAATGTTGTATAGTCCACTGACGCGAGTGGCATCGCCGGTGACAGCGATTGGTACTTAGTCTTGAGAACCCATCGATATCCTACTGGTGTTCAAAAAGAAGTGAGAGAAATTAATCATTTATAATTGTATACCTTTGCCCAGCAATGGGATATTATCGGTTATAAAAAAATATTGTGCACAACATGGAACATAATAAACGCACACTCTAAGGTGCTCCATAGACTGAGTAACTTAAGTTTTTTTTTATTTTGGGTAAGCACAGGGCCTTCATCTCACCTGATGTTAAGTGATGATAAGGCCAATGATGGCAGCGCACTTCACCCGGAATCCTCAACTAGTGAGGCACTGGCTATCAAACTGTTATGGCGACATATTTAGATAAGATGGTGTTAGCTAGCCAGGCAGACAAACAAGCCCTACCACCAACCAAACCGAATACACAAAGATGTACCCCCCGATGGGAATCGAACCCGGGTTCTGGGTTTAAACCGGTGGTCTTAGCCACTAGACCACAGAGGTGGCACAAACTGTAAACTCTTTTAAAGTTTTCGTTAAAAGTTGCAGCAACAATTTACGGTTGCCGCAATTCTAAATGAATTACAAAAACACAATGTTGAAAAAATTTCCACGAGCAGGATTTAGCAGCAGGACGAGGAGGAAAAAATTTTTTCAACATTGTGTTTTTGTAATTTGTTTCGCAACAAAATTTGCGTTAAAATTATATAAACAAATTAAAAACATTTCTAAATGAACTTTCAAATCTATCTATTTACTGATTAACCTTAGTAATTTTATTTATTTATCTATTTACATATTCGGCTAAAAAGTGGTCCACAGAAAAATAATAACAAAACCGCCCATAGAGGCAACTAGGTATATTATGCTAGGCTTACATTTCAATTATCCTAATAATAATACCATGTTTTACGCTAATACACATATTATTTTTATTATTATTAAAGCCAGTGATTGCCGGTTGGGGAACCAGCAACTTGACAAACTAGTACAAATTTGACAGTTGCTAATTTAAACAATTGATTTTGATTTGATTTTTTTGATTTGATGCAGCCATCGATCGCAATAACTGAAAACTGTTGTCGATCATCAAAACTCGCAACTAGAGTTGCTATGTCTGCGCAGTTTCTTAGGATAAATAGAAACAGCTAGTTGCGAGTTGCCTGGTTAGAATCGCAATTTTGCCATAAAAAATCTCGTTATTGTTAACTGATTAAAATTCACACTAGGCTCCTTCTAGGTAGCTGCTTTCCCCGGCTTATCCATTAGCAAGCCTCACTGCAAGTCATTCCCATCACCACACCCCAACGCTCTACTATACAAGCGGACCAATTTGCATTACTTTAGCAGAGCTATCAAAGGGCTTAGCCATGCTATGCTTTAACGCTGTATGGGAGAAAAGAAATGCCTTTGCTGAGTTTCTTGCCTGTACTTTTCAGTACCAGGTAGACTTACGAACTGATGGCATAGTGACATTCATAAGAGCTACTTGTAGCCTAAACTAGTTTGGGTCAAGGCACTGTGCTTACCCGTAAAATATATTAAAAAAACTGGAAAATGTTAATTTTGAAATTTGAGGTTGTCGCCCTCTAGCCCTCTAGAGGGGGACATGAACTACACTATACGTTAATCTTATTCTGCGCGTTAATCACGCCGCGACCGGAGACATCCGAGAGACGCTGCCGGGACAAATTACGATAATATTGCTAGGAGCACGCGTAGCAGTATTGCTTTGCTACTCGTGTGTTGGTATTTACTTCCTTCTCTTGTTTATATCTATTAACTAACATAAAGGGAGTGGCAAGTACTTATAAGTCTCTCTTTTTTATTTATATATTAGTTTTCATCATATTTTTGTTTTACTGAGCTGGAAAATGAGCAAACACCCTGCCAGATGGTAATCGGCAACCGTATCCCAAAGACTAACGCCCTAAAGCTTCAGTTTGTACGCCTCTATACCCTGTAAATTTACTGGATGAAACGTAGTCACTAAGCCGTTACCCATCAATTGTACCGATGACTTGATTTCAATGATAGAGACCTTTGCCAATCAGTGGGACAGTCATAGGCTACTTAATTTACTAGTAACTTTCAACTTGGAACACAACAAACAAGATGCTATCTGCCATTAAAATATATTATGAAGAATGCCGCGATGTCGTTTCCGGCCTTGTGGGGCCCAATTAGTGGTAGATTTCGCCCACAACTCGTTCGACATGCGGCTTACGTGGCCGGCCCAGTCCCACTTAAAAGCGGCAACTTTCTGAGCTACGTCGGCAACCTGCGTCTTTTTTTTTATACATAGCTCGGCAAATAACTCCACTCCACCTGATGTTAAGTGGAAACGGAGTCCAGATGCAAGGACACATGGTGCAGCGTGAAAACAACGCAGCATCAGTCACCCTCACTCTGCCGGCCCACAAGGTGCCTCTTCACGCCTCATTTGAAGGACCCTATGTCATAGAAAAGAGGGAAAACGTGTGCTGGTAGACTATTCCATCTTTTGGAAGTGCGACAAAGAAACGAGTCACCAAATTTCTTAGTGCGCTATGGAATGTTCGAGACAGTACAGCGGTGACTCCGGAGAGCCGCACGCGTACTCCTATGGAGGAAGGGAGAAGGTGGGATAAGGTCAAAGAGTTCTTCAGAGCACTCGCCGTGGTATAAGCGGTAGAGGACGCTGAGTGACGCTATATCTCTACGCAATTGCAGGGGCTCGAGAGCATTAGAGATCTCTGCCGATAATGCGTATAGCGCCCCGCTGGAATCTGTCCAAGGCATCGAGAAGGTACTTTGCGGAACCATCCCAGAGGTGCGAACAATACTCCACGCAATACCGCACCTGTGTTTTGTACAAAAGGCACAACTGATCCGGCATGAAGAATCGCCGCACCCGGTTCAGGACACCGAGTTTACGTGACGCTATTTTTATCACGGCTTCGATATAGTCCCTCTGGTTCAGATTGCAGAGAATCTTCACACCGAGCATGTTAATACTGCTCTACAGGCCGAGTGATGTGCCTTGAAGAGAGCGACGGGGTAAGAATGGCGACTTTTTTGCCGTGAACGCGCATACCTGTGTTTGGCATTGAACTCAACAAGACTATTGGAGCCCCATTTAGATATGAGGTCCAATACCCGATTGAGCTCAATGACAAGATTTACTCGTTTCTCTTCAGTCTCAACCTGCCCAGCCGCTGAGTGACCGTCATACCCACCGTGTTTTTTTTGTACTACCATCTGCATAGTAATGAATATTTCCAAGTGGAAGCATATTATTGAAATGCAGAAGGAACAGCGTGGGGGACAGAACGGACCCCTGAGGGACACCGGCATTCGCTGACATGAACCGCGAAGCGCATCCGTCTGAGAGTACTCAGATTCTACGCTCATGTAGGAAGCCAGCGACTCAGTTGCAGAACTGAGCAGGCAGACCGTATGCCGGGAGCTTGGAGAGAAGGGCTTTGTGCCAGACCCGATCAAAAGCCTTGGCTATGTCAAGGCTAACAGCGTATTATCTCGTTTCTCACGCGATCCGTAAGTGATGATGATGATGATGTGAGGGTGGGGAGGATGCACATATCCATACGCTTTAAGGAAAGCGTTTTCGGTGCGTCGAGCAACTTCTTTGTCTTGTCTCTCTTAGAAAGAGACAATTTTAATATATTTTTTTCAAATTCAGAAAACACATGATCCATTTTTTTGTGTTAGTAAAACACAACAAAATGTAAAACAAAACGACAACTTAACTAAATCCAAAATAACTTAAAAAGACCCACCTAAAACACCGCGTAGGACCGGACCCCTTTACCAGACCCACCCAGTGCTGCAGGATCAAATTTCAGCGAGATTGCATTCAGAATACTATTGGCGCTGTTCCTCTCCTGGCTCATCAGGAAAGCAGCTCATGGCTAAGCTTTCTTCTGTGTTATTCGTTGATGTTCAGAATGACACAGAAGCGCTGTTATTATGGCAGGGCCTAAGAGTCACCTTCCAGTCTGATTCCAGGCAGAATCCACAATCAGACGAACATAATGAACATCTGTTAACTCCGGTCTTAAAGCAGTTTACAAAATGTCTGTGTACTTGTAAGTAACCTAATCATAATAATCACCCTGATTTGATTCACAAATAATAATCGCTATTTTGTATTCCCTTCAATCAAGATTAATTATTTATAATGATGTCTACAGAAAATCCACAAGGTCTTAGGGTTCATTTTCGCTGAGGAATCGTCCCGATAATGGATCCAGAGTTACACCAAGCCGTTGAGTTTCCGGCGACAATCTTCGTTAGGTTAATCACGCCATTTATTATGCCATCAATCAACGTCGGCGCAAGTTTTATTTTAATTACAGATCTCAACTAATGAGGCAGCGTCTGGAGTTCAATTTCAAACATGACGATGCCATTGTTTGTAGTTTTTCTATTTATTAGGTATGCTTACTTTGTTTTTAAGATCAAAGCTTTTGTACACACCTGAACGCTTTTGTGCGCGTAACATTTCACTAAATAATTCAGAAAAGTAATTCCAAATTATTTATTCAGTTTAGGCTACAAATAGCTCTTACGAACGTCATCATGCCATCGGTTCGTAAGTCCACTCTGGGCGGGAGACCTTGTACTGAGAAGAACCGGCAAGAAACTCAGCAAGTGTCAAGCTCTTTTCTCCTTACAGCGTCAAAAATATTGGAAAATGCCTGGGTCTTCCGCAATCTGGGCGGCTGCACTGACCGCTATGCTACCGGGAAGGCTGACGAAAGCAGCCGCCCGGATTGCGGAAGACCCAGGTTCAATTCCTAGCTGGCTTGGGTAGGCGTTTAATTTTTTCACTGTATTTTATAAAAAATTATAAATGTTTAATTTAGCTTCAGTGCAGCAATTAGCACTTGAAAATAAAAAGTATAATATCAAAAGTTATAAAGTTAATCAGTTATTGTGTTTTATTGCTACCAGTTCTTAATACAAGTAACAAAATAACTAACAATAACACAATATCCCTCTCAAAAGCACATAAAGCAGCTAAGCCCAACATTGTACGGCCCTGTTCATTTTGCGACAGATAACTAATTCCCTTGATTATCAGCGCGGGCTTTCGGGGTAGGGCCAGATTAACTCCCGTTACTCTTGGAGCTCAACCTGGAGATTTGTGACGACATCGCGGATGCTGCGTGTTTGCGGATACCAAACTAATCGGAAATTAACGTATCACTGTTCAACAATTTCGCAACTGATATATCAGAGATTTATTTAATTGATTTGTCTGTAATATAAGGTCGTGCGATCGAGACGCGATAATTAAAATTGTTTTTAAAATGTAGTGAAACTTTAACAAACGACTAGACTAGTAGGTGTTGAAGTAATTAAAATATATACTATGTTTTTGAATAACTCGGTGTGCTGATAATAGTTAAAATACCTTGAAACTTACTATAGGCAAACGTATTAGATAATATCTATACAATATGTAAAAAAACCCTGTCCGATCGCAAAGTGGTACATAGGCACACAAAAATAATAACAAAAAAAATAAAGAAATATATTTCATTAAAATAAAGGAGTTATCGTAATTTAAAACGCAAGTTTTTTATAACTATTTAAAATATCAGATACTTACGAATAATAAACATGGTAAGAATCCCGTTAATAATTACTCTATTGCAAGTTTTTTACACTTTGTATTTTTTTTTCACTTTATTTTTTTAAATTATTACGTAAATAGAACTGCATGCCGATACCTAATAAAACCTTAGCGGCTCGGACAGGGTTTTTTTACATATTGTATACATTTAATGACTTGTCCTGACTAGTTGATTCATCGTCGCCGAGCCCAAACCGCTGAAGCAATAAGATGAAATTTGGACTGTAGGTTAATTGAGTGACGTAACTAGCCACTAAGAAAAGATTTTACGGAAATCATCCCCCTGAGGGGGTCAAATAGGGGGTGAAAGTTTGTATGAAAGTCCATCAGATATGTAGTAAAATAAATGAAAAGTGGTAATTGGCCTTTTTAAAAGAAATTAAGAACGATGTGTCTCAAGAATTTTGTTTATTTTCCTTTAAATTAGTAAAAAAGGAAAAGAGGTATTTTTTTGACTTGTTATTTTTAAAGTAAGAACTATAAAATTAATTATTATTAATCGATAATTATCGATAATAAAAAGATTATATCTATAGATTTTTACGGGGTTTTGACTTTTATTACAAGCAATCACTATTCTACGTGAGCAAAGCCGAGAGCAGTAGCTAGTTGCTTATTGCAGTTTGCTTTGAAAGCTATACAATTTACAACATTACTTTAATTAAATAACTTAGTTAACTTAACACGTTTGAAATACTTTTAAAACTTTTTGGACGTTTAATGGAGGTACATAAATAAAAGTTTTTCCAATAAAACGTTAGAACCTCTCACTGAATTAAGGTGTAACTTTTGGAGAGAAGTTTTACTGGTTTTTTACGGGGCTTTCCAATTAAGCCATTAACGAATTGGTACAGGTTGCAGCACACCAACGGTAACATAAATTTTATGTTGTTTACGTAATTAACAACTCTTATTTTAGGAACATTTAGCATAAAAATATTCAAGATTTTTTTTTGAAGAAGCACCTGACCCGGTATGTCAGAAGGGTGCAGGTTCAAATCCTGCTCGTGGAAATTTTTTCAACATTGTGTTTTTGTAATTTTTTTTTATAAAAATTGGGTGGACTTTTTCAGTACATCATTTTAAGAGGACCAACATACTATTATACTATGATTTTAAACCAAATTTGGACTGATTATTTACATATAATTTTACGCAAATATTGTTGCGAACAAAGAGCCACGAAAGCATAGTTGGCAATGCACCTGACCCATGTCATGGGGTGCGGGTTCGAAACCCGCTCGTGGATTTTTTCAACACTTTGTCTTTTTTCAAATTCAAAATTGGACTATTTAGTCTCCTTTTTATAACATAAACTTTTATAAAGTAAAACCGAGGACACACTTCTAAATCTTTTGAGTTGGCAAAATAATTAACAAATGAAAACTAGTACACAAATAGTATAGTACAATCGACTAAATTGAAACATGACCCACTTTGCCGATCATTCCTTTATAGTCTAAGATCCGAACTAGAAACGAACTTCACCCATCTGTTTAATGGATGAAAAGCATTTTATATCAAATTTAATATATTAGGAAATATATCTCAAGTGGGTTTTCTAAGAAATTCCTGGCCAGAATATGATTAATTAAAAATTGAAAAATTACTTTTTTATTATTATTGCACTCCTGAGTTTAACGAATAAATTTAATACCAACCTTTCGGTTGGTATACTTTCGTATGAAGCCTATAGAATATACAAACGTTGGGTTATCTATTTTTTTCCTGGTATAACTACTGGGTTGGCAGGTATATACAGGTAAATCGATAATAGTTATTTTCACCTTTTTGTTTAATAAGTAAATCTTATATCAAAATGAGTGCTATTTAATTGCGAATCTGATGATATAGGGTTGTCTGTATAAAATCTGGTCTGAATGACGATTGTCGAATTTTGAAAGGTGAAAATTTTATGCTATCCTATGCGATAGAAGAGGACACTACATTGCAGCTGTGCGCGACGAGACCGCCGAGAAAAAAAAGCTATATGCTTTTTTGTCATTAAACACGCGATATTAATGTTCTTCTAGATATAAATATAATAGCGATATGTAATAATCATGAAACTTTCTTGTTATTTCAGGAAAATAAATAAAAATAAACAAATTTAAGAGTCAAAAAATTAAAATGAAATGGAATGGTAAAAAACATACTCTAAGGATCTTGTTTTACGTACAAAAATTATACTACAATATAACATTAATATAAAAAAACTTACTCAGACAGTGTCACTCATTTAGCACCACCCAAGGGTCACGTGTAGGGTCTCAAGGGTAAACCTACGGACGCGAGTAACTTTAACCCCCAATTTTTATAATAAATAATAGTAAATAAATAATAGTAATATTTATTTATTTTATAGTGACCACCACATGTTCCAAAGGTTATTTTATAAAGAAACTGGTCCCGTCCGCCCGGCTGTGTCGAATTCCGGATATGTGTGTTGCAACCTTTACTTGAAAGTCTCGTTTATTTTCATACAAACTTTTTCGTGCAACACTCAAATACTCCGATCTATTTGTAATAGCAATCTTAGCCTTGTCAGCTGTCAGTGTCTAATAAAGTGATAACAGGTTCGTTACTTGGGAAATGTATGTTCAAGGCGAATTTCAACCTACTAGTATAGAATGACTGTAGGAAAATGACCTTAAGGTGGGTCATGATTCAATTTGGTCGACTGTAAGTACATTACTAGTACTTTGCACGAGTTTAACAGTCGACGCATGTGAAATTCATATCTGGGCTATTCCTTTAATAGTTTTACTGTAGCATACCTACCTACACACTGAAACCATAAATGGATCATCCCAAAGTGATAGTATGTTAATATGAAGGACAAAGTTCACTAACAATCACCGGCAGGTATTTGAGCGATTATTTCGTCTCTGGTTGTTTAACCAAATATCGCATGCTTGAGTATGGCTAGGAAAAATTTATCGAATGCTGCCAGGAAAAAATTTGAATCAAAATCTTTATTCCCATTATAAAAAAACACTTACCAAACATAATAACAAAATAAAGGTACGTAGACGTTGACATATTGTATTAATGTATGGGTATACATATTGTATTAACATGAATAAGTATTTTTTGTATTTTTTTATATAAAAAGGGGCGTTTTTATTTTATTTTGTTATTAATATTCCCTGATTCAACTTCCATTATTACAAATTTAAGTATTTATTAGTATTAGCCCTCACTGTCCCACTGCTGAGCAGAGACCTCCCTCCATTTCTTACACTTATTGCGGTCCTGAGCTAATTGAGTTCAATTTTGGTTAAATATATTCAGTTCGTCCCACCATCTCCTTCTCGGTCTGCCGCGGCGCCTCCGTGTTGTGTTTGGCTTCCAATTAATATAATAATATTAAATTAAATAATTTTATATTGTTTTCTAAAGTTTACGCGAAATTAAACTTCTTTTCCAGATTATACATTAATTTGATTTAGCGTGCGAGTAGATCCGTAAAAATATTTTCATTTCAACTAACTTATTTTGTTAGAAGTAAAAATTTTCAGGCGAATAATAGTCGACCGGAAACATTAACATAGTACTTAATGTAAAATAGACAGCACACAAGAGATTTACCTCACCGTGTATTTGGTGTAATATGCCTATTAAGACTATGTAACACTTAATGTTCTGTTCTATCCCGCTGTATTATGTACATAGAGATTTATTACATTATAACTAAATTAACTACAATATATTACCGTAGCATTGGTTTTCCTATAAAAAAATTCAAATGATTGTGTATTAGACATTTGATAAAATTGTGTAAAATAATATGATATGCGTTAAGTTATCTTAAGTAAAGTATGATTATCTATGATTATACCAAAGCTGGGCAGTGACCTCTATCATTGAAATCATGTCATCACTACAACTAATGGGTAATGGCTTAATCACCACGCTTGCCAAATGTGGGTTGGTGATCACACACCCAGGCTATGCATTGAAAAATCCTGAAAACGCTTTGCCCGACCTGGGATTGAACCCGGGGCCTTCAGGTATCTGGCCGAGCGCTTGGCCAATCGGCGTTTAGAAAAAGTAAGTATTTTACGATACTACACAGCACGATGTTAAAAATAATTTAAAATACTCATATTAAAACGGCCTAAGTAAGAAGTATCTTTTTTAATTATAACTGAAAAACAGTTTTCCCCAAAAAAGGCACTAATTTCAATGACATTCAGAGGTCCAAATCAATCAAAACTGAGTCTTTGAACCAAATGCTCATTAAAGGGAACCCAAATTAAAATGTTGTACAGGAAATGATGATTGGTTTTAACAATATTGCCTCAGAGACACGGCTTCGGGCTCACTTTGCCGCTGTTCCAAGAACTGGTTTCTACTCTAATTTCATTTATTATAGTATAGTTACAGATAACAGATTATGTCATTTCATAAAAAGCGTAGGCTTTTTTGCTAGTACCTACCCCCCGTATTAATAAACAAAGTGTAAGGTTGGAGTAGTTACTCCGTGTTTTGTTCCCGTCATGTAAATTTCATTTCATATTAGAGTAAAAGAGACAAAACACAGTACAGTAACTACTCCAAGCTTACACTTTGTTTATTAATAAGCCCCTACGAGTATAATAAAATTGCAAATTTAAAGGTACATGATTAAAAAAACTAACCTAGTTAGTTCTATCTACCTTCAGTACCTTACCGTACTTACTATAGCTTCAGTAGATAGAACGTCTTTTATATCCTAGACATTATTTAAATACTAATTGTGCTTAACTTAAAGCCTACCTAGAATTAAAAGGAAATTAACGGTCAATTAGTGACTTTAATTACTATTAATCAAAAGTTATTCACATTATTATTTTTGAATAACGCCAATAGCTTTTGTGTAATCTCAACGAACTATGTAATTGTGTTACAACACTTATCTGAAAATGCTATATTTTTGATCTTAAACTTAATTCCTTCAACAATTCAAATCGCTTTTGTTACGAAAACGAGAAAGAGAATTTTAATTATGATGAAACTCCCAGACATCGTGTTTAATCTTCAGAAATAAATCTTACATTAAAGAACACGTTAGATTTAATTTCAAAATTAATTAAATCTATGTCCAAGATCCTCTAAGATTCACGGAATCATTGGAGACCAAGGTGCCTTCTTGACTTGAAGAGTACTTACTTGACCTACTTTGACATAACCTCTAAAGAATGCAAGTAATGTCTGCTACCAACTTTTTCGTGTGCTTCCTAAAATGCCCAGGCAGTGTTGACTTTCCGACAGTATTACCTTTATCTATGGTGTTGACTCTGCACACTTTCGATTTTTGTTCCTCTGGGCGTTCTCTGTACGTTTTCAGGATTTTTCAATGCATAGCTTGGGTGTGTGATCACCAACCCACATTTGGCAAGCGTGGTGATTAAGCCATTACCCATTAGTTGTAGTGATGACATGATTTCAATGATAGAGGTCACTGCCCAGCTTTGGTATAATCATAGATAATCATACTTTACTTAAGATAACTTAACGCATATCATATTATTTTACACAATTTTATCAAATGTCTAATACACAATCATTTGAATTTTTTTATAGGAAAACCAATGCTACGGTAATATATTGTAGTTAATTTAGTTATAATGTAATAAATCTCTATGTACATAATACAGCGGGATAGAACAGAACATTAAGTGTTACATAGTCTTAATAGGCATATTACACCAAATACACGGTGAGGTAGATCTCTTGTGTGCTGTCTATTTTACATTAAGTACTATGTTAATGTTTCCGGTCGACTATTATTCGCCTGAAAATTTTTACTTCTAACAAAATAAGTTAGTTAAAATAAAAATATTTTTACGGATCTACTCGCACGCTAAATCAAATTAATGTATAATCTGGAAAAGAAGTTTAATTTCGCGTAAACTTTAGAAAACAATATAAAATACTTTAATTTAATATTATTACATTAATTGGAAGCCAAACACAACACGGAGGCGCCGCGGCAGACCGAGAAGGAGATGGTGGGACGAACTGAATATATTTAACCAAAATTTAACTCAATTAGCTCAGGACCGCAATAAGTGTAAGAAATGGAGGGAGGCCTCTGCTCAGCAGTGGGACAGTGAGGGCTAATAATAATAAATACTTAAATTTGTAATAATGAAAGTTGAATCAGTGAATATTAATAACAAAATAAAATAAAAACGCCCCTTTTTATAAAAAATACAAAAAATACATATTCATGTTAATACAATATGTATACCCATACATTAATACAATATGTCAACGTCTACGTACCTTTATAAAGATTTTGATTCAAATTTTTCCTGACAGCATTCGATAAAATCAATACATACCTATGTACGTGCTTAGACTATGTATATGTACATGTACACAAAGTGTACGAGTGTGTTAGTAACAATGAAACTTAAAAACTATGTAGTATTATTTGGCATAACAAAAGAATGTATATATATTTTTTAATTTAAAAACGTCTTTCTTATTTTTTTACTTGCAATTGCAACTTATTTAATGCATTTGAAGCTTCTAAAAGCTTATAAACCCGATGTACCAGGTAGTTACGCAGAATATTTTACAAGCCGATTATTCAATCGCTCTAAACAGAACTTTTACACAACACAACAACTTACAACACAAAAAGTGTCAAAGTAATTACTAACATAGTTTAAGTTTTTTTTATTTCTTACAAAAATTGTATTTAATATGTATGGGTATTTGTATATGGGTCATCGTAGCCTGAAATAAATGATTATTCTATTCTATTCTATTCTTACACAGTCGGAATAATTTAAACTACGATGACATGAGCCAGAGTACAGAGTACGGATGGACAAAGAGGCCAGATTTGATTACAAAACTGATTCTAAATTCAGGGCGCACCTGTCCTCCTGGCGAGATAGAAAATGAACAGACTTCCCATTCATTAGAAATGCGCCTGAATTCAAATTGAAACTGCCAGCTGCACTAGTTTGTAAGCAGGGGAAAGGCGACAGCATACTTATTTTTTTGGTGATGCATAAAAGTTTGAGCGGAGTTTTTTAGACTTTTCCCTTCGTTAAACAGCAAAAAAGGGAGATGTTGTCTCAACTGTTGTTGAAACGTGTTTAATGAACACTTAGGCACTGTATTTAAACAATAACACCTTAATAATAGCTAGGTATACTACAAAAAACATGTCTTTACACGGAAATAAAGTACATAGGTATCTCTAGATATTAATATTTTGGTGATTTAACTACGTCGCGTAACAAACGTATAATTAAACATGTTACATAAAAAAATATAACTTCTGCGGTTGCGAATCATACAAACGAATAATTAATTCACTAAAACTCACGATTCCCGAGTTAAAGTAGCGAACATGATGCAAAATTACCTCCTGCACGTGGAGGCACTGTAGATGGAGCGACTAATCGTTTCTAAAACACGACCTCACTGCGGCCTGTTTACCCGCCCTCCAGTTAATGTCAGTGCTTTTGAATTTATAACTGAAACTGAATGAATAATTTATCTCATAATAACCTTCATTATTAAGGGTTGGCTTTACAGCGTTCTGATAAGTGAGATAGACTATCTACGATTTTTTTATTCAAATAAACTTTAAAAAAGTGCTTTTTACCAAACGTTTTTTTACCTACTCCCATTCTTAATTTCTATTTTTTAGCTGTGGAGAAGAATGGGCGCATTAAGATATTATTATGGTATTTCTTTTTAATATTTTAGACTATTAACTATCACAAGCATCATTCTCCTGCGATTACGAAGAGAATAAACGGTGAAATACTATTTGATATGATAAAAGAGACCCATCGCTTTAGGCTAACATGGTGATACATGTCACAGATTTTGTCATAATATATCTAGCGAAGAAGGTTCGTCACTGAATGAAGATAGATATTGTTGCGTCAAACGAGCACATTTTTTTCAATGTTGGGTAAAACTATGACTACTTTCTTTTAAGTCTTTCTTAAGAAATAAAAGTTCCTTATACCGATGGTTTGTTTTTTTCTCTTTCAGCTTAATATCTTCAACCTTTATCTAAAGCCCTGCTTATAAAACAAGGACCTTACCCAGAAGACTCAAAATTGAATGTTTGCAAAGGCTCTGTAGGTCTAAGAAAATCCTCTAAATGTACCTGCCGTCTCGAGATAAGGCTTGAGACAAACTGCGTTACAAATGATAGGGTGACGCCTCACCTAAGTCTGTTTTGGTAATTTGATCCCCTGTCGACTTGTTTGCGGAGGCGGCCTCTGTCATCAAGGCGAAAATCGCTGTACGACCTTAAATAAAATACAGCTTTCGTTGTCGAGTAAGCCCTAAATTTTATAGCTCCTGAGTTACTGAGCTCGGTCGTGCTCATTAGAACGTATGAATTGTATTATTAGATCAGCCATAACAGTTCTAATTTGCAGTTTTTTACTTACCACTTTTTCATTACAATAAAAAAATGTGACCTTTATTCCTTTCATTTATAACACAAAATTATTAGAAACCTATCATAGAAGGACCATCTCAATTTGAACATAACAAGTAGAATTAAAAAAAGGTTGAAACACGAGGGCTAACGACTTAAATTATATGAATTCAACTATTTGCATGCACTCTGAAACGACAAAACAATATTCAGGCATTCTGCCGGAATTCGATCCAGGCTTCCAACATTCATAACACTCAACAATTAAGCAGTTAGGCTGCCAACAGACGGTGCGTTGTGTTTTAAACTAATTAATAATAAACGAAAGGGTCCGGTTATTGCAAATTAAAAATGGCAGGTTGTGAAGAATCCAAGAGGCAAAACCGTAAAGTTAAAATAAATGTGTTTAGTCGTTATTAAAATTTTAAAAATAACACCCTATAGACTGAAATGTATTAAGTAGTTATTAAAATTTAAAAAAATGACTTACCCTATAGTCTGATGATGGCAATGGAAGCTTGATGTCGCAGTCACTTGCGCGTTTTGGTTGAGATATTTCGTAAGTTCAGCTATTTAAAAATACATGCCGGATCACTTCAATCCGTGTTAGGCTTCAATCAAATAGATCGAAGGTTTTAGTTAGGCTTCGAGTTGATCAAAGGTGTTAGGCCAGCTTAAGACTAGTAGCAGTGGAACGTTTATGGGGCTTTTTTTTACTTCACTACGGGTAAGCATTTGGCCTTCAACTCACCTGATGTTAAGAGACGATAAGGTGGATGATGACAATGAAGTTCATACTTTGATATTAAGCTGCACCGCGCCGTTTGAAAGTAGCTTTATTTCGCGAGGGTTGTAGTTGTTTGTTTCACTTCTAGTTGGGAGATGATTTCATCTATATACCGTTTAACAACTTTGCTTAATTTGCCTTCACTTTATTTACGACCCATTGGACTGGATATTTCAGCATCGGACATGCTTCTACATTTAATTAATTAATGTGTAAGATAGTATTGATTACGCAAGTGGCAGACATTCACGGCACCAAAGTAAGAACCGTAGGTATTCATAAGCTTAAGTTAAGTTAAAAGAGTGTTTTAATTGAATATTTAAAATATTTGAATGTATACTACAATTTATAACCCACGGTCATAATCAATTCGAGCGTCCATGTAAACCAACTACAACATTACACTCACACGCACTAATACACATCGACACAACACAGATTCACACCTATTCTGTAAGTTATCATTCGACAGAATTTCATCTACCTACCTATTTTTTTATTTTAAAGTACCTACCTGCGTTCATTAATTATGTCAACATTTTTAGTAGCATAATATGTTTCTATAATTGGCTTATGTTTAAGTAACATCTTCTGTATCTTGTGTTTAGATAAATGCTGTTGAAACATTGTTGAATAAATAAATAAATAAATATAGGTACTAGTAAACGACCAGTGATCGAAGACAGTAGTTCACAGAAGTATACAATCTTTGAAGAATGTAATGTAATACAATATTATATATACGTTCTATATTTTGGGACTCCTTCTCATAACTTTAACTATACCAAATATAACACTCCTCCGTGCGCGCAATATGCTTAAATAGGGGCACGAAGTCTTCTCTTAAATAATACTATAGTATAGATAAATAAAAGAAAAGTTTATTTTTTATTTTCGTGATTCTGATATTATTTATCACCAAAGAATTAAGTATCCTTGAAGAGAGGGAAGGGGTAGGAATGGCGACAGTTTTGCCATGAACGCGCATACCTGTGTTTTCTTGGCATTGAACTCAACAAGATTCTTGAAGCGCCATTTAGATATGAGGTCCAATACCCGATTAAGATCAATGACAAGATTTACTCGTTTCTCTTCAGTCTCGACTTGCCCAGCCGCTGGGTGACCGTTATACCCACCGTGCACTGTACTATAATCTGCATAGCAATGAATATTTCCAAATGGAAACATATCTTTGATATGCAGAAGAAACAGCGTGGGAGACAGAACGGACCCCTGAGGGACACCGGCATTCACCGACATGAACCGCGAAGCGCATCCGTCTGAGAGTACTCGGATTCTATGCTCATGTAGAAAGTCAGCGACTTAGTTGCAGAACTGAGCAGGCAGACCGTATGCCGGGAGCTTGGAGAGAAGGGCTTTGTGCCAGACCCGATCAAAAGCCTTGGCTATGTCAAGGCTAACAGCCACCGACTCGCCACGCTTATCCATAGCCTCACCCCAGAGATGTGCAACGAACGCTAGAAGATCACCCGTTGACCGCTTGATCGTGAATTAAGGGGTGTTCTTCTAGGTTCTGTTGTCAGTGAGTCATAAAATGAATATTTATCCCGAAATTTGTCAAAAAAATTGCATGTACAGTCAGAGAGCCTACAGATTTATATAGTAGTATAGTAGTATTATAACAATCCATGTACGATTTCATTGGGTTATGCAAGGTGAAATGAAAATAAATAATAGTATACAAATATATATTTAATTTACATTTTTTGTTAAATATGTCTGTTTATACTGTTATTGTTGTTTATGGTGTTATTTATTGTTGGTATTATGATTTTTTTTAAAAGAAATTGTGTTAAATCATGTGGCGCATAAAGGCGCGAATAACGTTTATGTTGCGTCGAACGACCGAGACGTGTCGTTGCGTACCCATACCCATTACAGAATAACGCATTATAATTACTTTTGGGATACGAACCCACATTAAGTAAGTAATAGCCTATTATACTCCCCCACTTTTGGGCAAAGGCCTCTTTTATTGAAATCAAGTCATCGCTACAATTGATAGGTATGGCTTCAACCACGCTTGCAAAATGTGGGTTGGTGATCATAAACCCGGCCGATGCATCAGAAAATCCCAAACATACTTTGCCCAATCCAGGTCGGGCTATCGGACAGAGCGATTTAGCATTCAGTTACCGTCGTCGCTCTACTTTAACAAAAATAGTTGTTTATAAATCTTTTTTACTCCAAGTATCTTTTGAAAATTCTTGGCTTATAGATCCAAGTCCACGTTGATTATTTATTTACGACGTATTTACGATGTCTTTTGACGTTGTTGTAGGGATTTAATAAAGCCCCGAAGAACTTTCCAGTCACCTTCCTGCGGTTGCAGATAAAGAAGTTTGCCGGGACAAAATGAAATGTGACGTCGCCGATGTCGTTTACGACGCCGGCGCGGGGGTTTTACGGTATTTTGTTGATATTTATTACTTTGTTATACTAGATTGGCTCTAGGATCAACTAGAATATTGGCATTTGTACCTACTATGTTGGTTGTGTCGGGAGAACAGCGGGACATGTGTTTTGGTTAGATAACATTTTGGATCAGGATATTTTGATTGATATCTCTCTTAGATAGATAGATAGATAAATAGATATAACATCTTTATTCGGACACTATAGACACACACAAAATACAATCATAAAAAAACAACAACTACACTAAAAACAAACATAATTTCATAACACAACTATTAAAAAATACAAAAATGTGTGTGTGTGCCGCAGCATCTCAAAATATATATATACTATATAGAATATTATTATAAATAACCGGTCCAATGCTCTGACCGCTGACCTACCGAGGCCCTCCCAGAAGACTCGTTGAGTTCTTCTAGTAACTAGTAGTTTGTGATTGACGCTGCAAGCCAGCGGTATTACGTCACTGTGAAGTTACTACACTCAAAAATATTATAAAATATTATTTTGTAACTATATTATAGCATTGCGAATGCAAAATTCAAAATAATAAAAAAATATTCTTAATTCCAGAAAACGTGTTATTCCATCGGCACTTTGCACATTGTGGCAGAATTAACGTCACACAGGTTGTACAGGACTTTTAATTCAAATTAAACGTCCTATTCGAGTGTTTTTCTTGTATAATCATCCCTCCACTACGAGAGCCCTTGTGGCTTACCTGACGTTTGTACCCTCATCAAAAGTGAAACCCTCAGGATAGCTGAAGAATGGCAAGGTATTTTAAATTCTATTTTTGTATAATTTAAATTTAGTTATTACCACTTCCTTTGAACAAATTCAAGGTGTCTTGTTAAAGGTGGCTAATTATGAAATATATATACATTGTAGAACCATATTCAACTCGTCACTGGCTATTATTATTATTATATATTAGTGTGACTAACTCGTGAAAACTTATTTAGTATATGTAAGTATATTTTGCTGTTTTTAGGGTTCCGTAGTCACGTAGTCAAGGAACCCTTATAGTTTGGTCATGTCCTTCTGTCTGTCTGTCTGTCTGTCCCCAGCCTAGCTCATAGACTGTTAGTACTAGAAAGTTGTAATTTGACATGGATATACATATTAATCACGCCGACAAAGTGCAAAAACACAATGTTGAAAAAATTCCCACGAGCAGGATTAGGACCTGCACCCTTCTGACATACCGGGTCAGGTGCTCTTCCAATTGAGCTATTGTGGTTCTAACCAGCCCGCCGAAATTATTCAACACTATGTACTTTTTTACTTTGAAAGCCAAAGGCGCCCCATTCAATGTCAACAACTACCGTCATTAACATCTGATCATAAAATATTATTATGTCAAACAGGTTCAAATCCTGCTCGTGGATATTTTTTCAACGTTTGTGTTTAAATAATCAAAAATATTAGAATAAGGTGACATTTTACAGTAATTTTGCGCAGTGGATAACGTGCCTGGTCTGCGAGTGCTGAAGTAAAGCAACTTCCGCAAAGGCCGTGCTCCGGAAGGCACGTAAAGCTGCTGGTCCCGGCTGCATTAGCAGTCGTTAACAACCACCACCGTGTGGTGCCGGAGATAAAGAATTGCACCACCCCATCTCAGCCAAAAGACGCCAACTGCTGGACAAAGGCCTCCCTCAAGGATAAAATTTTGAGGGGACTTTGGCATAATCGCCACGGTTGGCAGGCGGGTTGGCGATCGCTGCAAGGTGGAAATAATCACTGAGAGAAGCTGCTGCCCATTCTCTGGAATGGTCCCATAGTCGCCTTCTACGACAACCACGGGAAAAGATGGGGTAGTGCAATTCTTTATCCCTGGAACCACACGGGAACGACGTTGTACGTCTATCCACTCCCTATTCTCCAGATGGTGACCGGGGCTGTTCCCGTCGCAGGAATAGCTCGCAGATACACTCTGATTGGAGGCACGTGCCCCTTAAGTGGGTTATCTTCGTTTCGGTTGAGTTGCTTCGACGTCGACTTATTTAATATTCAAATGGAGTTCGGAAAACCTTTGTTTCGGTTGATTGACAATAGCATTGTTTCACGAAAACAGAAATAAATGTCACTTTGTTTCTTTTCAATATGTAAAATTCGATTGTTTTGTGTACTTTTTACTAGTAGTTAGCTTACCTCAATAATTAAAAAACGCTAAACTTATTATTACTTGAGATTGTTTATTCGTGATTTAGTCTAACCAAAATATAACAAGCTTGATACCCTAGTATTTTATATTTAATCCTGATAGATAACTACCATTTTACTTTAATTAAAATAAATTAAAATGAATGAATCGTCAAAGTGATGCAAAAATCGTTTATTATATATTTTTATGGTTTTAATTAGTTTTAGATAAGTATGTGAGTCGCGCACGTTAGAACACACATTTTTTAAACATTAAGACTAGAAGATTTCCTACGAACAACCCGAGCGTATCCGCCTGCTACACACTCCCACCGTAGCCGACCGCTACACGCTCCCACCGTAGCCGACCGCTACATGCTCCCACCGTACTCGCCCGTCCGAGCGGTCGTGGCGTGCTATAAAAGGCCTCCGCGGCGTTCGATCAAACTGAATCCCTCATTTTCGTAGACCGAAACATGCCTTATCGGATCCGGTCATTCAGTAGTCACGTTACCTGGACTGCCTTCTTGCGGCACAGGACACTGTGACACTTAGTTAAGTCAGCAGACATAGGCAGCTTCAATGTAGTTTAAAGCGCGCCCCTCTAGTGGGCGCGCCGTGTCTCACTTTTAACGGCGACTCTATCTGAGTAACGCTAACCGCGCTTCCCAGCCATCCAAGAGGCGTGCGTTCCAGTAGTCTTTACAGCCCTTTTAAAGGCTAAAGGCAAACCCCAGGGGTTTTTACCGGGTCGATCTTAATCCTCCAATCCGATCGAGCCACCCTGATCCGATCCGATCCAAACCCTTCGGAGAATCTTGAGGGCACGGGGACGCGCACTAGTGCGTGATGCCGTTCCCTCTAGGAAACCTCCGAAGGTGATTCGTTTCACACAGCTTGAGGAACCCTTTAAGCTTCTCGCCGCCACCCAAAACTAGCCCGCTGATGCTGAAAATGCCGTTTGAGGCAATCAGCAAACCCTCTCCAAAAAAAACTGATGGAACCAGTTCATCGCGTGCGCTTGGGCCGCTTCCACATCTGTTGGGACGGTGCTAAGCCATTCGCTTTAGGGAACATTTACGCACCGGCGTACTTCGAGTATTCGGATGCGCTTCTACAGGATGACTTCGACAACAATCGACAAATTTTTAGGGGAGATTCTATTGCTGATATACATTACTTTTGCAAAGGAAAAAAAGAAAACGGAGCTGTCGAAAAAAAAATTTTTTTTCACCTTTTTTGTTTTCTATATCAATAAACAATCATATTAAAAATATAAAACCAATAAAATAAAATGTTAAGCACAAGCTAAAATATATTAAATAAAATTCAACAAACACTTTTGTTTACAAACACACACTGTGAAAAGAGTAGTTATTTACCTTCAGCCTACCTAGCTAGCTTAGTAGCCTACACTACACTAAGCATGCCGCCGAGCCGCTCAAAGAGACCGCTTTGAAAAATATAATTGAAAAATGAACTTTAAAGTAAACACCATAACGCGCCGCCTAAATCACAAAGATTCACCGAAAATGGTCGTTACGAATAAAGACAATGAAAAATAAACTTTAAAGTAAACAATACAAAATGCTAAATGCCGTGCCCGTGCGCCGCAAAGGACGATCGCCGCCCGCCCGAAATATTACCAATTCCCGATTTCCCGCTTAGTTAGTTTCCGACTAGCAGTAGTGACGTATGTGCGTGACCGACCGTGACCCGTAAAGAAAATCGTGACTTAATCGTGCCATATCAGTGCAATTAAGTGTGTGTGTTTACATAAATATTATTATCATCAGTGCCTGTTGTGTGATATAGGATTGCAATTAATGTAATCATGGTGTACACAAACCGTGAATTGTATGATATGGTTATCATATATTCACAAACGCACAGCCTTCGGGAAACCCAGAGGCGTTTTCAGCGGATCATCAGCGAAGGTGGTCACTTTGAACAATTACTGAAGTACACGTAGGTAAGTCAATTGAACTTTAAATTGTGCTATAATGCTATAATGTTCATTACCAAGGAATGTAAGCGTTGTTGTTATATCAATTCATAAAACACGTAAAAATCGTCACCAGGCGCTCGCGTCGCGAACGAGGCAGGGCGCTCGCTTACTGTAGGTAGTAACAGACTGTACTCTATGCACCCTATGCTAGGTACAGCGGCGCGCAAAATACGCCAGCTGCAGTTTATATTTGCGATATATAATTTTTATAAATATTATTCCATTGAGGCATATACTTGTATTTTATCATTATTTATAAGGATTACAATGTCCTCTAAAATTTTGTCGACTGTTGACAAAATCACCCTGTAGTATATGGAAGTTCGTTCAAAATTCAAAATTCAAAATCATTTATTCAGTTTAGGCTACAAGTAGCTCTTGTGAATGTCACTATGCCATCGGTTCGTAACTCTACTCTGGGCGGGAGATCTTGTAATGAGAAGAACCGACAAGAAACTCAGCAAGTGTCCAGCTCTTTTACAGCGTCAAAAATATTGGAAAATGCCCTATCATAGCAGGACACTTTCCATTACAAATAAACACAAAGTTATAGAAGACAACCACAACATGAAAAAAAAACAAAGTTAACAAATTTACATCAGGTAAAAGTTTCAATTTCCACAATGTTATACAGTACCACTACAGTACTCTAAAAAAATTGTTTAAGAAAAACAAAGTCAAACAACAGTGAATAAAATTAAAAATAAGATAAGTATGCAAGAGCAGACCAGCCTCCACAGGCAGCACCCGTTCACGAGTATGACATATGAATCAGCCATCGCTTCGCTCAACCATATTTTAGGGAACGTTACGACCCGACGCACACGTCACCACCGCAGAGACAATAAAGAGAGCATGACACACTCAAGATACTCTAAATAAAAACTTAATGATATTTTTAACGCAACTCTGTTTGTTATCTGTAGGACACTGCTGATAAAGGCTATCATATTAGTATAAAAATTATATAAAATAATTTTATTATATTGATTCAAATAGAGTATTAGAGTTGGTGATCACTTACCACGGGCTATGCATCGAAAAATCCAAAACACACTTTGCCCGATCTGGGATTGAACTCGGGACCTTCTACTATCGGGCCGTGCGATTTGCCACTCGGTCACCGATGCGTTAATAAAATATATAAATAAAGAATTGTTTTATATGCTGACGCTTCGAATCCATTGCAGGATCCGTGGTCACAGGCGTGCGTTTCATTCAAAAGTCGTTTGTATTCGAAATCACGTTTCATACACCATTCATGATATGTCACGATGTCAAGAGATAAAACCAGAAACGAGACCGAATTAAAAAATCGTTCAAACATAATTTAACGCCATTATCCCTTTCGGACCTGTGTCAGATTTTGTAACACTGAAAAAAGGCGCAACGATACGATAGCTAACATCAAAAATAAACCTAATAGCAATATAACAAAGTAGTTATTACAGTAAGCGATAATGAGATTTGTTTTCGTATGATAGAGATACATATTAGATCCTCTCGAATAGGTACAATTATTTAGAAGGGCTACCAGATTTTAGTGTTCTTCTTGGGAGAGCTTCCACTCGAAGTATACACGTAGAGTATGACTAGCTAATAAACTGTATGGGCCTTACAAATAAACAAAGAATAAGGTCCGAATAGTTATTCCGTGTTTTGTCTCTTTTACTCTATTTTGAAATGACGTTTACATGACAGGAACAAAACACGGGATAACTATTCGGAGCTTATTCTTTGTTTATTTGTAAGGCAGTTATTGTTTATTTTTGGAATATAACAATATTTTGGAATTTAAATGTCTACCCAATGACTTGACTCTTCAATTAATTTTTTTTTTACTGCCTCTGTAGTAAAAAGACGTAGTAAGTAGTACTCTGTAGTAAGTAGACCACCAATTTAGACCCACAGGTCCCGGTTTCGATTCCCAGCGGTAGGTACATGTTTGTGTACTCGGTTTGGTTGGTGGTAGGGCTTGTTTACTCGCCTGGCTAGTTACCACCATCTTATCTTAATATGTTGCCATAACATCAATGTTTGTAGCATTGTCGTGTTCCGGCAGCTAGAGATAAGATAACCAGTGCCTCAGTAGTTGAGGGTTCCGGGTGAAGTGCGCTTCCAAATTCGGCCTTATCATCATTTAACATCAGGTGAGATGGAGGCCCGAATGCTTACCCGTAAGATATAAAAAAAATATGTTTCTGTAGGTACACAAACAGATTACAATCAATCAATCATTAGGTATAAGATAATATTATGTTTCTAGTGAATAAATATTTGGTTGTGAACATAATAGTTGTGACTTTACAACAGAACAACACGTCTTGAATTCGATTTTAAACTTTTACCCTAGTTGTCTGTTCAATACTGGTTGGGTCAAAAATTGTATTTATTCTCTTTACCTTGACTCTCAACATACCTTTTAGTAATTGACGCAATGTAACACACCGGCTTTACTTACAATTCTTAACTACGGAAGAATCGTCGCGTCGCCTAAAAGGCCGTTTTGGCAATTCTTCTAAAATCATTATTATTAAAATGACCTATCTTTTTTATTTCGTTCTTATTTTTATAAAATGGTAAATTGTTAATGTTAATTGTATTTAACTCAGTTCATAATAACGATAAGAAATTTTAACAAATATAATTGCATGACAAATATTTAAATCAAAATAGGAAAATTACTGTTCAAAGTGGCCTTTTTAGATTCACGGGCTATCTTATCTCATAACGCTTATCGCACCTTAAGATATGGCGACAGATTTGACTCATCATAATCATAGTAAATTATTGACGTTTGATATTTTTATAAAAGTGCAGTAGATATTGCCATCCTAATATTATTTATGTATTATTGTGAAACAATTGTTGGCCATGGAATAGAACATAATAGAACGAGTTATAAATATTTAGTCAATAATATTCTTTTACGACCTGACTATGTTGTTCAAAGTCCATCTTAAATTTTAATAATAATTGAAACTGTGTTACTTGGAGCTATAAGTCTCTTGGCAAAGCTGGAATACATCTTAGTGCCACACCGGGTACCTTAGTTGATATTAAGAGAAGCTACTTTAGTACGCTTAAGATAGGGTTGCGTCATTGCTTTTTGAATCTAATTGTATAATCACTCAAATTCTCAAAATAATAAATAAATAATTTTAATTATCGTTTTAAATTTCTGGGCATGGTGACAAAACAAATAAGATTTAATTTTTTTTTTTTTCTAAATTACGTTTCGATGGCAGAGTTCAATAGCGCTCGACTTGACATCCGGAGGTTCAATTCCCAGGTCGGGTAAAGTTTGAATCGGATTATTCTATGCATTGCCCGGGTATGTAAACGCCAACCCGCTTTTTTCCTCCAAAATATTGTCTTGCACTCTTGCAATCGACTAGCAACCATAGTCACGCTCAATTAATTAGTGTTTGGTTTACCAAATCAATTTTATTAATTTCCTCGAATCGATTGTTTTATCGTTTCATTTTGAAACGATGTGTAATACTGTATATCACATCCGCGCGATAAAACATTAAGTAATCTCAAGTCATTCATTTCTATCGCTCTTATTCCTATTTGAAAACGTGTTGAAAAAATTACCACGAGCGGTATTCGAACCAGCACCCTGCGAAATACCGGGTCAGGTGCACTACCAACTATGCTATCGTGGCTCTATCCAACCCGACTAAATGTATCAACACTATCTACTCTTACTTTGCAATCCAAAGGAGCCTTAGTCAATGTGATGACGTAGTTGTCAAGCGCTCTCGGGTTCGCTCTCGGTTGTTCCGTTCCCGATTCGATCCCTCTGAGAATCTAGTAGGGAACGTAGGCACGCAGTAGTGCGTGATGCCATCCCCTATGCAAAACCTTTGACAGTGCTTCGCAAACACAAGGCTTGAGGAACCCTTTAAGTTTCTCGCCGCCCCCAAAAAAGTCCGGTGACGCTGAATATGCCGTTCTAAGAAATCGGCAAGCTCTCTCCAAACAAAAATTCTGTCATTTAAATATTGTTTAAGTAAATAGTACAAGTGGCAGCCCTACAAACCTGTATCAGTCTTTGTCCCAGGTGTTCCGAAGGGTTAGCTTTGCGGATAAATTAAATACGGTAAATTGGAATAGTTTGACGCAGTCCTGCCCAGCCCGCAGCGCACGCCACTGTGTCGTGACGTGCAAGAGTTTAAATTGCATCTGAATCACCGTCTATAGCATATTCCAAGGCATTAGGAATAGGGAATCAAATGTCGACACTTGTTGGTTAGAGACTTAACAAATTAGTAACTAGTTAATTTGCCTGCCCTGTTCCTAAATTGCAATTATGAAAACAGCCGCAAGATTTATAAAACAGTAGTTAAAACGCTTACAATTTCCCATAGGGCATGGACTAATCATATAGATATATTAGTCCGTGCATAGGGTTAATTAATTAATATGAAAAAAAAATCGTTGAGCACACACCTCTACCGAAGTCGAACCTGGGACTTCAGTAGATTCTGTCTAGCTGCTGTGAAATGTATAAAGTACAGCTTGTAATGAAATAAGTTACTCTAGCGCATAAACTTTTTTTAAGGTGTGTGTTTGTATAATCTTACTATAACTTTCATTTGAATTGGCCTATTGTTTTGAAATGTATGTAACATTGAAATTCGTACGAGACATCGAATAGTTTTAAGGGTCTTAAAATTAATACCAGATCAATTAGTTTAAAACCGAATGGGCAAACACGGAAACTGCAAAGGGTCTTATCGACCGAAGATTCAAACCGAAAACGGGGTATACCGCTGGCCCGTCCTAGCCAAACATAAGACCTAATTAAATAAGATGTCTGTCAAAGGAAATCGGAGCCGGCGTAGCTGAAGAACTTAGCGAAGTAGACAATCCTCATTACCAATGACTCTGCAACATGTTTCTGAGAAACTGGGGCTCTTCATGTCAAAGAGGTTTAAAAGAAAAGTGTATTGTACACTTGTGCATACCTTAATGGAAAAAAAAGTAAAAAGATTTAATATGTTTTTGTACGTGCTGTATAAGCAGCCCAATATTTTTTATATAATCGTACAAGCTCAAAACAGTACTCTGGTGTTTTATTGAGTACATGGTTACTTCTAGTAGGTGTAGACGAGGGTTTCTTCATGTATTATGTATGAATTCTCCAACTGTCATTGTCTAAAGTGATAAATACGAGCCGACACATCAAGGCTACTCTTCTCGTTTACCGTTTACTAATACTTACACCCTTACAATCACTTAACGAGTAAATTCGCATACTGATGCAAAAGTAATTGCCTAAGTAACAACTTATATTCTTTAGTAAACCGATGAAGTTAGAAACGTCAAAAGTTAGAATTTAGCCAAGCAATAGTCACCAATATCTTTACTCAAGCAATCTAGTTAGATTTCTCAAATAATTCATAGTGACAAGCTTGTGACAGCCTATTTTCGAGATTATATCTCGTGTGAAAGTTTGTGTTATGCCTCAAATAATATAAAATGTATGAATTTGATGATAATAATAATAATAATACTTTTATTTTATTTAATAACAAACCTCTCTTCTAATTTAAACGTTACTTGTTTACAAAATGAAATTAGATATTTTATAAAAACAAATTAATTGCTAAGTAATGGTTTCTTTATAAATACGGGTGTAGTAGTTATCATCAAGGCTGACCAGAAGTCGCCGCTACAATGCCATACAGCATTCTTTTCTGCAGTAGGCACTCCCCCTGCCCCTTCAACTGTAAGACGACTAACAATCAAACAACCAGTCTTCCTTCTTTCCCTAGGTGGGTGAAGGTCTGACCGACCCATTGAGCCACTCGATAACCGTTTTCCGCGATTGCGAAACCCCGAGAACTCAATGAGCCTTTCGCAATAAACCAGTGTCCCTGTGACCAGGGATTTTGCAAAGGTTTCGGAAGAGAACGTTAAAAAAGTAGACAAAATATTAATAAAATAACAATGAAATAAAAATGTTTAGAATTAACTTTTCTCATCCGATTAACATAATCGTCCACTTTATAATAATGACCTTTTTTATAAGGGTTTTTTGTCATGCCCTTTAAATGATTTATGAAAAGGCATTCTAACAACTTTCCGTAGATACTTAAAATAAATTATGACACATTATAAAGGCAAATAAATTCATAGAAATTTTTAATTGGTAATTTATTTCTTTTATAAATAAAAGCCGTAAAAAATTTTAAAAAAATAAAACCATTTTTAAGAATAACTTATTAATAACTACTTATCCATTGCAAGTAATATCACTGATATATTTTATGCTCTACAACATTTCCAACTGAATCCAACGAACTATCACCATCGCCAGCTCATTTAATGTCCCCACTGCTGGGGCACGAGCCTTGCCTATGGATGGATAGGGAGAATGGGCCATTAATCACCACGCGGGACCAGTGCGGATTGGTGGTTGTTTACGACTGCTAATGCAGCCGGGATCAACGGCCTTCCGAAGCACGGAGGAGCTCGAGATGATAAATATTTGGTCACCCATCCGATGACCGGCCTTTGCGAAACTTGCTTAACCTCAGCAATCGCGGACCAGGCGCGTTTGCCACTGCGCCATCGAGCACGATACTCAGACAAAGATTCATACGACATTATTTGAGAAGATTCCTACAAAATATGATAAAATAACTTTATTCGAACAAAGAAAAAAGTTAAACGACTTACTTAGTAATTAGTCTCATAATAACATGATGAAATTCTGAATGGCAATTTATATTAATTCGTTCGAGAAAAAGTTAATAATTTAGTCACAAATTAACACAAATTTTGTAATATGGCTCAGGTAAATGAAAGTATTTTTTTATATACATATATAGTCCCACTTGTGGGCCTCCATCATTGAAATCAAGTCAACGCTTGAATTGATGGGTGATGTCATAGGTAACGCGCTTGCCAAATTGGTTTGGTGATAAACCCGGATGCTTGACCTGGAAATTGAACCTAGCACCACTGGGTATCCGGCCGAGCAATTTACTCCTTGACCACGGGTGTGAATGTTAGAAGTAAGTTAAACATAATAATCCCATACATTTTTCTTGCCGTCATAAAATAAATATATTTTTATTTTATTTTTCTTGCTTCGGTGATTAAAATATATCAAAGTCAAAGTCAAAGTCAACATTTTATTATTCAAATAAACTTACGAAAAGTGCTTTGGAATCGTCTATAAAATTTTTACCTATCACCCATTCGGGACGTCTATTTTTTATATGACTTAATAACAACAATGACCCCGCTATTTATGGCGTCGTTAAAACTCTGGCAGTTTACATGATGTTAGGTCAACGGTTTCCACAAACTTTTCAAAGTTTTCTTTGTTTGATAAGTGACGGAAGTTTCACAAAACAAAGTAATAATACTTTTATTGTGCTTAATCAAGAATTAGGCATGACCTGCCATAAACAACAAAATACAATTCAAAAAATTGTGATTACACTTGGGAAATAAAAACCGGCTACATACAACACACGTCTGGTGTTATCAATTTACTGGATTAATATATTTTGCTGATATTTATTGTCATTTATAAAATTAATTAAAAAAAAAGTGTTAAGATAGTGTTAAGACGACCTCCTTGGTCGAGTGGTATTTTATGGTGTCGCCATCTCTGAGGTCCCAGGTTCGATCCCCGGTCGGGTCAATTTAGAAATTATCGTTTTTCTAAATTGTCTCGGGTCTAGATGTTTTCTATATATAATAAGTATGTATTTAAATGTTTTAAGTATGTTTATCCGTTGTCTAGTAACCATTTAACTAGTTTCATAACGAAGCTTCTCTTGGGCTAGATAATTGGTTTGAGTGTAGGAAAGTTTAGGTTTAAGTTTAAGTTTAATTTCCACGAGCGGGATTCGTACCCGCAGCCGCAGCCCGTAACATAACGGGTGAACTGTACTACCAACTATGCTATCGTGGCTCTGTTCAACCCGCTGAAATTAATCAACAGGTAATAAATAATCAAACTTCCCTTACTTTATAAGCCAAAGGAGCCCTATTCAATGTCGACAACTACGTCATCAACATCCGATCTTTATATTTTTACAGATATTAAAGATCAGTTGAGAATTAGGCAAGCCATCACCATTATCTTAATTTTTAGGGTTCCGTACCCAAAGGTTAAAACGGGAACACTATTACTAAGACTCCGCTGTTCGCCCGTCCGTCCGTCTGTCTGTCCGTCTGTCGCCAGGCTGTATCTCATGAACCGTGATAATTAGACAGTTGAAATTTTTACAGATGATGTATTTCTGTTGCTGTTATATAACAACAAATACTAAAAAACAGAATAAAATAAATATTTAAGGGCGCTCCCATACAACAGACATGATTTTTTTGCCGTTTTTATGACCCGGCAATTGTTGTTTTGCCAAATAAAAAAAATGTTTGGAGTAGTACACCCTTATCACTTAGGGTTATGAAAAATAGATTAAGACCAATTCTCAGACCTACCGAATATACATATAAAATTTCATAAAAATCGATCGAGCCGTTTCGGAGGAGTATGGCAACTAACATTGTGTTGTGACACGGGAATTTTATGTACATAGAAGATGGTACGGAACCCTTCGTTTCGTATACATTTCGTATACATTTTCAACCATATAACTTAGTTATAAAGTTCAAAGTCTATTGAAGAAATTTGACAGTTTGTGGAAGGTTGATGCGCAGGCGTGTGTACAATCCCGCTTATCTACGTCTGGACTCCGCTTTAGCTTAGATCAAAAAGAGCGAGCCTACTCATTGATAAAAAATACAAGTTTCCGTGGGTTTCTTTATTTTATTTACCTACCTACTTCCTTACCAGATTCTCTCAAATTCCTGTTTTTATATCGAAGTGCCAGTACAAACGTGTTAGAGCATTGTTTTGACAGTAATCATTGTATCGAATGCTCTTGCGCGATTTGTACCTATCAGGCCGCTTCCTATCACACAATACACCACATATTCTACCGTACTTACTATATAAAATTAATTAAAACAAAGCATAGCGATTAGCGTAACTCAATACAGCTAAGCTCAGAGTGAAGCTCCGTCCCACTGAAGGGATTATCTTCCTGAAAGTATTGTGTAAAGTTGGCGAACAACTTTTATCAGTCTTAAACTGTCGACCCAGAAATCAGGGGAGCTATTATGACGTATGTGAATCATGCCACGAGTCAAGAGCGATGACCGCGCCATTTAAACTGTTATCTTGTAACAGTGGGAAAAGTTTTTGGTATTTTGCCATATTTGAATTATTTCTACACAAAACATCCTTATTGAGGTTGTTGATGGTGAGCTGTGAGACACAATGCCTTTGCCAATCTCGAGCATTGCTACTAACACATCAAGACAAAGACAAATTTCCTGATGCGCCGCTGGAGTCGCGACACAATGTCAGCTTCAAGTCATTTGTGGTGCGAGTCCCGACAGCCCAACTGGACGACACCTACACGAGGAAGAACTTCTGGACGAAATGCGTGGTGTACTGGCAGGTTGCGGTAGACTGCCCGCTAACACCCCGGACCAGCACAAGGACGTGTTTAAATACTAACATAGCTATAAGTTCTATTTTCTAACAATAATTATTTATATTGGTATGTTTATGTAGATTGTAATTTATCTATGGCTTGTGTTTAAACGTCTGCCAAGAATGTTTCAATTTTACTACCAACAAAATTTGAAACGCTTACCAAAACGGATAAATGATCACCAAATTGTGTTTCCTAAAATATTATAAAAAGGATACAATTAATATTTTTATTAAATGCCTTAAAAATATATGAATATCTTTTAACTGCATTTCAGACCAAATATGTTATATTGTCACCAAATAGATAATACCAATATTTTATGCCTCGAGTTTCAATTTGGTAGTTTTTGCTTTCTATTGTCTAATAAAAAAAAATAACCTCGAAATGCAAGACAATCGCTACGCTGCGCTTCGCGAATGTCTTAAATTTCTAACCTATCACGTGACCTACAGGTGTAGGGCAGCTAGTATCCTCAATCATTTGAATAATAGTGTAAATATTTGGTGATCATTTATCCATTTTGGGAAGCAAAAAGAACATTTGTACAGACGCCTGCCAACCTATCCAAAACTGTCAAATTTCTTCAATACATTTTCAACAATATGATAAAGGCTTTATGTTCAGAACATAAAGAACTTTATGTTCTGAACTTTCTTTCGTCTATTGAGGAAATTTTACAGTTTGTGGTAGGTTGATGTGCAGGCGTGTGTACAAAATATGAAATTATTGTGATTGGTGTTTATTTATTTTGGATCATAATATGGTATATTTTAAGACCCTTTTTATAAAGGCATTTAATTTTTTTGGAGTCATTTAATTTATTTAGTACTTAGGCTTAGGGTCTAAAAAATATTTCTGATGAGCGTTTAAATTATACCCTTTATGTATGGGCCTGTTTGTAAAAACGTTGTTGCCCGAAATTAAATAAATTTATTTAGTAATATTTATTTAATTATGGCTAATCTCGTCATACTAGTTTTTAATTTAAATCTACTCTTACCTTTAGAATAATGCTAATGCTGGCGACAGAAATAGGTTTGCGGGTAGAAACTAAAGAAACGTACTGCATTAGGCCACTCAATTCTCAGCTGAAACATGTCCCCCGTGAAAGATTCTTTGAGTAATCGGGGTGGATGAGTGCCGAGCAGTTTATTGGGTCGGCCACATCATCATCAGCTCATTTTATGTCCCCACTGCTGGGGCACGAGCCTTCCCTATGGATGGATAGGGAGAACGGGCCATAAACTACCACGCGGGCCCGGTGCGGATTGGTGATTGTTAACGAGTGCTAATGCAGCCGGGACCAACGGCTTTACGTGCCTTTCGAAGCAAGAAGGACCTCGAGATGATACATTTTTGGTCACTCATCCGATGACCGGCCTTTGCGAAAGTTGCTTTACCTCAGCACTCGCAGACTGGGCGCGTTAACCACTGCGCCATCGAGCTCCTCGGTTGGTCACATATCATGTGATAAAACCCAAACAAATAAAAAATCTGAAACATGTCTCACGTGTTGACTGTTGTACGCACACGAAGCCCACTCTTCCAAATAATCAGTTAGATTCAGACTACAATCCACCAAGGAGACCAGCCAATTGGTCGTAAATTTCCATATTTTATAAGTACCCTTCAGGCAGCCGGAATAAAATATGAACCGTTGAGTAAGGGTCCCTCTGTTAACTGGTTTACGCTGAAAATTCACGGCTGTGGCGAGATATCAACTTTGCGAAGTTATTTATTATAGCAAGTTGTTAAATTATTGTGGTGACATTGTTATGAAATATTTTATCAGCCAGTCAGCGTCGAACTGCTAGCAGAACTATGTGCTGCTTTATTAAATCACGAGGCAAAACAACCTATCGCTATTCCTTATTTTACACTATTCGTCTAGTGCACTGTTCCTAGATACAGTTTCTTATACCCCTCTTACTCTTTCCGTCGGTTTCGTTTTTCATCGTCTTACATGATGTCTTTAGATCTGGTGATTTATATTACCATCTAATGTACCAAGCAATCGTCTTTTAGCAGCTTCTGTGTATAATAATTTGAAAAATATATACCACCAAATGCGTCCTAGTGGCAGTGCCACGTGGAGGAAGGCGACAAATAATAGTTTTTTCTTTAGGCTACAAAAGTGTATTTTTGTAATACTCAAATATGGTACGTCTAATATTTTTTCTGCAATGTACCCATCTGACAACCACTTAGATGGATTACACTTTTGCTACAGAAGTTATAAGCTAACACAATTTCATTTTTAGGTCTTGTTTGAGACACAAATGTTTAGCCAACTTGAACAAAGGACCAACTTAACAGATAATCTATTTTACGAACATTATTCGTCACTGTCACCCCTTCTTTGTAACAAACTAATCTACGGTACAGTGGATTGCCAGAATCCAATTTAATACACCGATTGACGGCATCCGGAATGTTTTAGTGAACGAAACTAATTCAGTCTACCATCATGGTGATAAATTTGCTTTAACTTGCTTGGATTAGGCATAAAAGATTTTATTTACCTCTTAAAAGGTAATCCTGTTAATAATCTAATATCTCGTAAATATTCAAACCGGCATGAAATAATTATGATAGAAATATATTAATAATATTAATGATTTTAAGTTTAAACTTTTATTAGGTTAAAAGTCAGCTTCCGTGAAAACACTAGCGGATAGGGCGCATAAGTTAAAAATAAACAGGTTGTTTGGAAAATGACATCCTGAGGGAGGGGATGATAAGTAACTTTTACTATAAAACTAACTTTGAGAACAAAAATACTACTTGTATTTTAGGAATTAGTACTTTGCTTATGGCTAAACTTGAAAGAAGAAACTTTCTACCAAATAATCTGATGCAATATTTAAAAGTAATACTACATTTTTATCGGCAATCGTACTTTATGTATCTTTAATTTACCAACATTTTAGCCAATAAAAATAAGGACATTATTTTCTTAAATATAGTGAAACTCATTGTTTGTACATACTTAAATGAACAATTAAACTACCTAATAATCTACAATCAAACCATAATTTGGGAAATAATGTCGAAGTAATTGTCCTTTACATTGCTTTTGACATTTCTAACTATAGAGCCGGCCTCGTAAAAGCTCGTTCCTCTTTAGACATATTCGTTCCTCTTTAGTGCTATTCGTTCCAGGCAGCGGTGAGCAATCGATTCTTGATGGCGACTGCGGCACCTCATATCGGATTCATAGCAACGCCGTGCGAAAAGAGCTTGCTGAAGGAACGTCAGGGGTTTTCATTTTGAGCCGATATTATTTGAATATTACAAATCCAGTACATTCAACGACAAAAATATTTACCACTGTAAATAATGTTTTTTAAATTCAGTTTCTAACTTATTAAGTATTTCATCTTATCTATCTTTACATAGTTTTTATGCGGTATAGTAATAGATAGAGCGTCTTTCGAGGGTGGTTTACGTAGACAAAACAACACGAGTGAAGCTGGGCTGAGTCGCTGGTTTAATATAAAAAAAGAAGTCCTGACTAATCACTGACTGAATCATTAATGCTCAGCCCAAACTGCTTGCTGGATCAAAAACGCTGAAATGTTACATGCACTTTGATGACGTTGCACGAAAAAAAACTGACTCGATTTTCAGACATAGTAAGTTACCCGAGGTAACTAATATATAAGGAGATACCTACATGTGTAAGTAATGTTTTATTGGATTTCATGATCTTCCTCCTAATTAAAACACAATAATTTGATCCTCATTATTGATCTTGGCGACTAATTCTTTATTCTTTATTCTCATGCATTTGGATAATAGTATATTATAATAGTATAAAAAAAGGTTTCATTGCTTCTAAGTTTAGGTTAACACGTTGACTGCCTCAAAACCAGACACAATAGAAATTTAATTGTTATCACTCACCCGGGCATTGAATGGGTTGACCCTATTTTCTCAGAACAGTATAAATGTATAATTGTAATTTTACTAACTACAGATAAAACGCAGACGGCCAGCGTTTGGGCTCTCCAGACATTTTCAAGTTTTATAATAATCTTCAGCGTATCCATAAAGTGATTGTCTACATGCTTAGAAACATAGACGCCATTTGTTTTGAGCTCTGGCTTAAAAGCGCACTTATGGCTGAAAGGCACCAGTCTCGCGTCAAATGATTTTATGTGTCCACTTTTCATGAACGTTCGCAGCCGTTGCCCTGACCCCATTCTGCCCATTCTGCTTTTTACAGCCTTAAGTATAATGCTCTGTTGTTTATTTGCAACATTTAAAAAGTTCTTGACTTTATATTTTCGAAAGTTATACAGAGAGTTCGACAAAGTACTTAATTGTTTTAATGAAATCCCAATTATATACAGTATAAAGTAATTAACTAGCACCGCTGGGCAAAGGTATTCATCATCGAAAACAAGTAATCGCTACAATTTATGGCTAATGGCGTCATCACCACCTTTGCCCGACCTGGAATTGAACCCGGGACCTTCAGATACTCGGCCACCGAGGCATTACCGAGGCGGCGAATACTGTAGTATTATCTGTTTTATAAATTCAATAAAATTTTCAGGAAGTTTTATATTGTGGCGGCGTCACCTACCGCATACGCCGCACACTATTCGACACGAAGCAAACACCTTCTCAATCGTGTCAACAGGTGGCGCCACAAACGCATACCAACGACTTGGACCTCGGTCCCCGAGCTATACTACCCAGCTCGGAGGAAGATCTTCCCTTTGGCCTTCCTCAATATAGCGCACCCCCTACCATTACCATCCTACAGTGGTGATCCCGACGAAGCACAGAAGCACCTTCAATATCATCGCAGCAGCGCCCATTCATCAACTCCTCATCCATCATCTACCTTCGCCAGCAGTCACAGCAAGCCAGCAATTGAGCCACAAGGTTCCACCGCAGCATCTTGAACGACGCTTCCTGTACCTCTGGCACACTCGACGGCATCATCCCGACCTGGTCTCCGCAGCCCACGACCGGTGCATCAATGTTGGCCGCATCACTTCGGCGTGGCAGCCCTGCACACCAGCAGCTCGGACTCACCGTCATCATCGCCTGTCTAGACTCACCGCAGACAGGAGCAGCACACTGCATCACTGGCAGCGCGCCTACACCCCACGTCTCGACTCACCGTAGACTGGGGCATCCTGCAGCAGCACTCTCTACTGGAACTTGCAAGCTCTGACGCACTGACTGCTGAGCACCCTCACATCGACCTCCGGTCTCAGGGAGGGAGTGATATGACGGCGTCACCTACCGCATACGCCGCACATTATTCGACACGAAGCAAACACCTTCTCAATCGTGTCAATAGATGGCGCCACAAACGCATACCAACGACTTGGACCTCGGTCCTCGAGCTATACCACCCAGCTCGGAGGAAGATCTTCTCTTTGTCCTTCCTCAGTGTGGCGCACCTCCTACCATTACCTTCCTATAATATTAAAACAATACTTATTAAATACTTCGATTCAACATAATAATATAACGGTAGCTGAGCAGTAACCTGAAGAAGATATTCTCATGACGCAGATACCCAAACTAAGCGAAATCTGTCTTAAAATGTATATTATTAAATCTGACTTCCTTTCTGGCGATGGAGCTGCATCCAATCTCTATCCGAAAATCTTTTTAGACAAACAACTAATAAGTCAGTCGAGTATTACCTCCTTGGGGTTTCCAGTCCACCAGATTAAACAAATAAAAAACATTAATTTGTTATGGTAAGCTGAAAGAAACTCAACAGATAATATTTGGATGGCGCAAAAAGATTCTTGTATTCAGATAGTAAACAGTTACCGTAAAACTACTTTTTTAGGGTTCCGTAGTCAACAAGGAACCCTTATAGTTAAAAATTCACAGTAGTTGTATATACAAAGGAAAACTATCACAGCTAAGTAGGCTTTACAAGTGTCGACCAACCAACTTATAAAATGTACTTGGCGCAGTACAAATTCCTCATCGGGAACTAATTAAATAACGTTGTCAGGTATGTGAAACCGGTAGTATCTACATTTAAGTATATGAGCCATCGTTAAATAAATGTTCATAAAAGCCCTCTTCTCAGAGTCCGCATTATTGAGATGGGCTACGGAACCCTACACTGCGCGTGGCCCTACACGCACTTGGCCGGTTTTCTATTTAGCTAGACGCATTTCGGGTTCTAAAAAAGGAGGATGTGATAAAAAATAACTATGTCTCCGAAATACGCTTCAAATGGAACAAAAATAAATCATCAATATCGTCAAGCTCATTGAAATATTTCTTCGTAACCAAATCGTGAAAACCCAACGGCTATGTGGGACTCCCAGTTCTCCAAGATGGTACGGGGGGAAGGGGATTACCTATCTCTAATCTATCTAATCGCAAGGAACTTATGCAAATGAGGTGAGCTCCCGCTCTATCACTCGCGACCCTGTTATACTGACTTGCCTATGCCTAACACATGCAAATTAGCTTTCTTAGTGGGTTGGACTAACAAAGAAAAAATACGTTACGAAATAATAGTTTTAATTAAAACGATTTTGAAGTTGCGGCTTTGTCCCGATATCTAGTGCGGAACCCTTTTCAGCGTTCCACTAACAGTCGCGGGCATTAAGCCAGTAATAAATAATGAATTCTCTGCTATCTCCATTTTGCATACGCCTCGACACAAGAAAAAACTTCAAACACTTTAATGGATTATCGGTGCAGCTGCATTTTGCTTGGTTATAAATAACTTTGTTAGGGGAAAGATGAACATTATAACCGGATGGAACGTGCAGCCAAAGGTTTCTATGACACACACATATCACACTTATTTATTTATTTAACTGATCACAATATACTTAAGTAAAATTTAAACACTGAAAAAAGACGACAACCTCAGGCGGGAATCGAACCACGCACCTTCCGCATTCCGGGCGGCTGCCTTAACCACTTGGCTACCGAGGTCTGGCTTTCACCCGTCGAAATTTTTCAGTGCTTGATGCTTATGTTTTTTTTAGTCAACATTGCTTCATCAATCGATGGTGAGTGGTTCGATTCCCGCCTGAGGTTGTCGTCTTTTTTCAGTGTTTAAATTTTACTTAAGTATATTTAAGCGTTAATAAAACGCTAAAATATATAAAAAAAAACACTGATCACAATATATCATAGGATCTACAAGTAGCTTAATAGCAATACTATTATAAATGCAGACTGCATGCAATTGCATTAAGAAAATAAAAGAACATATTTCCAAACAAAATATACAATAAAATTAAAATAGATGATATAGATAGAGAGATAGAGACATGACTCGACATTATTATTTACTATTTATTAATTTTTATTTATTTATTCAACAATGTTTCAATTCAACAGCATTTAACTAAACACAAGATACAGAAGATGTTACTTAAACATAAGCCAATTATAGAAACATATTATGCTACCGAAAAATGTTGACATAATTAATGAACGCAGGTAGGTAGATTAAAAATAAAAAATAGTTAGGTAGATTAAATTTTGTCAAATGATAACTATCTAAAAAGAAATAGGTAATTGGATTATAATACAACTGTATTTTTTTAAATCTCTATTGGTTCGTTTCCAATATTTACCGCCTTACTGCCTCTAGTGGTGTGTGAGAACGCAGAGGTACAGACGCCTGCTCATCAACCTATCCAAAACTGTCAAATTTCTTCAATACATTCTCAACCATATCATTGAGGCATAAAGTTCGAAGTCTATTGAGGTAATTTGACAGTTTGTGGTAGATTGATGTGCAGACGTGGTTACTTTTACATGTTCACTTTGGTAAGCGGTATGGTTTGTAAATTAGTCGAAATTAGTTCTTCTACGAAGTAAGTTAGGGAATAGAGGTTGGACACCATGTCCTTTTTTAATTTCACAACCGGGAAGCGTATTTGATAAACCTCACTTGAACTCTCTTGAGTATAGTAAAAAAAAAATTAACATCAAGAATTTTTATCCTGTTTACCAAATGGGAAGTTGGCCACACGGAATGTAGCCATCTTGTCGTGGTTATTCATCTCATGATGGTAAATTCGATTCAGGTGAAATTATTACACAGCGCTTCCCTGTGAAAAATAAATAAAAGTACAAGTATTCAACTTTATGGGACGTTGACTGCAAACAATTTTAAAACATCAATATATATGTAAAAAGTTAAAAACATGTAGGACTAGGGTAAAAAGCACCCCATCATAGTTACGAGTTACAAGAAAAAGAGAGTATAACGAGTAAAACTTTTAAACATAGAAACCTTGTTATAATCACATAAACTTTATTAAAGAAGTACAAAATTCACTTGATTATTATCAAAAAAGACGATAAAACAAAAAATATGACGGGCATTTACTCAGGAACGCTTCTCCTTAGGTGGTATGCTTCAACGTCCAATGTTTGAGGGCTTAAATTAATAACCTTCCAATTGCCTTCTGGATACACGCGGCTACTAAACACCACCTCACCTTCTCCGCAAAACAATTCTAAAGAGCTGGCATCCAAGAAAAGCCTCCAAGATCCATTAGGAGACCACTCCACTTGACGTACGTCATCAGCATCACCTCTATCCACGACCACCTTTTTAACTTCAGGATCCCATCTGATCCATGCTTTACCGCCTCCGTCACTTCCTTCTAAGAGCAACTCAATTTTCTGCGTAAAATTGCCATATAAAATCACCTCTCCAGTCTTTTCGAAGTCCAACGATTGTTCAGGCTTGAGTTCGGCTACGATAGCCGTTTCCCTCAGCTTTAACATAGCTTCTAGAGGTTTTTGTATAACTCTGTTGCCATCAAGCTTCAGTTCTCTAACAATGGTCATTGCTCCAGCCCAGCCATCTGCATCCTCAGGATAGGGAGTCTCCCACATAGCGAACCAACTAATCATGTACCTTTTACCATCTTTGTCCATGGTTTGTGCAGCGTAGAAGTCATGGCCAAAGTCAAGCTCTTGGAAGTCTACTTCTGGTACAAATTCAAATGTTTCATAGTTAAAACTACCAATGATGTAACCGGTTTGGAAAATATTTTTATATCTATCACCTTCTGGTTCCATTCCTTGTGGAGACATGAGCAGCAAAAATTTGCCATCTAGCTCGAAGAAATCGGGGCACTCCCACATGTAGCCCATAGGGCCGTCCGACTCTGCGAGAACTGTCAGAAAGTCCCAAGACTTCAAATCAGGTGATCTGTACAGCAATACCCTGCCTCTCTCATCGTCACTTTTGCTACCAATGATCGTGTACCAATAGTCTTCGTGCTTCCATGTTTTGGGGTCACGGAAATCAGGGGCATTATTTGGAGCGGCCGCTATAACGGGATTGTTCTTGTATTTCTCAAAAACGATTCCATCGCTGCTGTATGCAAGATACTGGGTTTCATTGAATAGAGGGTGTTCCTCTATAGTTAATCGTCCAGTATACATTAGTACCAATTCATCTCCGTCAACGATCGCACTTCCTGAGAAGCACAGCTCTTCTTCGGGTACCAGTGCGGTTGGAAGCTGCTTCCATTCGACCAAGTCAGGACTAGAAACGTGCCCCCAGTGCATCGGACCCCACTTACTGTCAAATGGGTAGTATTGATAGAACAGATGGTATTCATCTTTGTAAAAAGAGAAACCATTTGGATCGTTCAACCAGCCGACAGGTGGAGTCACATGGTAGTGGTGTTTGTATCTTTGGTTTAGTTCTGGTTTCTTGTTCTGAATGTATTCTTCTATAGCAGCTACGGCATCTTGTTGCTTTACTGACTTCGCTGCAACAGCAACTATGGTGGCGAGAGCTGCAACCACGACATAACGAAAGAACGCCATTTTCGATTTGGTCTGACACAGAGTTAGCACACGAAGTGGTCTTTTATATATTATTGTGATACAAATCTTGTAGCGATAAGATACATTTATCTCTTAAGTAGTTTGTTGATTTTTTTGATGATTACATAAAAAGTATTATTTTAGAATTTTTATTATTATGTTGCACAATATACTGACAATCCACAAAAGAAGTTGTGCTCAATAGGACCCGTGCCTTCGCAATGAAGCACAATAGATCTTATAAGTTGAAGGCGTTATTATGTGTGGGGAAAAATTACTTTTAAATATTTCCTCAATCATAATAATTGCACGCTGCTGAGCGTACATAAACGACATAAATGTTGTAGGAACATAAACCATTTTTTTAGTATTTAAGTTACTTCTATACTTGTAAGTAAGTGAATCTTCAATAACATTTTCGTAGTTCTTTTTCAATAGGTACCCACCAGAATTTTGGACTTTGTAGATAATATGTCATTCTGACAGCATACTGTAAGATAAATATGAAGAGGCAATAAAATCGCCCAAAACTTGAAATTGTTACGGTTTAGGGCTAAGCTTTCATATAAAATATTATGTGTAAAGATGCCCTCTACTCATAACAACGTTTAATTCGTGCGCAGTTAATACATGTGAGAGTACTCCTGTCTTTCCTTGAAAGTGAATTTGTTTACCAAAGTTTTGTTAGAAATCTTGAAGTTTAATCTCCAGTTTTCAAAGCAATTAAAATTTTAGAAATTGATTTACAAAAATAATACATAAGACACTCAAGACGAATGTTATTTGAAACAAACATAATTTAAATATTATTATTTATTCTTTCTACTATCAATAATTATTATAAAAGTTTTAGTTACCTATAATTTTGTTAATCAATATGACGTAGGTAATTAGTATTCAATTATAACTTATATAGAAAATAAAACTATTAAAGTTATTTGCAGGGAAACTAAACATTTGGCCTTCATCGCACCTGACGTTAAATGATGATAAGGCTACTAACTACTGAGGAACTTATCTTATCTTATCTCTAGTTTCCGAAACATTGATGTTTGGCGACATATTTAGTTAAGATGGTGGTAGCTAGCCATGCGACCAAACAAAGCCCTACCACAAACCAAAATTATTAGTATTGTTTTATGTAACCTACATGGGCTATTCCAAAGGCTCCCCTTGAAACTTTTAAAACATGTATTTTCCGATTATCTTGTCTAAAGTCTAGTAAAAATCTACAATAGATATCTGTTTTTGTCAGCACGATTTCATTAGAAAACTGGTAAATTTACCATAGACCTAATAGTGCTACACAAATTCCCGCTGTGAATGATCTAAGGAAGCGCTTTTATAAACTTACAGTCTGTTTTAACAACCCTGGCAAGAAAAGACCGCCAAAAGAAAATTCCAGCTTCCACTTGTATTGTATAAAACTTTGGTAATTTTCTTATCAAAGCATCTTAAGGATAGGATAGCAATAGCAAACACAATTATATTCAAGCAAACAAATAATTAAGGTACCTTAATTATGTTTGCTTACATAATAGCTATGCTAATATGCATTCGGTTGTTATAGATATATGTAAGCAATACTATCAACATTGCCGACGCAAGCAAAAGCGTTTTGGCATGCAAAAGAAACACAGATAATTTGCCTACTCGAAATGAGGAGAAAATAATGTAGGGTAGGTACAAAATAGTAGAGGTTATTATAATAGAGTAATTATTATTATTGATTATGTTTATTATTTGTGAGTATCCGATACTAAAACTATTATTATTTTTATCATGGTAAGAATCCCGTTTATAATTACCTTAAAGCAAATGACCATGACAGTTTAAATAATTGTAAATATGATTGTTTTTAATTGTCACAAATTTTGGGACTTACTAAGATACCGTATAAGCGGTGGACAACCAAGTTTAGGAGGCCGTTGCTGCTGGCCCGCGGCGCTATCGAGCACGCCCTTTTTGCAAAATAGCATCAAAATCTGAGCCAGTCTCGGTAAACATCCCCGACGCGCTTCATAATGGAGTATGATGATTTGCACTACTAGCAGAACTTCTCTTTAGCTTCCTTCCTCTTCGGTGACTGCTGTCAAAGTGTCGAGGCACACTATTCTCGCTCCCCATCCGACCACCGCTTGCCCTTCCATTCTAACCCTTTTTTATTTGTTTCTGCTTTATGGTTAATGATCGTTTGGTGTTGCCATATTTAAATATTGTCAGATATTTACAAAACGCTTCCAAATTGTAAAATTAAAAAAAAAACGCTATTTAACAGTGCCTATGAGTTTCTTTATAGGTCTATGTTATTTACTTACAGTTGAATGAGTTGATGGACATGGAGACAAGATTATGTTATCAGCGCCTAACGTGTGGTAAGAAATGAAAACAGATATGCTTGTTACCTACATTGGCGAGTTTATAAAACAGCCAAGGTCGTACAATAAATACCTTTCTACATCGACAAGCAAAACAATAACTAACAAACAACTATTTACCTATTGGACTATCTCATTTCAAGTAATCTGATTTGATCTGACTTAAAATTGCTGGAGAAATATAAGAGAAAATAAAAAAAACTATATTACCCCTTTATTAAAACCTATTATCAACATTAAAATATAAACGATCATCAATTTTTAATTTAAATGTTCATATTAAAAACTATTTACTTAATTTTTTTATAATGTAATTATTTATATTTTAAATACACACATGTATAATTGACAAAATATCATAAAGAAATCATATTACAAAATATTTATCCTTACAATAAAATTTTGAGAACAAAAGAAGCTTATTACAGACATTTAAGGAAAGTAAGAATGGGCAAAATAAGTGCTGACCTCAAAAGATTTTGAAAATTACTTTGAGATTAATTGTAATGTGGAACACTTCTCCTTAGATGGTACGCCTCGACTTCCAGCGACTGGGGATGGGGACTGAGGTTTGTCACTTTCCACGGACCATCGGGATAGAGTCTACTACTGAACACTACCTCACCTTCACCACAGAAGAGTTCTAGAGAGCTGGTATCTAAAAACAGTCTCCAAGACTGTGAGCCAATCGGAACCCACTCCACTTGGCGTACATCGTCTGATCCTCGATCCACGAAGACTTTGCCATCGGCGGGGTCCCATCCGATCCAAGTCTTTCCGCTGCCATTTTTACCTTCAAGTTGCAATTCGATTTTTACGGACAAGTCACCAGTAAAAATAATCTCAGCAGTTGTATCAAATTCGATAACTTGCTCTGAACTCCAATTTCCCGTAAAAACGGTCTTATCTCTCAGTGTTTTAATGCTGTCAACTGGTTTCATTAAAACGCGGTCGCCTGCCAGTTTCAGTTCTCTAGCGATAGTCATAGCTCCAGCCCAACCATCGTCAGCTTCTGGATGATCGACCTCCCACATGCCAAACCAAGCTACCATGTACCTGGAGCCATTATTTTCTAACGTTTGCGTAGCATAAAAATCATGTCCGTAGTCAATTTCTTGAAATTTAACTTCAGGTACAAATTCAAATGTCTCATAACTAAAGTTACCAATGATGTAACCTGTTTGAAAAGTGTTCTTGTATCTGTCACCAACAGGAGCCATGCCTTGTGGAGACATAAGCAGAATAAATCTGCCATCCAATTCGAAAAAATCAGGGCACTCCCACATATACCCCATGTTGTCTTCAGCCCTTGACTCATCAATAACAGACAAAAAATCCCAGTTCTCCATATCTGTTGATCTGTACAGCAATACTCTGCCTGTGTTGTCGTCAGTTTTACTTCCTATAACCACGTACCAGTGGTCTCCGTGTTTCCACACTTTTGGGTCACGAAAATCGTGTGATCCATTAGGTGATGCTGATATGACGGGATTTCCTGCATACTTTTCAAAGTTTATACCGTCGGTACTAAATGCAAGATACTGACTTTCATTGTAGCCTACTGGATTTATATTGGGATCGATATCTTTGTGAGCGGTATACATGAGGATGAGTTTGTCTCCATCTACCACTCCACTCCCAGAGAAGCACTGTTCTTCCCCAGGGATTAATGCTGTTGGCAGTGTCTTCCAGTTTACTAAGTCAGGGCTGGAGCTGTGCCCCCAATGCATTCTGCCCCACTTACTTTCGTAAGGATAAAACTGGTAAAAGAGATGATATTCGTTCTTGTAAAATGAAAATCCATTGGGATCATTCATCCAGCCGACTGGTGGTGCTACATGGTAGTGAAGCCAGTATCTCTGGTTGATGGTTGCTTGTTTGTTCTTAATGTATTCTTCCAGAATTGCCTTCTCACTTTCTTCCTGTTTGAGTGTGGTTGACACAGCAGTTGAGATACAGAACGCAATAACAAGGTAACGTATAGCCGACATTTTTAGTAGTGAAATCCTATATTCGCAGATGAGTTGTATTTATTGTTTTAGAAGCGTTGATAAATAACAATCTCAAGGGTTTTGTTTTCATTGAACTTATGATAGGTGCTCATTATTACCAGTAATTCTAGTGTTGTTGCTTACAAGTGGCTAGAACGGTATCAAAACGGTTATGAAGTCTCTTTAAATTTCCAGGGTCACTGTTATAATTAAACTTTTCTTTATCACAACAGCGTACTTAGTACTTGACCTTTATCTAACCTGATGATTAGCGTCGAAAAGTCAATCTATCTGCTGTTACAAGAAATGCTTCTAATATTGTTGTTATGGCAACGGGTTTCTATAATGTGGTGATGTGACGACGCCAAACAAAAGTCCACCACCAACCATACTATTCACAAGTTGAAACTCACATCTAGAGATATCTGTCTTAGACTAGTCGTCGAACCACAAACAAAACTTAGAAGGTGTGTACAGACATCTGCACATCAACCTATCCAAAACTCTCAAATTTCTTCAATACAATGTCAACCATATGACTTAGGCGGCATAAAGTTCAAAGTCTATTGAGGAAATTTGACAGTTTGTGGTAGGAATCGAACCACGCACCTTCCGCATTCCGGGCGGCTGCCTTAACCACTTGGCTACCGAGGTCTGGCTTTCACCCGTCGAAATTTTTCAGTGCTTGATGCTTATGTTTTTTAGTCAACATTGCTTCATCAATCTTAGAAGTTTTCACCTCTGAGATCCGAAAGAAATATTTTTACAAATATTTGAACATTCGGTTAAGATGAAGCTGCGTTATAGATAAGTGTTTTTTATATCGAAAAAAATTTCGACGGGTGAAAGCCAGACCTCGGTAGCCAAGTGGTTAAGGCAGCCGCCCGGAATGCGGAAGGTGCGTGGTTCGATTCCCGCCTGAGGTTGTCGTCTTTTTTCAGTGTTTAAATTTTACTTAAGTATATTTAAGCGTTAATAAAACGCTAAAATATATAAAAAACACTTAGTTTGTGGTAGGTTGATGTGCAGGCGTGTGTACTTATCTTATCTTAAATTGTATTTTTTTTTCATTATGGAAAACAATGAGTCAGTGATAATTTGCCACAGCGCGGACATCGTGATTGCGGATGGTTTTTTTTATGTCATCATTTATAATGCTTTTCCTAACTGATTGTTGTAATCAGAAAATTTATAATAATACCATAATACTATTTCATGATTACAATTTTATTACAATGAAAAACGTCAGTTGTTATCACATGTTTTGGTGAATACTTGTTGAAGTCTGTCGTAGTTATCAACAAACTTTTGTGAATGTACTAGTAGAAGTAGTGTATATCCAACTAAATAATAAATATAAATATAAAATAACAAATAAATAATAAAATAATAATAAATATAAATTTATTCTTAATTAAAAAAAACTGCATGAAGCTTGTTTTTTGATTAAACGTATTTTGTGATACATTTATTTTTTCAAAAGATAATAAAATTATAAAATAAGAGCTAAATTGTCTGACCGATGCGTATTATTTGGAAATCAATGTTGTTCGCTATCTACATACTTCAACATATTGTTTTCTAAAGCAAACCCTGCAAAGAGTTCGAAACGTCAGGATAAACATTAATTAAAACTAATGTGTAAAATAATCGCGAGTAGATCCGTAAAAGTTGTTTCATTTCAATACATTCTTCAATTCAAGTCGTTCCACTTAAAAATCGTCTGTAGAGGAGATTTATTAGAATTCGTCTGTCGAATAACAAATGAAAGCACGATAGGCATGGGCAGTTTATTTCATTATTTCTGTCGTTACAGTGATCATTCTCCGAAAAAATCTTATAGAAATATTCAGTATAATGAGATAATATATTATATTATCTCAGATTGAAAATATTAATCTAAAGTTAATGTTTCATCAAAAAAGAACATATTGTTATTAGCATGACGTTAATATTAAAATCGGTATTTTAGCTTCATATTACTCGTATGTATAAGTATTATTTTATAAAAATTTTCTTTGCGTGCTATTTTATAATAGCTGAACAATTGCCATATCGAATGCCAATTGGTCGAAAATTATATGATCGACAACGAGTAATCAAATAATATAATTGTTATTAAATCGAAAGTTCATAACATCGAACGTTCAAAACATCTAACATTAAAATAATAGAAATAATATAATATCGAGTTTTTGTTAAAATAACAATACGAATATGGGACTTTTTGATTAATCGTCGATCGTTGTCGACCACTCCGCACTGGGCCCGCGTGATCGCCCGTTTTCCCTATCCATCCATAGAGAAGGTTCGTGCCCCAGCAGTGGGGACACAAAATGACCTGGTCATAATGTCGATCATATGATTTTCGATCAATTGGCATTCGGCATGGCGTAGGTAACCCTATTATCTAACTATTATGTTTGTCTTACCTACGTAGTGCCTACGTCACGTTACTGTCCAAGGCTCAGTTCAGTAAGGTATGCGGTTACAGTCACGAGGCGTCCAAACAGTCCATAGTTTGTTTGCTCGAACCCATTTTCATTGAACAGTACAACTTGTCTGCCATTGCGGGTTCTATTCCCGCAAAGAGACAAATATTTGCTCATCAGATATTTCACTGCTTGCTAGAAAAGGGTCTTGGGGAAGGGACCTTTGTGAATTGCCGGGTATATGATTGATAAATAACATTCTATTGGCTTAGTCAGCATTTCAAAAATAAGCATTGAAATGAAATCTCTTAAGATAAGAAAATCCAAAGCGGTGCATAGATGTCAAATCAATTAAGGCTATTTAAAGTTTATTTCTTTTTAAGAGAGTACAAACACAAAATAAGTATCTTAGTGAAAATTTCCTCACTAAATCTTATATGACTATAAATAAGATTAAATATGGCTTATACTCTGGAAGCGGGTCAATAGGAAGTCTAGTCCTTCGAGAGATAACACTTTATAGCTGTTCGAAGAGGGTTTCGCGACTTTCGCGTTCTATTCCTGGGGGTGTGAACGGCGTTTATCACAGCGCAGCTTCAAAGGGTGTACAGTAATTGCTTCGGGGATATATTAAAGAAGGCAACTAATTTTTAATCAAAAGACTTAAATATCGTATGTCAACCTTTGTAACAACAAACATTTACTAAAAAACCTTAAAAATATTAATTTAGTTCTCCAACTCCTCTCATGTTCGGGTATAATAAGTTATTATATAACTTATTTAGGAGGAAGAAAGGAGGGTAGGCATTTGGCCTGCAGAGGGAAAGTAATGGCTCATAATAATATTATTAACTTATTAACAGATTCAGTACCTATTGTTAGTTTCATATTTAGTGCTTTATAAGAACTTTCATATAAATCTGTAGTTGTCGCAAGCAGACTTTGAACCGGACCCTATATTGAAGATTAATGTAGCGAAGCGTCTCTTATACAATCTTCCAATTAAAATTATTTTTGATCACTTTTTTTCTTAACAATTATCCAATTAACTATAATATGGTTATATTTGTTGGGGTATTCATGACAAATAAAATAATATGCATATTGTTTTCTAAAGTTTACGCGAACACTAACTACACATTGAAATGAAACAACTTTTACGGATCTACTCGCGTTTATTTTACACATTAGTTTTAATTAATGTTTATCCTGACGTTTCGAACCCTTTGCAGGGTGGTTTTTAAGATGTGGCCAATAGACAGTAACACATTTCATGAAATGCGACCATTTCATGAAATTCTCGAGCATTTCGTGAAGTTGGGAAACCTACGATATGGCTACGACATTATATACTAGAAATATGTCTGTTAGTAAGGAAACACCCAGAATACTTTAAAAAATGTAACACTAGTGTGTTCGTAGAGTGTAGATCAAATATACGAGATTCGAGAAAGAATAAATTAGCCATACCCAAATGCTAATTATGTTTATTAAAAAAAAATCTGACTATATGGCTATCAAAATATTTAATAAAATACCGTTGAACATTATTAATCAGCCACTAGACAAAAATTTATATAAAAAAAAGTTATTCCAATGGCTCTTACAGCACAATTTTTACTCGAATGCATTAGTGAGTACATGAATAAAAAATTATAATTTTTAGTCTATTTATTTTTAATTACTTCATTGCAATATTAATTGAAAAATTGTGGTAGATTAATAATTTGTATATTATATTGACATTTCATTATATAATTATTTCAATAAAAAATTTGCATTAATGTATGTATGTTGTTATAAAATTTTATACTGTATTGATATTTGCATGCCTACAAAATTAAGGCAGAATATTGTTGACCCTGCTCGACATTGTCGCTCATCTCAATGTAGGTACTGTACTCAATATCTTGCAAATAAATGTTTGACTTTGACCTTGACGTATACTTGAGAACATTAAATCAATATAATTATGCAGATTGTAATATTTTTTTACCAACTTTAAGTGACAGATCTACTGATAATATATTAAAAAGAATGAAACAAACCATAATTACATTTTTGTTATTAGAATAAAAAATTAATAAAAAATGGTGAAAAAAATCCGGTAGTTAGACATCAGTCAGACAGTAATTCGTCATTTAGTTAAAGGTTTCATTTTTTTAATTCATTGCACGGCAAGTAACTCCTCTCCACCTGATGTCTAGTAAAAATGGAGTCCAGATGCGAAAATGCCTGGTGCAGCGCGAAAACAACGCAGCATCAGTCATCCCTTACCCTGCCGGCCCACAAGGTGCCTCTTCACGCCTCGTTTGCAGAACCCCATATCATAGGTAGGAGGGAAAACGTATGTAGGTAGACTATTCCATCTTTTGGAAGTGCGACCAAGAAACGAATCACCAAATTTCTATGTGCGCGATGGAATGTTTCAGGTGCAATAATCTAACACTTCATTAGACAGTACCTACCACGAAAATGACTTTGCTAAAAGCAAAAAGTAATTTAAGACATTAAACTCCCTTCCAACAAACGTGAAACACGAGCTTATCTCCCCCCATAACTTATCGAAACCTTTTTATATATTTAACATAAAGTAAGAATGTAAGTTTTGAACGTAATCTTTGTTGAAAATAAGTGTCTTAGTTCTTAAAAAACATTCTTATACCTAAATAAGCACACAAAATCTCATTTTCCCACAGAGCATGCTGAAAATTTAAGGGTACAAAGTTTTTAAAGGTCAAATACTAAAAACTTAAATACAAGACAAAATAAATACACAGGCGGTTCTCTTATTGAATTTTCAAGTACATGTTTTATTCACTGTAACCTATCGTTATGTCTTCAATTGCAGTTGAGAGAGCCCTTTTCATGTCCCCCTTTTTTTTAACCCAGAGGAACTTTTTAAGAGTACCCGACCTTGAGGAGGCCTGGCGGCTATGTGGGAGTCGTCCGTCCGCCTTTCCACCGACTATTCGGAGACGCCATTGCCTCCAGTCAGCTGTCAAGGGAGAAGCCCAAGACCGGGAAGGGTGAGACGGAAAGGGATACCCACTAACCTCTGGGGGACCAAACTCCGATACGGCATGTCCCCCTTTGGGCAACCGCTATGTATAGGATAAACCAGGAACATTTACAGTTTCATCATGTCTGTCAGTCCGTGTATGTCACAGCCAACTATCAGGAAAAATTTACATGCAAAGAATCTAATATGATTCATAGTAACAGCAGACTTTGTATTTTATTTTAATGTTATACTACAGTTTCAGAGTTATCTTGGGTTTGAAGACCATCTTCGTCGGTCATTGGCCCTCGAGCAACCATGTTTGTGATACATCAAATGAACCTGCCAGGATCTACTGGCTCCAGCCTATTAAAATGTTGAGATTCCACTTGAGACATTGGCAAAGGTTCCCCTAAGTACTTCCGAAAGCATATAATCATCATATTTATCTTCTAAAAATAAGCCTACATAGCTGTATTAAAGATAATCTTCAATTGCACGGTCATCCACGGTGATATCTGACAAAAATACAAAAAAAAAAATATTTTTGAAACAAAAAAACATCCTTCAAAGACCTGCTCAAATGTCTACTTGAAAAAAAAAACGCCTCCAATATCTAGTAAATCACATATATGTGACATCGTTTACTTGAATAAAAACAATAAACTCAAAGATCAACATTTAATTTTTATCTAAATTTATAAATTTCTGCATTTTCAACTTGAAAAATAAACGACCAAGTTTGACATTTAATGTCAATTATCTAAAGTTATACCCAATACAGTACGTCATCTAGTGATATTTTAATAAGCACATCAAATAGGGTTTTAAAATATATGACTAATTCACACAAACAGAGGGTGCATCATATTTGAAAAAAATATTTTAGAGGTTATTTATATATTTGAATAATTTACAGTACTTATATATTTTCTTTTATTTTGTGTAAGTATATTAAGTGAATTGTTTTATTATGTAATTAGATCTTTATGTAATTATAATTGCTTGCTGCTGTACTACCTCTCATTTCCGCTCAGTGGTCCTATGACTCAAAGGTTGTTTGGAAGAGATCGCTATAAGCGATAAGACCGCCTTTGCCCACTTCTGTGTTAACATTTTTGTTATTCATTTTCTATGTGGGTGTGTATGTGTGTGCGCAATAAAATGTGTTATCTATTCTATCTATCTATTTATGCTGAGTCTCTAACATTATATTCAAATTAAAAGATGAATCAAGGCAACTATTTGTCAATGGGTTATAGAGTTATAGAATAGACTAGACATTATTTATTCTTCTATGAGTAAACACGACCTTCATCTCATCTTATGTTACGAAATGACTAGGCCGAAAGTAGAAGCGCACTTCACCCGGAATTCTCAAATACTGAGGAACTAAATTGATAGTTGCTAGCCAGGCGGACATAAAACTAGCGCCAATGTATCAAATTTTGATGTGATTCATAATTATTGATTTCCTATAATTATAATATTAGAAAGGTAAACCTGCTAATACCTATTTTGTGTAATATACGTTTTGTTTGTATTAAAAAAACAGGTTTGAAGTAAGTTTCAATGTCAAATATTTATTATATTCATATTCCTCAATATTACACAATATGATAACTTCAGCAATGATTAATGATTTTATCAGCTCGTATTGTTTCAAAGTAATGTCATACTATTGCACCGTGTCTACAAATAAACATCAAACGATAAAGTTAGTAATTAATAGAACATTGATTCAACTTCATTTGGTATTATCATTTAACTGCATATAACCTATTTCACCCTTCAGACAGATGTCTAGACGTAAACGACCATTGTAATGTTTGTTTATAATTTATCGACTATTATGTAATTAGAAGCGCTACATCGTGTAACAATCATCAGCATTTATCATCACTATACAAACGATCCATTCCTGGGATTACGCCTACTCCGCTAGGGTGAACACTGGTCATCGCTAAACCAGCGGCACGTGAAGGGGATGTACAGTGGTATTTAGTGGGTAGGCCCCTCCTCCTTCCGAATCCCTGTCGAGACCCTCGGGTCTGGGCAGGGAGGCGGGAGCTGGAGGGGAAAACCCCACGTAACCATCCGCGACTCCCCGGGCGCGGTGGTACTCGGGCGACGAATATTCCAATGTCAAAAAAAGGTTTACCTACATAAACGTTAGCTCATGGGAAAATTGGGCCACTACCACGCGGGTCAACACGGATTGGTGGGTTTAACCGACCGTCATCTCAACTATCATCACGTGGAGCTCGTGGAGTACCTACAATTAGGGGACCCCTCCGATGACCTGGTATTAATGTTGCTCCTAGTGGTTGGAATGTGGTGCCAGCAAGCTCTTGTATCCTCTGATACAGCCACTTTCACACAAATCGATGAATCTATTATCACCATCATCATAGTATGTCCCACTGCTGGGGCACGAGCTTTCCTTATGGATAGGGAGAACGGGTCTTTTACCGCGTGCACGCACGGAATCAATATTGCCCGACTCTCGTCATAGACCTCTTCTATACATCCAGATGTAGGTGGTATCAAGGGATGACGCTGGCAATAGGATAGTACCGTCGATGTCCTTGGAGTGGGTCAGGGCGTGGGCAAGACCCCACAAAAGACACGACTTAGCCCAGACCCACGAGGACAGTTACAAAAAAAGCGAGGATGGCTACTGGTAACTTTCCTGGGTTTCCTCTTCATCAGCTTCTTTGGTCTTAGCACCAGCATAGATGATAGCTATTTTCGCCTCAACTTATATCTTTGTATCATCATAATTCTTCATACTGAAGTTTGGAGAACAGTATGCAAAGTTTTCTGCGATCCCTTAAAGCTTGTGTAAACTGGCGATAACTATATTTGTATGTCCTTTACAAACTACTGCGACTTTCGCAAGCAAGCTAAGTTTTTTCTTTTGACTAGAACCACATTATCGTAATTACATAATTATTGTTTTGGTATTTTTGTTAGTCTCTTAATGACTTGTCGACTCATCTGGAGTAGGGGATTTCCATATAATCGCTATCAGTGTAATTTATGTGATTGGAATGTTAATATTTGTAAGATTACAAAAACACCCCACGCCTTGGTGGTGTGGACATCAACAAACACAAAACAATAACACAAACTTTAAAAAAAACCTTGAATAAATTATAAAGCCAAATATGGAAGTCCACTTCACTTGGAATTCTAAACCAATGAGGATTGTTACATTAAATGTTGATTAACACTAAAATAGAAATTATAGGTACCTAAAGGTTGGATTTTAACCCACGATCTTTCGTAGTCCGAACAATAGGGTATTCGACTACAACGAAAATATAGATGAAACTGTTGTTATCTTAACAGTAAACATTTTTATAAAACAATTTAGCCAGCATATAATTTTAAAATTAGTGTGACTTTTATAAAAAATCATTAATAAAATAATATTTTTTTATAATTGACCACGTGATCGAAAACGCACGGAATTTGGCTGAATTTGAAGTGCTTGTACGTCACCTGCTTGTTGACAGTAAATGTCACTGGAAGTGTTGTATGGTGTGATTTGACAGCTAAAAGTTTGTTTACAAGCAGGTGACGTCACGACATCTCGTGACCTGCATGCATCGTGTTTATTCATATGAATTTTAATGGCGATTTTCATAAAAAATAAAGAAATTCACAACGAATTTATCTAATTGCAAACATATTATGCTTTAATGAACCATTAGTCATATTTTTCTATAACCTGTCAAATATCCTATTAGACTAATTAACGAATGTGTAGTTGACTGGTTAGTCAACAGAGAAACTTTTTAACTGTTGTCAAAACTTTCAACTGTCGATTTTCGTGGATTTTTTAAATAGAAATTGTATGCTAATGGCAAATTATTACGTCACTGATTTGTTACGTCAATTGAGTGTTAATCAATCAGATTTTAGGTTACAGAAATTCATGCTCAGGTCAATTAAAAAATAGGTCAATGTTTTACAGAACTTTTACCTGATTTCATTGATATGTTAAATGTTTTGGAATTAATTATCATTATTGTCAACATCTCTTTTGCAATTGCAAGCATTTCAGTTTGGCAATAATGCTTCCTCCTCCTTTGCCTTTCTGGCAGTTGTTTAGATATTTATTTTTATTTATTTATAGGAAGACCAACAGCTATGACACAACTTAAACTAACTTTACCACTGACAATTGTTAAAAAATAACAAATTAACAGGTTGACCGATGAAGCTTTGTTTTAATACTCTCATTTAATTGTTCGGTAAATTCAGTAATTAAAATTATCACCTAGTGTCTTACATATTGACTGTTCTGTACACCTACGTAGCTTAGGTATTTAAACTGTATTTATAATAAGATGATACTATAGAATTTCTGTGATTTTTGATTGTGATACTGGATAATAAAGATGATTCATACCAACATGCTTAGAGTTGTTTTATTATTGAAATATTGTTTTAAAAAAAATAAAAAGTATTAACACTTTTTTTGTTGACTTTACTTTTAACTATCTACTTGTAATTTGGGACGAAACACCACTTCAATAGTGATATGGGACAAACCAAGAATCTTTTGGAATGTGGGACGAAACTTCGGGACGAACCAATAATAAATCCCCAGACACAATAGAAATAAAATTGTTTGTCGGACATACTTATGGCGTTTAAGATGTTAAGTTATGTCAATCTATGTATTACTAAAAAAAAACAAAGTAAGGCAAAAATAGACAAATCTCGGCTTTTTTTCAAATTTTTTTTTTAAATTTCTTTGTCGCGTTTCTTTTTTTTTTCGTAGTTATAAAGATTGTTTAACAAATTGAGTTCGTAGTAACAATTCAAGATTCGAATTGTTATAACACAACAATTGTCGCAAATACACACAAAACAATGCTAATTGTCCATAACGACCTTTTTGAGATGTTGCCCAAGTGGCGGTAAATAGGTTACCCAACCACGCAAGGGGACTCCCACTACATAATATTTTTCTCAATTACGAGTATAAGAAAGAACGCCGTAAACGCACGAGTAATTATTTTGGACTCAGTCTGTATTCCTATTAAATACCTACAATATTGGGATCTTTAAATCACGAGTGAATAGATGTTACACCTTAAGCTAAATCATCATTCATCACTTACCATTAGGTGATATAGTTGCAAGCCTATCCTATTATATCCTAGCCTATCTAATTATATAAAACAAAGAAAGATCGTGGGTTAACCTTTCGTCTGCTTAGCGCCAGATTCGTCCTACAAACAACTAAAATTCTATTGTGTCTGTATTCATAGCAGACGACACATTAAAATCCTACTTAAGGTATATAACTTCTGTTTTATTTATATTTTTTCTTAATTTTGCATTTAAAAAAATCAACCAGGCTCGGGAAGCTCGAGTGGATATCGAATCCATGACTTTTGGATAACTGGCCCAATGCTCTCACCGCTGAGCTACCGAGGTCCAGAAGACTCGTTGAATATTTCTAGTAGTTTGTGATTTACGCTGCAAACCAGCGGTATTACGTCACTGTGAAGTTAGGTCGTAGTGAGGTTCGATTCCCACTCGAACTTCTTGAGGCTGGTTCTGTTTTAGTGTTAATCTATACCGTTAAAGTAAAGATTCTCAGTGGTTTAGAATTCCAGATGAAGTGGACTTCCATATTTGGCCTTAGAATATGTTCAAGATATATTTTTTTAGGTTTTTGTTATTGCTTTGTGCTTGTTGATGTCCAGTTTGCCCCGACAATAACATAACAACCATTATCCTGCCGACCCCGGACTTGACCAAGGAGGTTGATAAAGAAACCTTGGATGAGGCGGTACAGTCACATTAATTGATAATGAACAATACACAATACACTGATAATTAGTGTTTATGTCCCGCTTAACTACATTAACAACCAACAGAGAAAGTTATACCGTAGTCGAGCAAGACTATCGGGTCAACTTTGTTATTTTCGGGATCTATTAAACAATAATCCTAAACATCTGTGCCGGTTATTCATTAGGGTTTTTTATCATAGGGGGCAGCAACCATATTTCTTTTCAGGATGTTTGAAAGGGCTTACTTATGAGATTTTTGATGTGTAACATCTTTCCGTTCGCCTTCTTTATATACAATTTGTGTGAGTGATTTCGTAGAAATGGGACGGAAGTACCGTAACATCTAGATCCGTAACAGTGTGATCCGCTCGCCTTTTATACATACAATAATATGTAGGAGTGATTTCGTAGAAAAAGTAACAGTAACAGTAACAGTGAGACTGAAGCTTACCAGCAGTCTCCTTGTTTTTGAAGTAAGCCAGTGCATGAAATATAATATATTTCATTATATATATCTCAAATGTTTTTGTTTTGTTTATATAGTTTTAACGCAAATTTTGTTGGGAAACAAATTACAAAAACACAAATATTGAAAAAAAATCCACGAGCAGGATTTGAACCTGCACCCTTCTGACATACCGGGTCAGGTGCTCTCCACATTGAGCTATCATGGTTCTAACCAGCACCCCGAAATTATGCAAAACTATTTACTTTTTTACTTTGAAAGCCAAAGGCGCCCATTCAATGTCAACAACTACCGTCATCAGAATGGTGCAGGTTCAAAACCTGCTCGTGGAGATTTTTTCAACATTTGTGTATTTGTAATATATATCGCAGTCTAGTTCGTTTGCGAGTTCGCTAGCGAAATAAAAAAAAGTTATAAAAACAAAAAATGAAAAAGAAAGAAAAAAACAGAAAAAATATACGTCGTTGTTAATTCTATATTCTATTTTCTATTGTGATATTGATTTCAAAAAGTGAGATGTCAAATAATACACATCACATTTTATTTTATTTATTTATTTTATACATTTTAATGAAAACTTACAGCTAAATAAAAGTATAACATGTAACAATACATGCGACTACTGTAAGGCTCGTTAATTTTTTTTAAATGTCTTGGTACTAGCCAATGGTATGTTCTACTGCTGATACTTTCTACTATAATTAATTCTTTTAACCTAAGATTTTTGGGTGCCTAGTACGAGTTTTGCTATTCGATCACGTTAATGAAAACGAGAATTAGCATGGCCAAATTTTAATTCTCCGCGTTTGTATCCACTTGTTAATCCACTTAATCTTACAAAAGGAGACTAGGTAAATAAATGGAAAATTATATCTAATAATGAATTATCAAAAGTTTTGTTTTAATTTTATTTTACATTCTTAACAATACAACTTAAAATACTTGGACGGAATACATCAAACGTTTGCTATTCTATTTCATTAGTAATTAGATTACGTGGTTTACATACTTTATAAACTTTAAATTTATACGATGTGGTAAATAATTGTAATGCCAACAAATAGTAGTGATTAACTCCAACTTTATCTACCGAATCTAAATGTAAAAAAGAGATCTTGTTTCTTCTCTTGAAATGTTTCCTTAAGAATGTCCAACACCTTGTCGTTTACCAAACGTGGTGCGTCGATGGCCCACAGATAGTCAACATGATTAAACTTATCGAATGGCACTAAATACATTTGTGTTGAATTTGGCAAAATTTCATGAAGTTTTCTGACGTCATTCTCATTGGACAACAAATCATTTTTCGACCAAAACAACGTTACATTAAGCGTGGCTTTACTCAGATTGTATTCCGGGGGTGATTTAGACCCATACATTCTCTGATTACGCTCTTCGTAGCCATAATCGAATTGTTGAAATTTACCAGTCAACACCATCTGTGACATATGTACTGCGGTCTTCCAAGATGTTCCAGTCCCTAAATTTGACACGAACGTGTGCTGTAGAGACTTGTTAAACTGCTCTTGATCCTCTCCACACAAATAAAATATCACATTGTTGCAAATATTGGCGCTCATGTGTTCCGCCTGACACATATCATGTATGCGTCCGAAAAATGAATCTTTTGGTGTGAATTCGTAAGAACCGTAAATCATTTCCGTGTGAGCAATGCTGCTTGCAATACTGGCCATTGATTTAACAGGAGATTTCATATTTGATAGAAAAACTTCGGGAGCCAAAGCTATACCCCCACTTAGTTTGTTGTTATATTCAGGTCGGAGCGACAACATTGTAAAAAGTATTGTTGTTCCCATTGAGTGTCCTATGTAAGCAATTTTAGTAGCGTCTCCTTTGACTTTATGAATATAATCTATTACTGCTGGAATGTCAAAAGCGGCTACCTCATGCCATGAAAAGTTCCAATACTCTTTTGTTTTTGCTTTGTACCGAGAATGTTCTTTCGAATACTTGTTACCTCTAATATTAGCCATCCAAACGTCGTACCCCGCATCTGCTAGAACATACGCTAAAGATCTTTGAGGCCCATTTAGAATCCAGTCCGCAGAACTAGCAAATAAGCCATGTTGAAGAAGAACGGTTTTCTTGGAAGTTTCGCCAACATTTTTAGGTCGGGGTATTCTATGAATATTTAACAAAAATCCCTTAGACACCACTGTGTGTGTCTCACAGTGATAACCATTGCTGGTAATTATTGACGGTACTGATAACACTAATTCCGGGTTCTTCAGTATTGAAGCAGGATCCTCTGTAGGCATAAACGAGTATGATTCAGCAAAGTTTCGTCCGCTCCTTTCAACAGTGTCCACGTAATTCTTGACGTCATTGGAAATCTTTTTCTGTTGTTCTTCTATGTAACCGCTCACTTTAGTTTGAACTTCTTCATAGTTAGAACTGACAGCGCCTTCAACGTAGTTAAATTGGTCTTTGAAGAAGGAATTCACTTTAAGCGATTGCTCTTTGAAAAAGTCTTCTATTGTACTTTCGCAGAATCTACAAGCTACTAGAACTATGGCAACTTTAACAATTAGTTTTGCAGACATGTTACTCGATTTAAAGTTTACGCAGATACTGAGTCTCAACCAGTACGTCAGCCGTAATGTTATACTCCTCGTTGACCTTAGAGATCAATTAGAGACGTCATCCTATGATAAAATTATACTGAAGACTGCACGCGTAGTACATATTTCTTCGTAATACATAATAAAAAAAACTTGCAGGTTATCAATAAGGTCTCAATATTGTTATAAATATTATTTTTCACAGTTTTGACTTAGTGGTAAGAATGCGGACACAACTACGTTATGGAATATTGTCATATAACTAAATCAGTTCAATGCGTTTATAATTCGAGTACCTTTTGTTGATTTTACTATCATTTTTTATACCACAACTTTAACTGCTTCATTCTGTTACTCAAAGAAATAGACACTGAAGCTGCAGATCATATACTAAGAAGGTGTATGGTAGTTTTACAGCTAGTGTTACTTGCAGTAGGTATCACACGTCAATAAAATAGAATAAAATAGAATAGAATAGAAAACATTTATTAGTAACACAACACAAATGACATTACTACATTACAATTTTACAATAGGTAAGTGCCTCTAAAAGGTGCCCGTTCAGCATGATGTCAGACTCCCTAGATAATAGGAAAACCTGACGCTGGTCTTCCGCAAACAACTTAGCACAACCATACACAAAACCACAAAGCGAGAACAATACACATCATTACATTTTACACGAGATAACAAAAAAATTAAAAACTGGCATCAACGATCACCAAATATCACCAATCAACAAATACCAAGTGTTAACAGTTATATAATCGTTCAATAATAATAAAGAATATAATATTATTATCTCAATTATTATTTCTATGTAAGATATAAAATTCTAAATACAAATATTTCAGGTTTCTTTGGAATTTTATGCATTGTTATGATATCGTATACACATTAAGGTTTTAAAATATTAATTTAATATATTGCAGCAAAGTATAAACCACACAAAATTCCCTGTATGTATCCGATATACATTCGTTACGACTAACTGAGCCAATTGAATGGCTAACACCTGTGACATAGCGAGTGTCGATCCAGCGAGCCGACATCAAAGAACGGTTTTGTCACGATTTGTATACACCCATTTGTATACACCATTTGTATATCCATTGCGTTGCCTAATTGCAATCATTCCAATTAATTTGTAATTGCGATCTAAAGGCTTTTGTTCTAAAGATCTAAAGTTCATTGCGTAGTGTACAAATTCTATTGATTTGTTTTAATGAATGTTTGTGAACTTAGATTTAAGCTTAATTTGTTATTTTACCTTTTGGATTTTCATCGAAGATTATCGGTCTAACCAGCACATTTTAACTATAAATATCTTCATTCAAGTAATCTTATTTACCTAAAACTTTTGAATCATCCAAAATGAAATTAATTAAAACATTAGGTAATTCGTATCGGCATCTATCGGAGAAACTCCAGGGTGCCTAGTGTAAGTTTCATTCGCTATTCGACCACGTTATCGAAAACGGAAATATGTGTGGATTTTTTTAACTCGTATTCCACCAGGAGGATTGAACTTGCACTATGCACCCAGTTAATATTTGCAAGTACGATTTTAAAAGCCATGATACCAATGGCCAGTTGCACCGCCGTATAACTTACATTTGACAAGTTTAATCTTTTTGGAATCTTGTGAAACTTAAAACGTAAAGATTTTAAGCCGTCTGTTATTTGTAAAATATCGTTTTTTATTCCCTGGCGTCGCTTTCTCGTCAAACACTAAATAAAATTATGTATTCATGGTTGCGCACCGGCTGGGTGTCGGTCCGGCCGCTTTTATCACAAAACGCGATGTCACAATCCAACGTATTTCACTGACTGCAGAATGGATTTGCAAATCTACCGTGATTTATTGGGAGCTACACGTAAAACATTATTTATTGAATCACAGTCAATTGATTTGAGTATGTTTCGCTTATTGCGCTTTTACATGATTTTCACAATAGAGTGATGATTGGAATATCTTTCGAAATGCCTGTTAGGGATAACAGGCATTTCGAAAGACAGTGTGTTTGTGTGACAGTATCGTTTGTGCACTAATGCATATAGTCTAAAATTTGATTTATATATTTTTTGTCTCCAAAGTATGAAAGCACTTTCATTAAAAAAACTGTAGTTTATTTTTGAATTCTTCAATGAAAAGTTTTTGATTAGATCAGTAGTATTCTATTTTTATTACTTTTTGTATGAGGTTTCAATTGGATTGTGAAGGCGTATCCTATTTATTTTTAAATATATAACAACATTTCTACAGCGTAATATTAAAAGCTCTATGCAGACATTTATTACGTCTTTCAAACACAATCGCCGGAATAAAACGAATGCTTGACCTGAACAATACTGTAGGCAGGGTACTAAGCGTACCCTCGCCAAATCTAGCCTCTAGAGACGCCTTCGGGTCCCGCGCCCGATATCCCGGCTCGAACGTGCTGGAGAATCTAAATAAGGTATTGGCGTTGCCAATTCTTATTAGATTAGTATCTACTATTCCGTCATCTGCATAACAATGAATGCCGTCGGTAGACTGTGTGCCAAGTTGAAATCTGTCTTGAACAGTGGTGGTAAAGAAGACCGTCAGCTTTTTCGTCCATTTTACATGGCTTCGGTTCTTTTGCTAGACCATAAGACAGGTTAAAATAGCGTCTCAAAACCAAAACAGACACTTTATACTTTGATGCTCGGGTCTTACGTCAAGAAGGATGCACAGTTTGCTTTGATGGACAAAATATGTGCAAGAAGCAAGGTTAAAAATAAAAAAAAATCAATTCATCGCTACAATTGATGGCTTAATCACCACGCTTGCCAAATACGAATTGGTGATTACAAACCCGGGCCGTGCATCGAAAAACCGAAATTTTGCCCGACCTGGGAATTGAACCCGGGGCCTTCGGATATCGGGCCGAGCTCTGCCACTCAACTACCGAGGCGTTCTTTAAGAAAAACTTTCTTTTTTTTCTGTTAAATAGGTACTAATAATAATTATAAAACTTAGATAAATAATAATTGCAATGCCTTAGCAGGATTAATGTATTAAGGTACTGGAAAAAATATTGTAATAACTTTTATACATACACATATTATGTGCAATAAATTATTTGAATTTGAATTTGAATTGTAACTTTGCTGCGTAGGCGATTGTTTCCGACAGACACATTGCAATCTTAGAATCGGCAATTTCGCCGAAAACAAGACAATAATAAACCCCCGTGTTTTGTCTCTTTTACTCATAAATGAAATGAAGTTTACATGACGGGAACAAAACACGGAGTAACTACTCCAAGCTTACACTTTGTTTATTAATACTGTGTTAAAGAACATCGTCATTGCAACATAGAGAGCGTAGCCAGCAGTATGCAGCTGGAAAGCGCTAACTACATTCGGTGGAAACGAAGGTAGGCCTTTGTGTGTTAGTCGACTTAATGCATGCAGTAATAGGCATTCAGGCGACAACAATGTTTACCCATTAGAGATTGATTAGCTGTGCTGGAAGTGCATCCAACTTAATGAGCTGTGAAAACAATATTTGGTTTTATTTTTCTTAACTTAACTTTTCTAAAACAAAATTGTATACTGTATCGAAAATGTAGGTAAATAAATGTTTTTTTATATATTTTAGCGTTTTATTAACGCTTAAATATACTTAAGTAAAATTTAAACACTGAAAAAAGACGACAACCTCAGGCGGGAATCGAACCACGCACCTTCCGCATTCCGGGCGGCTGCCTTAACCACTTGGCTACCGAGGTCTGGCTTTCACCCGTCGAAATTTTTCAGTGCTTGATGCTTATGTTTTTTAGTCAACATTGCTTCATCAATCTTAGAAGTTTTCACCTCTGAGATCCGAAAGAAATATTTTTACAAATATTTGAACATTCGGTTAAGATGAAGCTGCGTTATAGATAAGTGTTTTTTTATATATTTTAGCGTTTTATTAACGCTTAAATATACTTAAGTAAAATTTAAACACTGAAAAAAGACGACAACCTCAGGCGGGAATCGAACCACGCACCTTCCGCATTCCGGGCGGCTGCCTTAACCACTTGGCTACCGAGGTCTGGCTTTCACCCGTCGAAATTTTTCAGTGCTTGATGCTTATGTTTTTTAGTCAACATTGCTTCATCAATCTTAGAAGTTTTCACCTCTGAGATCCGAAAGAAATATTTAACGCAGCTTCATCTTAACCGAATGTTCAAATATTTGTAAAAATATTTCTTTCGGATCTCAGAGGTGAAGCAGCAGCCGCCCGGAATGCGGAAGGTGCGTGGTTCGATTCCCGCCTGAGGTTGTCGTCTTTTTTCAGTGTTTAAATTTTACTTAGGTAAATAAAGATTATATTTGCCTTTTTTCGTGTTATCTGATAAAGTTAAAGTTACTTTCGCTGGGTTCATTAACTTTGTGTTTGAGGCATAAAAACATCTTGACAAACTTATTTTTGCTTTCGTGATTTTGCACCGTAAACAATGAAGTTTAACTTCCTAATCTGCAAAATCCAATAAGCGAACAAACCAGAAGAGATAATGTCCATCAACCATGACGGTACTTCAACAAACTGTAGGCGTTATAATCCACTTACAATGTTGGAAACTTCACTTGATGGGTTTATTGTACAAGTATAACGCCTTACAGTATTACCGAGCAACAATATGCAAATACGTAAAGCAACTAATACCTTTTTTCTTTAATTTAACTGGAGGAAACGCTTTGGCCGTACTACTAGTTAGCGTACTGCTAAGTACTTCTAAGTACTCCTTACTTCTCGCTAGTCTTCTTAGCAGAATCAACCTTTCGAACCATCAGTAGAATCGCATTCAATATGTGTATTTTTTATTAAATTACATACATATTTTGAGTAAGTATTATTGTGTAGACTTACATTATTTTATGCCTAATATACTTTGTTTATTTTTATATGTAACTTGACGTTCATAAGTGCAATTTATATGCCTAAATTGAATAAAAGATTTTCATTTCATTTTATTTCACGGCGTTCGGGGAGACTCGGATGTATATGTTGGATTCTCTTTCCTCTTTCAACCCTAAAGAGCTCTTTAGAGCAGAGGGGAAGGGAGGCATACCCTCAAAAATCTCCAGCACTCCACTTCTCTTGCCACCAGGGTGGAAGCAACCAATACCCTCGTACGATAAAATTCCGATACAGTTCAGAAGACAAAATTAGGTTTAGGTTTAAAGTAATTTATTCTCAAAAAATACATTTTGCCACTTACTTGAGAACATCGTCATTAAAATACATAGTTTGTCGTCGTAAAAGCAAAATTTTGTTAACTTCATAATTTTTGTTTATTAATTTCATTTAATTAGTTTATAATATATAAGATGTTTACTTTCTAATATTATTACCTTTGAATAAATAAAAATGTAATAATGTACAATAGCATTGCTTTGTAACAACTGTTTGTAATCTAGCAAGCTGTCAACACTATTTAAGGGTAGTTATAAATTTTTTTATTTTTTTTTTCAAAAAGTATTGTAATGTTCTGATATCTACCTGTTTGTGTTGCAAATAAACTAATAAAATAAAATTGAATTATATAGTTTTTGAGTTTAACATTTTACCTTGAAAACGTACTACTTCTACTAGTCTGCCGCTGCTGTGACTGTTTACCATGTTTTTTTGAGGAGTTAAAACTCTTACGTTGCCGATATGGGGCCATATAACTCTAAAGTGTCATCTTAAGGAAAGCGCTCAGTAAGCACCTTTACAGCGCAAACTTATAGCCTTAGCAGCTGGTTTAACGCTTGTTTATAGCCGCAGATAATAAAACGGTACTTAGCAGACGGAAGATGGCGCAAGTTTTTTAACTTTCCCCATAATTCATTGTCAAATGATTGGAGAAGTCGAGATTTTGGCAAGTTAGGAGTAATTACTGCAGCATTTGCTGGTTGCTTTGTTGAAGAGAAAGATAAAATATTTCAAACGAATAATATTTGCTTCAGTTAAGGAAATCAACTGGTCACGTGCGCTTTATTTCACTCAGGTAGACGTATATTTATAATATATATATAAATTTAAAATATATAAAATTGAGTCCAGTTGATCACGCACTTCTGCATCCCTTTTGTTTCATGATTGTCAGTGCCTTAAAGCAGTATTGTAACAGTGTTGTTGCGGTTGTGAAAACGAGCCGCGTGTATATTCATCAAGTGGCCACATGCCAGACAGAAACTATACTCTATAGCTGTAGCATAAGATTCCAAATCGTATGCTTACTGGTAATTATATTATGTATATAAATCTTTCTCTCTCTCTCTCTCTACAATTGAGAGCTATTAAAGGTATGTCTTTTTCCTATAACACATAATGCTAGGTACTAAATTACTTATACAAAGCTATTAGTTTTCATAAAATAAATAAATAAGTAAATTTAAGAGAGAAAAGAAGAAAAATTACTTATTACAATAATTTTTAAAACATTTCTTAGTTGACTTAGAACAACTTCTTAAACAGTGTAACACTACCTTCACGACTTCGCAATATTTAGGCGACTGCTCCTCTAGAGCTACAAATATCTTAACATAAATCAAAACAGATGCTGGAACACACACGTGATCAAGATTAAAATATATTGTGTCGTTGACGGAAAGCATCAGAGCCAAGCATTTTGAATGACGAGTGTGTAATGTGTAATGTATTCTTTCAATTAGTCAAAGAAAGATCACGTTACACATGCGTGCGGGTCGAGGTACGAGGCCGATTTTTCTATTGACGGATAAAACTTATTTGTTTGATAAAGTATTAGATAACCATTTTAAAAATGTATTGTCATAACATGACTTTTCTTTTTAAACAGGTGACATTTTAGCTTGATTGCGTAATACTTTATCAGAAGGATAAGGATTATCCGATGGTTGAAAAACCGGCCAAGTGCGTGTCGGGCCACGCGCAGTGTAGGGTTCCGTAGCCCATCTCAATAATGCGGACTCTGAGAAGAGGACTTTTATGAACATTTATTTAACGATGGCTCATATACTAAAATGATACTACTGGTTTCACACACCTGACAACGTTATTTAAGTAGTTTCCAATGAGAAATTTGTACTGCGCCAAGTACATTCTATAAGTTGGTCGACTGTTACTCGTAAACTTGTAAAGCCTACTTAGCTGTGATAGGGGCAAGCAAGAAAAAAAATTACATCCCCACTTCACGTGTAAGGGAGGTACTTTACCGGCTTTAATTTGTCGGCGTAATTAATATGTATATACATCAAATTACAGCTTTCTAGTACTAAGAGTTTATGAGCTTGACTGAAGTCAGACAGACAGACAGACGGACATGGTGAAACTATAAGGGTTCCTTGTTGACTACGGAACCCTAAAAATCAGCCCTTAGTACAATAAAAGAAGGTATAAGATGTTATGTTTGTTATAAATTTAACTTTTCAAGGCACTGTAAAATATTAATCTGATTACAATCTATTTTAAAAATATATTATTTCATATTATAAAAAGGATGACACGTAAGAATATTTTTGAGCTCCCTTTTAAATTGACTACGCAGTACATCAACAAATTACACTGCTCTCAGAAAGATACTACAGTGAAGCCTAAGAGCAAATTCTTTCTAAATAAAAAGATACATAAGTTTACGAAAAAACACAAATGTTGAAAAAACCAGCCCGCCGAAATTATTCAACACTATTTACTTTTTACTTTGAAAGCCAAAGGCGCCCATTCAATGTCAACAACTACCGTCATTAACCGTCATTTCGTGGAAAATTTTTCAACATTTGTGTTTTTTTGTAATTTGTTTCGCAACAAAATTTACGTTAAAATTATATAAACAAAACAAAATATTTTATACCTAAGTTTCTTCATGCTTCCACAGATTCCACAGATATGAACAGTCACGGTAATGAAATAAACGAAAACTCGTTATTTTATATTCATGTGACAGTCTACTTTTACGAGATTTCCTTTTCAAATATCCAAAGGCAAACCCAAACGTTCTAAAAATAAGAGGTACGTCTATTTGGTAGATATAAAACTCAAGCTCCGTGTAATTTGAAGAGCGACAGACAGTCCATTTTTATTTGTCAAGTCGTAAAAACCCTTTTAGAAGACTCTAGTATTACCGTAGTTTGATAGAGATGTTTAACGTGTAACGTAGCCTTTCATCTTGCGAAGCAAAGAAAATCTAGGGCATCGACGACCTTCGTAGCCGAGTGGCTTGCACGCCGGACTTTGGGCGGCGCTAACACTGAGGTCCCGGGTACGACTCCCGGTCGGGTCAATGTCGAAAACGAACTTTTCGATATTGTGTCGGGTCTGGGTGGTTGTGGTACCGTCGTTGTTTCTGATTTCCATGAAACGAGTGCTGTAGCTACTTACATTGGGATCAGAACAATGTATGTGATGATGACTAAATAATACTCACAAAAAAGGAGTCGGGCCCTTAACTGTCACCGTCATTTAAACTTTTTACAAAACCTATATTACCTATACCACAGATTAAATATTTAGTTCTATACACGCACACCTAGCTATAGCGTGTTTTGTCCACCAACCTATTTTAGCTTCCTAGACAATACCCTACATCAATAACAATATTATTATTATATTACTATTAACAATAAGGGGAAAAAATAAGTGGAACGGCTGAAAACTAACGCTGAGAAAATCTCAGATAAAAATGAGGCATTCCCTGTTGCCTCTGACCCTGTGTTACTTTACGTATTTTTGTTGTAGTTTTTGAGGCAATAAACTGTTTCATTATTCATTATTATTATTACTTTTGTACTAGATTTTGTATGTAAATTAAAAATGTGTACTAACGTACAGAGTATAAGAGTATTATAAGAGTTTGAGTTTGTGAGTTTCATTATAAGAGTTTCCTCAGAAGATAATGACAGTGACATTGCTTCTGTACAGTCCACTGATGAAAATGAGGATGACGAAATGGAGAGTGTTTGAGGTAAAAAATGTACAGTATGTTATTAATAATAATAATAATAAAGTTTATTGCTTTAAATAGTACATGTAAACGTTATTAAGTTATCTCGCAGTATCCCAAACTGAGTCAAGCTCGTATTTAATATTAAATTATATATTATATATTATTATTATATTTATTATTATTTAGCTTGTATTAAATATTTATATAATTTATTATGCTTATGCGTTTTTTTGCAAACTGTACACAACTACATACAACAGGTGACTTAGTTAAGTTTTTTACCTATACCAAGTAGTTCGTTTCATTGTTTAAAGGTTTCATTCTTTCCTGTAAACTTAAAGATGAGTCACGTGGCAATGTAATCACTACTCATTTACACGTCAACAATGGTATGTGTAGGCATTGCGTTTGTTTGATATGTTTACGCTTTTTATATCTTTGCAATATTTTAGTGTGTAAGCGACACTAGGACCTGTCGTTAAAATTTAACTAGTGAAAAGCGAAAGAATTATTAAACAAAAATCGCCTCGTTACTATGTAAAAAAACAATACTTTATTATAAAACCTTGCAATGCTGCAAGCTTACTGGGCACTGTGCCTGATGGGGATGATTTGGGGCATTTTTTTATTTATAGTTAGTAGTAGTTTCAGTCTATAGTTTTTATAGTAGTTTAATAAATAAATAAATAATTGTACGACATTATTTCAAACAGTCCCACTAAGAATGTACTAAGGCAGCAAACAACAATTTCGTTTATACAAAACATTGTTTTTGACTAAATTTATTTTTAATTATTTCTTAATTAATTTATCATCATAGCCCCTCCATTTTGAAGAGCAATTACCAACTTGGACATCTAAACGAAACTGGAAAACTCGTAAACTGGTTCTTTCAAACGTTAAAAGTTCCGTACTTTTTGAAAATGAGGAATAATTTTACGCAGCCGTACTTAAACTTAATTTAAAATTAGTTAGTGTTATTTTTTATTACGTGTAAGCATTTCGCCTTCATCTCACCTGACGTTAAGTGATCATAAGGCCGTAGGTGGAAGCGCACTTCACCCGGAATCCTCAAATACTGTTTTTAAATAGCATGGGATACTTTAGAATTGGCCCTGAAGTGAGTAGTGAGTACAAGTATATTACGTGAATTCTCAACTCAAATTTGTTAGGTAGCTTCGAATTAATTGAGTTAGAAATCAATACTATCGCATTTCAATGTTAGCAATATATGCAAAATGTTAAAATATATACAACAGTAAAAACATCCAAATATTGTCTTTAACAGAAAATGACGTCAAACGCTTAAAAGGTCAAAGAAAATCTCCATTATTGTTTTAGCAGCAACGTTCACAGCTTAGTCAGTACAGACACAGTTACCAAAACAGACAATATGTTTAAATTATTTTTACTTGTACTAGGTGCTACTTTAGGTGTTCTTGAAATTCTACCTCATTTAGAAGCTTTTGAAATTAGAAATAATTCTAAAGGGATTGAAGATTTCATTGAAGATAAATCTGAAATAGTAAATAGTGTTTTTATAGATCAAATTGAATGGGTGACGCGGGTCGTTAAAACTAGTTATATGAGTCAGAATGCGGTGAAGAAGAATGTCGGAACTTTTCTAGACCAAGAGAAGGAAAATATGGTTGCTGACGTCAACAAATACGTGGAAAACTTTAAAGTTACAAACAAAAACATTGCCGAAGTCCAGTCTATGTTCCTACCAACAGAAGATCCCAACTCGAGAATGAAAAATCCTGATTTGGTGCTGTCGGTGCCTGCCACTATTGCACGTTACGGATACGTTTGTGAAACTCATACAGTAACATCTGAAGGTTACTTCTTGAACATTCACAGGATTCCACGTCACAAGGCAAGTGATTACACACCTAAAAATGCAATTATTCTTCAACATGGGCTATTTGGAACTTCATCAGATTGGATTATGAATGGACCTGAAAAAGCACTTGCTTTCGTACTTGCTGGCAAAGGGTATGATGTGTGGATGCCAAACATAAGGGGAAACAAGTATTCGCGAGAACACGCCTGGCTGAAAGATGGTACGAAGGAATTTTGGAATTTTTCATGGCACGAATACGCTAAATATGACATGCCTGCTATTATTGATTACATAACGGAAATCAAAGGCAACGATTCGAAAATCGCCTACATAGGCCATTCTATGGGCACGACTACTCTTTTTACAATGTTGTCACTTCGTCCAGAGTACAATGATAAGTTGAGTGTGGGTTTGGCTTTGGCTCCAGCTGTGTTTATGTCAAATATGAAATCTCCAATGCGGGGACTGGCTGACATTGCCGGTAATGTTGCACACACAGCTATGTTTTTCGGATCCCACGAAATCTTAATGCTCTCCGCTTTTGGTAAAATGTACGAGCTATGTGCAATCGATTTCATGAGTAAAGTTTGCAATAACATAATCTTTTACATTTACGGGTCTGACGAGGAGCAGTTCAACAGTACCTTGCTGCCTGTAATTTTATCAAAGGGCAGTAGTACTTCTTGGAAAACTATTGTACACATGACCCAGATGATGAAGTCTGGCAAATTCCAACAATTTAACTACGGAAGTGTTGAGAGTAACCAGCTGGTTTATCAATCCGATGAACCGCCAGAATATGATTTGAGCAAAGTGGCGTTAAATATAACTTTATTTTGGTCGCAGAATGATTTGATGTCTAATGAAGAAGATGTCAGGTGCCTCCACGAAGCACTTCCGAACACCACGTCCTTGTATTTAGTGCCATTTCCTAAATTCAACCATATAGATTACGTAATGGCTGTCGATGCTCCGCGATTGGTTAACGACAAGGTACTAGAAGTTTTAAAAGACACATTTAGGTGATTTCTGTTAGTGTGATATTTAAAAGTAAGATACTGTTATTATTATAATAAATTCGCTACAAAAGTATGTTTTAAATTAGATTCTATCATTTATAATAGAAATTATAGTCATTCAAACAATCACTATATTTTTGTTTTATTTTATCCTGTCAAAGTCAAAGTAAAATTTTTATCCAAAGAAACTTCAAAATAAGTAAATATTTATATATTCAAAATAAGTACTTTTGAATCGTTTTTTTTTACCTATTGAGGACGTCTGTTTTTCTATAACAATGCAAGGTATTGATGCTTGGCGGGCAGAAACAGATATGACGCTGATAGGACAGTACCTAAGTAGACTCAGTGCCATACCATGGTCATACAAACGGTTACATTAGGTGCGATTATGTTCTATCTCGCTTCGTCCACTGACACGTTTTGATATGATTTGCCCTAGTGTTACTTTTTTCAATATATCAGTATATCAAGTTGATTTTGTCAGCGACCCTACAGTTTTCTGCAAAACTATTTATTTCTGATTCGATCCCAAAAAAGATATTTATTAAACATTAGTCACAATGACAACTAAAAACGCAGTCACTAGGTACTGTTAAATAAGATTAAGCTATTTTAACTCCAACAAGCGTTGAAGATTACGTCAGATTTGCAGTGCTACAAAATATTAGTGTTCATTGTGTAGGAACGGGCGAAGTTTTGGAACTCCAGGCTTCGCTTAAGCCGGCGATGTCGGAAGCGCCGGTTAAACTGACTCTGGTAAGCCTGACGGATGGCGGCTGCGATACAGCCTTATAAAAGCGGCTTTGGCCGGAACAAGTTAGAAACTTTAGCTGTTAAAAGTAACATTTTTGAATGTTGCTATTTTACTTCAACTTATTGAATTGTATTCAGATAACGCTACCGATAATATGAGCAATGTCTTTGGAAATTCTGTGGGTTTTTGTGAATAAGCTCTCCGAATATTTGATTTTATAGTACCTTAAGTCTTTAATCGCCGTGGTGGTCACCGGTGACCGACAAACAATAAATTTTCTATTGTGTCTGGTTTTGCGGCAGTCAACGTGTTAAACCTTGGAGAGTTTAATTTGAAATCCATAATTCCACTATAGTTCAGCGTAGCTGCTTGCTGGTTTTCGGAGAATAAACTTATTTTTCTTAAATTACCTTTTACACACTAATGCCTAAGAATTATTCGTAGAGATTTAAAAGTAATAAAACCATTTGTAGCAGACGTTTATTACTTGGGATATCCGAAATTTTTCCTGTTCGCTATAAATGGATTTAAATGAATAAAATGCAGCTGAAACCGGCAGCCGGGGCAATATGATGTTACGGCAACCTCGCATCGGGTACATAATAACTATGGTAAGTTATTTAGTTCACGACCCTTTTTCTCGGGAACGCGTAGAGGTATCTAGATGAAATTAAAATTATATACTTAGGTCTGCGGTCCTTTGAAGCTGTGGAAAAATCAAATTTCTAAGTTAACGAAAAATTAAGATACGTCGTTTATGTCGCAAAAAACGTATATTTCGACACTCTCAAGGGAATCAAAATTCAAAAGTCTGAAAACTATACATATTTAATTAAATCCCAAAAAAAAACAGGGTCTTTATGCAAGGAACAGGGGTCCAAGTTTTGAAGTAACCGTGTAAGTGTGAGTAAGTTAACCGTGTCATGTGGGGTATCGTGTGAAAGGGCTTCATTTGCACAAGCTTAAACAGATTTTCAATTATTTTTATGATGATGTTTTCGATTTCTTACGAAGACTTAAAAAGTAAATACCTTTTCCCCTTCGATCAATTGTTGATCGAAACTTTTCCCTCTTTTATATGTATATAGAATGTGTACCGAATAACTTTGGTGTAATGTAGTACCTAACATTCGGGAAAAGTTCGAGACTCGATTCCTGAACTATATAATATGTACCCATAAATTTGTACGGAACCCTCGGTGGGCGAGTCCGACTCGCACTTGTCCGGTTTTCATTTTAATTCTTTATTCTTTATTTATTTTTTAACACAAACATGACAGGATATATCCCAATTCGATAAAGTGGTTCCTACTGCTGCGCACAGTGCTGCACAGTGCTGCACAAAAAATATTACTTGACAAAGTAATGTTTTTTAGTAATAGTTATATTTATAACATTGCCAATGTTCGCGCACAATTTGTTATTGTTCGCTTGAAGAATGAGTCGACCAAAACAAACATTTGTGCCGTACGCTAAGCAGCACTGTGCCGCACAGTTCAGCACACTGGTGGAATCTCGCCTTAAGGATAAAGTGCCTCGTAAGTGCTATCTATTGTTTCACTGAAGCGAAAAGGATTATGTAAATTTGAAACATACAAGAATTTTACGAGGATTTGTACACGCTTAGTCACAGAAACTGTGTATTACAGATTTTTTTAAAATATTCTTTCATCATAACTACGTCTAAAGATTACGTAGGTAATCTTTATTTTGTGCGTGCGGATCGAGACAAAATAAAAATTCGTCCGTTTATTTTGCTTGTTGTTTGTTACCCTACTGCATTTAAAACAATATGGACTTTCAAAGAGCAAACAAGTAATGTTGCCTAGTTAGTTTACTAAATACGTCACTGTTCTCATTTTATTTTCCTTTTCAATAGCATAATTGTTTTAATTTCCACAAATGAATCTATCTATCTTCTTCTATCTTCTGAGGTATATTTTCTATCTTCATCTCATGCGACGGTGACTGATCTTCATCTCATCTGGCTGGCGGTCACTATCCCGATACCAAACATTACAAAAGTTTCTTTACCTTATATTATAACCTTTATTTAGTCTAACTATATACTAATCGCGTTTCCCCGAGAGATGTTTTCATAGGTTTGTAAAGAGATCGCTGATGTCAGCGTAACCGGACTTTTAGGAGCGGCGCGAAACTAATGGTTCCTCAAGCCATAGTGATCGAACATCCTTAGAGATTTTTTATAGGGGACATCATCACGCAAGCTTGTCGTCGTCTTCTACTAGATTCTTCGAAGCGTTCGGATCGGAATCGATAACTATTGAAGCAACATTACTGGCACATTTCCAAAGCGGGATGGGCGTTAGCTCTGGCCCCAACTGGCAACGAGGTGGACATTACCTGAATTTTAAACGTGATCTGTGTCCAGGAACAGCTTCCGACTGCAGCTAAATTCTGTGAACGGCGATAACAGCTTCCAATAACAATTTGTTGCAAAGTTTATTTTGTAGCTACAGTTCTGTCGGTAACATGAATGTTTCGGACGTTTGCAGTTTTCTTGGGTTACTTGTAAAGTACGTTATTCATGTTAAGAGTAAAGCTTTCATGGTTTTTGTTGTTATACTACTTAGTTTAAAATATAATTTTAAATTTTAAAAGTTCACAGGTTCGTGTCCGTGACCCCAGCGGGATAACCCCTTAAGATCGGCTTCAAATTTCGCCATGATTTAGTTGCAATTATGTTTAAATTTGTTAGCAAATATCAAAATTTGTTCACCAATAGTTATCGAGATATCCCAAGTTAAAGGGTATTCCGCTGGGGTCACGCTCGTCAAAACTATTTGACCTAAAACGAGCAGAAACGAGACAAGCTACTGATATAGTTATTGTGTTAAGATTTTGTTGATTCGATTACGAATCCATCGGTGACAATTCCAGGATTCTACCTTCTGTAGTTACCGAGTAATCAAATACCTACTTTTCGTCAAAATTCCTCCGAAAAGTGAGTTCTAGTTGAGGTGTAAGGAAAATGGCTACATTCAATTTAATTCAATTCAATCATTTATTGCTCTCCATAAGTATACATGAGTTGTAACAATATTATGTAGTTAGACAGAACGTGAAAGTTCATGAAATCTAGGGGTTTTGTTGACTATGAGAGAAAATTTGTTAGACAAAAACGAGAACTCTAGCTTCAGTGTGACTGAAACACCATCAGATGTTTTCTAGAGGGAATGGCATAACGTATAGAGCGCGTGTGCACCGGGTCTCTATGTAGTTCTACGAGTACAGTGTGTTGGGCGTAAGCGAGTGTGCATGTTTAGTGTGCCTATCATGTGAATGAGTGGTGACAAAGTGGCTTAGTACTGGGCGGGTTATTAGTATAAGTTTTAACAAAGGCATGTCTTTCAAATAAAAATAATTTTTAACACAACCCTAACATAAAAAGTAAGAGAGTACCCAAAATATGTTATTTAGGTATTTTCTATCTTAGGTTTAATGTTTTAGGGATGTCATCTATCTTGACTTATGGATTGCGTATAATTCTGCTGAGGAATAAGGCAGCTCAAGTTTTACGATTCCACGCAGCTATAAAAAGCACAATCGAGCCAAAGCAACTGTTTACGGGATGTCGAATCTTACTGAAGACGTTCCTTGCCCATAAAAGAGATCATAAAATAGCATATATTATGTGTGAAAGGCATTCATAAATATACTGGTAATAGAAACTCGAAATTTATCGACATAACAAATATGCCGAAGCGGGGATCTTCAGTGGAAAACAATTACATTTCTACTTCGTCGGGTGAAGTTCAAAAGCGGGTAAGTAGTATTGGTAAACACTTTTTAACCAATTTTTTGTCGCACTTCTAAAACATGTAATAGTCTACCTCAGCACACGTTTTCCCTCCTTCCTGTGACATGGGGCCTCTTCACGCCTCGTTTGGAGGACTCCAAACGAGGCGTGAAGAGGCACCTTGTGGGCCGGCAAGGTGAGGTTAACTGATGCTGCGTTGTTTTCACGCCACATCAGACGCGAAGACAACGCGTCTGGACTCATTTGCCGTGCTTTTTTTAAGATTTAAGGCAGCCAATATGTTAATGGGTACACAATATCATATTATTATGATACGATACGATTTTTATTTATTTACTACTACGTCATTCGATACAGCGGTTTTCGAAAGGGCGTACAACTTGAATGTTTTTCGCAACAGCGTGTGTCGCAACGACGACTTTCAAACCTACATATTATTATCAGACCCCTTATCTTCGCATACAACTAGGTGAATTTGAGATTAAGAGTACATTTTGTTGAAAAAGCGGTCAGTAGCACCTCCATCGTCATCTTGTAATTGCGACATACTTCAATAAGATTTTGTGGCTTTTGTCGTTTTGCAAGTGCTGTGCGCATCTGTTATACTCTATGCACTAGCATGTTTTTTGTAGCGACGTGCTATAAATGTACGGTGTTTGTAATGTCGATGTGCCTTATATAACATCGTGATTGCTAGTTAGGAAGACTTCGTCAACCACTAACCAAATTGTAATGTAATGTAGTGTAATGTAACCTCCGCTGGGAATCGAACGCGTAATCTCTGGGTTCTAGGACCGGCGGCGGTCTAACTACCAGACCATTGAAGCAGTGAAAAGAAGCTAACGTCCTAAAGATCTCTTGTGCCTAAAGTTTCACAACGGCTATCCTAGAAACATTTTTGCTAACTTTGGTCCCTATTAATCCAACGAATCAGTATTGAACAGGAACCAGTAACTGATTTTTTTTCCTTTAATCATTAAAATGAGGAGCTCGATGGCGCAGTGGTTAACGCGCCCAGTCTGCGAGTGCTGGGGTTTAGCAACTTTCAGAAAGGCCGGTCATCGGATGGGTGACCAAAAAACAATACCATCTCGAGCTCCTCCGTGCTTCAGAAGGCACGTAAAGCCGTTGGTCCCGGCTGCATTAGCAGTCGTTAATAACCACCAATCCGCACTAGGCCCGCGTGGTGGTTTATGGCCCGTTCTCTCTATCCATCCATAGGGAAGGCTCGTGCCCCAGCAGTGGGGACATAAAAATGAGCTGATGATGATGATGATTTAAATAGGAATCCGCAACTGATTTTAGTCTTTATCAGCAATTGAACATAGACTATCTGCTTCCTAGCCTAGTAGTCATCTAGATAAAAGCACTTTTCTCAAGTTTATTTGAATAATCTTAATCTTTGACACCAAACAATAAAGATCTACGTAATTATCCTCCTTCTAAATATTCGTTTAAAAATAGTTATTTCTTATATTTTTTAAATCAGTGCATTAATTATCATTAACCTGAGTGCCGCGATCGTGCTGCGTGTTTTATTTGCATCTTTTGAACATCGCAACAAGAAAATTCGGCCTGTGAACCATTTCAACCGGGCGGTACGTCAACATTTGTTTAACATTAATATTCAAAAACCACAGCTGCATACAAGCGAATACGACGGTTACACCGGTCATTAGCGAAGAAACCGGATCGTCATCGGCCATTGATAAAGCACTGCAGATACGACATCGCTGCAACGTTTATAGCTTTCTCTGAGAGAATCCGATATACTAAAATCTTAAAAATATATACATATATTTTTTTTTTTAATTATTGTTCTTATTTTTTTGCTGATATGGCGCCTGTTCAATTTACCTGTGGTGGATGTTGTAATAAGTTCAGCACGAATGATAACTTAAAATGCGCCAAATGCTTGAAATTTTATGATCTCGAATGTGCGAGTGTTACTGTTAATTGTTTTCGAAATTCCATGACAAAGAGCAGCAAGAGTCAATGGATTTGCTATGAATGTAAAGGCAGGATGCCGAAGGGTAGCAATACTAACACGCCTGTTCGCTCGCTTCAAACTGTTTGTTCTGGGAATTCACCTCAAAATATGGACGATGGTACCGGTACAGATTTTGATAATGTCACTATTAGAAGATCTAATCAAAATCAATACCGATTCGATGTGGATTGCTCACTTTCTGGCCATGATGAAGATGTCGTCTCCGCTATCAGTGAAAGAGTTTTGAAGTCTATGAAGACCGAGCTGCCACTACTACTAACCAGGACATTGAAACAAGAATTGGTGCCAATTCAAAAAGAGCTTCAGGACTTCCGTACATCGCTTGATTTTTTCAATACCAAGTTCGAAGAAATGAAAAATGAATTGGACATGTTGAGAGATGAAAACACCACCTTGAAAAACGATTGCTCAGCGTTGGACACTACTGTGAGGGATCTTACGGAACGCCTAAACAATACTGAGCAGTACTTGAGGGAAAATAATTTAGAGCTTCACGGGGTACCTGAACATCGCAATGAAAACTTAAACAATCTCGTTAAACACTGCGGTGCAGTGATTGGCTATACGATGAAAGATGAAGACATTGTAAGTTGTGTGAGAGTCGCAAAATTAAACAAGGACAGTATATATCCGCGCACAGTCATAGCCAGGTTCATGAATGCTGCACGTCGGGATGAGTTTTACTCAGCTGTGTATCGTTATAACAAAGCTAACAAAAATGATAAGCTTAATACAGCGCTACTTGGGCTTGCAGGGGACAAAAAGCCGGTGTACGTTTCTGAACATCTGTCGCCCTCAAACAAGTTACTACACGCAGCGGCTAGGAGGAAAGTCAAAGAGCACAAATATCAGTTTATTTGGGTACGTAGTGGAAGAATTTTTGTTAGAAAAACAGTTGATTCTCCGCATATCCATATCAAAAATATCGGAAGCTTAGATTTAATCCAGTAGTTTTATATTATCTTAATTAATTGTAATATTATTATTATAATCTTTATTCATCTAAAATGGCGATCAGTTTGTATTATCAAAACATACGTGGTATGAAAAGTAAGACTTCTGAAATATATAATTCTGTTTTATGTAATAATTATGATGTAATTTGTCTGTGTGAAACGTGGCTCGATAATTCTGTCCTGTCATCCGAACTGTTTGATGATAGATATACGGTTGTGCGCAGAGACCGAGACGACAGGTTCCTGAAGCGTTTCCATAAGCATCATGGTGGGGGGGTTTTGATAGCGATATCTAAGAAACTTGATGTTGTGATTAGGAGCGATTGGCAATCGGACTATGTGGAGGATTTGTGGATACAGCTTACTTTAAATCAGAAACTGATTTTAAATCTATGTACCGTGTACCTTCCCGACTATTTGCCGCTAGGTGATTTTCAGGCATTTGCAAACAATTGCTGTACTATAATATCGTCACATCCCAAACAGCTCTCATGTGTAATTGGTGACTTCAATCTGGGAGACGTGTTGTGGTCAAATGAAACTAGAGCTCCACTAAATGGTTCTTGTGCTAAATCTGATATTCTCTGTAATTTGTTTCAATCAATTGGTGTATCTCAGTTAAATTTTAATACGAATCTTAATGGTAGAATATTGGATTTGGCTATCACTAATTGCCCTGATTCATTTTCCTTGCTTCAGGCCGTTCCGATTAGTCGTCTTGATGTGCATCACCCTCCGTTTGAACTTGTATATGTCCGCCAGGAAGCTCCTTTGCGTCCGAACGGTATTTTTGAAAGACTTTGTTTTCATAGAGCAAACTTTGACGGATGCGTTGCGAAGCTTAAAAAGATAAACTGGGCTCACTACGCTAGCATTCTTGATTGTAATGATTTGGTACAATTTTTCTACAATCAGCTGCATCTCATAGTCAATGAGCATACCCCAAAAATCAGAGTGCGCGGTTTTAACTGTCCAATTTGGTTTTCTACAGGGCTAAAGAAGGTCCTCAAACATAAGTCCAAATATCATGATAAATACAAACGTTTTAAAAATCCTAGAGATTGGGATGCCTATTCTATGCTAAGACAACGAGCAAAAATCTTGCTAGAAGAGTGTTTTAAGGCTTACGTTTCTAGCATTGAACAGGATTTAACACACAACATAAAGGCTTTTTGGCGTTATACGAAAAGCAAGAGACTCACGAATACTATACCAAATCGTATGTACCTTCACGATCGAGTTGCTACGTCAGGCGATGAGATTGTCAATCTTTTTGCCGAGTTCTTCTCTTCCGTCTACGTGAGAGGTACACTTGCGTCGTACACCCCTGATTTTCCTTGTCATAATTTCACCGCGAATCAGCTGCAAATTCAGAGTGACTCCGTTGTTACTATGTTGAAAAACGTTGACATATCCAAAGGTGCTGGTCCAGATGGTATCCCGCCAATACTCATTCGTATGTGTGCTTCGGCACTGGTCGACCCGCTGACTATAATTTATAACAAATCGCTTAGCGAGGGTACTTTTCCTGCATTATGGAAAATAGCTAAAATTACGCCTATTTATAAATCTGGTGATAAAAACAATATTACTAACTATCGCCCCATCAGTATTCTGAACTGGTTTGCTAAAATCTTTGAGTCACTCGTATATCAGCATCTGTACAACCACGTCGGTCCACTACTTAGTCCGAAACAGCATGGTTTTATCACTGGGAAGTCAACTAATTCCAATCTTTTAATTTACACAACATTTTTATGTAACTCGTTTGACGGAAGAAGACAAGTGGATGCCATTTATACGGATTTTGCCAAGGCATTCGATCGCGTGAGTCATGCAATTCTTTTGGCTAAAGTGGAACATCTCGGTATACATGGAAATCTATTGCGCTGGCTTGCTTCTTACCTTCTCCGTCGTTCGCAAGTTGTAGCGTTAAGTGGCTATGATTCTTTTCCGTTTGAATCGAGCTCAGGAGTTCCACAAGGATCAAACTTGGGGCCATTATTGTTTCTTATGTTTATCAACGATCTCTTGAACAACATTCAAAGTGAATGTCTCGCTTACGCAGATGACATAAAAATTTTTAATCGTGTAATAAATATGAGTGATTGCGAGGCATTACAGGAATCTTTAGACGTCATTAATCGCTGGTGTAATGCTAATCATATGTCATTAAATATTGACAAGTGTCAAGTGATCTCTTTCACCAAAAACAAAATCCCGTTGAATTATAATTATAGCGTAGGTAGTCGTACTCTTACTCGTGTTATGACCGTCCGTGATCTGGGAGTGTATTATGACTCGGTTCTCTCATTTAGACCCCATTATGATTACATTTGCAACAAAGCTAACCAAATGTTATTCTTTGTGTTACGTCATGCCAAGCCATTTAAAAATGTAAATTCATGGATAATTTTGTACGGATCCCTGGTCAGAAGTATCTTGGAGTACTGTTCTTCGGTGTGGTCCCCTGTTTATCAAAACCATACTGATAGAATAAAGGCTATCCAACGTAGGTTTTTACGCATTTTGTGCACTGAGTGTGGCTTGCGTCGAAGTATATGTAACTACTCTGACCGGCTTAGCCACTTTAACATGACTAGCCTTGAGAAGCGAAGGTGGATGAATGACTTGCGTACACTTCATAAAATTGCCAATGGATTATTGGATAGCGGGCTATTGGAGATGCTATTGTTCAGGGTGCCGACTCGGTCTGTGCGCACTCCGCGGTTATTTTATGTACCCCCCTCTAGAAATAATGTGTCTCAAAACAATCCTATGAATAGAATGTGTGATTTTTTTAATGAAATCTGTTCGGATTGTGACCTTTTTGGCTGTGGTATCCATGCCTTCAAGGGATCACTAATGGCAATGCTACATACCAATTAATACTTGTTTTGGTATTGTGTTTGCATATTTGTTTTTGAGCTTAGTAATTTTATTTTATTTTACTTAACTATATTTTATTTAACTTAATTTTTTGTTACCAAACTTTGCTTAACCTAATGTTAATTGCTTTTGTTATTTGGTAAGTTAAAGGTAAATGCTGAGCACTTTTGTAATTGGGCACGGATATACCTTATTAACTGTACATAATTGTTTTTTAGTATGTTTCCTATCTGTTGTCTGTAATTGTGCCTTAAATAAAAAATAAAATAAAATAAAATAAATAAAATAAATAAAAAATGTTGACTTTGACTTTGACTTTGACATCACCCGAATCTCTTGAGAGAAATTGAAAAGTGACGTTGCACTGTTTTGTTTCATTTGCGTTGGCAAATTGCGAGTGTTGCTCATGCACTCTCACGATCACATAACGGTTAAATAATCCACCATTATTTCACACTAGTTGTTGCCCGCGACTTAGTTCGCGAAGACTACAGTAAAAAAAAAAGTAAAATAAAAAAAAGGTATCCTATATGCTGGTCTGTGTCATGGTCTGTATATGAGGAAAGTTTCACTAAAATTCAATTTCACATTCAGTAGTTTTTACGTGAAAGAGTAACAAACATCCATCCATACTTACAAACTTTCGGGTTTATAATATTATAAACGCGTTAATAGTAGGATTAACATTCGATATAACACAAATTTTTGAAAATAAAACAAAACTGCAGTCATGACTTCACAGTCTCGCCAAGAAGTCCCTACCCTACATTATTTCTGCTTAATAAATAAATTTGGTCGTGTAACAGTCTAACAGCCGTTGCTCGTTAGCTAATGGCACCCACCACAAACTTAATTATGGCTTAGAAACAATTAAACTGCAGCGTCTCTGCGGATGCATTATAGTATTGCTCAGGTCGCTCCGCTCACTCTGGTAATTGTAATAGTTCTGTAAACTTAACTCATGCGGATATCACATTTGTTTGAAGGAAATTTCATACTAGGACAAGATTTAAGACACGCAAGCTGTCTGTGGCCAAGTTAGTATTATAAGGCTCAGATTTGTTGACAACAGCAATTTTGCCTACTTACTTTCAAAACTTATTATTATAAATTTTATCTATAGGTTTTCTGAATTACTTAAAGTATTTATGTAAATCTATTCATAAAAATACTTACGAATCGACGTCATGATTTCTAAGAACACTGTATCTCATCTATTATAGTTTACTGGCCATTCTTCATGAGGCATTCTGTACAGTTCTGACATTTTAAGTTCAACAGCGAGAGAAAAATAAAACTCATTCTAAAACCAATTCATTTATTAATAATCTGAAACATTCCACATCAAATAAGCGTGCTTAAGCGTAACTATAATCAATCATTATTAAGAACTAAATTATTCAACATCAATCGTAAAACAAAAATTAAGCATATCTTTTACACTTTTCACGAATAACGACAATAAATACATTACAAGTAGATAATGAATCTAAATGCACATATAACAATACTAAACAAAAGCCTTATAGTAATTCTCAAGAACTGTAAAGGTAATTCCGCTGTTGCTTGTTTTATGTCTAGGAGTTGGAAAGGGGGAGGGGTGAGAGATGGGCCTCCGGTACTTTCACTAACCGGACGAAACACAACAGCAACGAGTGCCATTGTTTCACGCCGATGTTATGTGAGAGGGTGGTATTACGCCGGGCGAGCCGGCCCATTTCGTGCTGCAACGCAGCGTGGCTCTACCACTCAGAAAAGCTAGCTTCCAGCTAGGTTGGATCATGGTCTACTTTCAAGGACACAATCATGGTATACTCTGGCAGTTAGAGCAGTTACCACGTACCACGTCACTTTTAGAGCGTACGCTGTGTCAAGAGGGCGCACTGCCGGCGGCGTGCCTGTTTCCTGTAAGTTCATAGAGCAGCGCTGCGTGAGGCGGGTCGCCCGTCTCACGCGGCGCGGGTATTTTACATGAAACCACACGCTACACCCGCCGGCCTCTGCGCCCGCTTGACGCAGCAGACGCCCTTAGACTCCTAGAAGATGCAATTCATCAGACAAAACCAATATAGATGCGAACAGCAATAAGTTTATACAATAAACAATGGTATTATTAAAATAGTAACTAATATAAAACTACTAGCTAACATTAAAAATTTCTTAGCGCTCTTGTGGTTTTCGCTGCAAGAAAGCATGGATCAAGGTCGGTACCGGCCCAGGGGGGTCCATGCATCTGCAACGAAAAATAAATATTAATTATTTTTAAAATAGCTCGATGGCGCAGTGGTTAACGCGCTCTGTCTACGATTGCTATGGTTAAGCAACTATCGCAAAGGCCTGACATTGGAGGAGTGATCGAAAATATATCATCTTGAGCTCCTATGTGCTTCAGAAGGCACGTAAAGCCGTTGGTCCCGGCTGCTTTAGCAGTCGTTAACAACCACCAATCCGCACTGGGCCCGCGTGGTGATTTATGGCCCGTTCTCCCTATCCATCCATAGGGAAGGCTCGTGCCCCAGCAGTGGGACCATAAAATGAGCTGGTAATTAGATTTGCAGCAATTAAATCTATTGGAGTAATTATGAATTGGATTCTAAATGTTAATCATTTTTGAGTATCTGATGATATATCGACATAGTGGCATGCACCATGATCGAGGATATACTAATAAAATTGGTAAGAATCCCCTTAAATTACTACTCTAACCATAATTGCTTAAAAGTTAAACAATTGGGCATATATACATATTTACCAAAATATAAGTTTTTTTTATTAGCAATCATTAAAACGGATTTTTACATCTCCTGAACTTACTGCGGATGTTTGTTATCCCAATTCTTGAGCTGCATGCACAGGTCCATAGCTGGCAGCGAAGATCCTTTCCTACTGTCTTCTTTTGTTTCCTTAACCAGGATATTGCGAACAGAGGCAATATTTCTTTTGACATAATCTGAAACAAACACGATTCAAAGAAATACTTGATTCCTAATTCTACTCAGTACACATGTCTGCACATCAGACTACCACAAACTGTCAAATTTCCTCAATAGACTTTGAACTTTATGTGTATGGCATATGGCTGAACATTTATTGAAGAAATTTGACAGTTTTGGATAGATAAGTGTTTTTTTATATATTTTAGCGTTTTATTAAATATTTGTAAAAATTCTTCTTTTGGATCTCAGAGGTGAAAACTTCTAAGATTGATGAAGCAATGTTGACTAAAAAACATAAGCATCAAGCACTGAAAAATTTCGACGGGTGAAAGCCAGACCTCGGTAGCCAAGTGGTTAAGGCAGCCGCCCGGAATGCGGAAGGTGCGTGGTTCGATTCCCGCCTGAGGTTGTCGTCTTTTTTTTCAGTGTTTAAATTTTACTTAAGTTTTGGATAGGTTGACGTGCAGGCGTCAGCTCTTGCAACAATTTTAAAATGCCGAAATGTTCAATAAAGCTGTTTTGGATTTTTTTTTGGATTCATTACTTAAACCATTAGTGTTAGCGCAGACTCGTAAAGTCGGATAAGCTGACCCACATCATGGTAGCAACGGTGTACAACCTTTTACCACCGCATGTCACCGATGCACCGTCCTTAGGTGTTGAAGTCACGACTCAAACGATTATCGAGCATACTTAGTACGTTCTACAATTTTTATGAGTTTATAAATCAATTTATTTATATAGTAGATTAACTGTTCCTTTGTGGCTTACCAGTTTTATGTTTTGTTTTGAAAACCCTTGAAAATGATCGGGTGAGGGTAACTGTATTTATATACTTTAAGGATTTCGATCTCGCTAAAGAAATCCGATATTAAAAAGAACTGTCTGTAAATACTTTGTAATGAAAATCTTGTCTTGTGTAGTTTAACAAAATTTTGCAAGTTTATTTAGAAACTGTTCGTCTCTTTCTATTTTTATTACGTTCGGCCTATGATAAACCGCTTCTAAATTTTAAATTCGCATTTGTGTTTCTTATGGTTGCCGCCACGTAAGGTAACATTCAATCGGTTTACGATGCTGAATTTGACCATCATCCATATTTGCTGGGCAGCACATGTTGACCTGATACGCTCGCAGGAGACAATGATAATGGTGCTCCTATAGGAGCATCCCTAATCCTCCTAAATAATAAAGAACTAATTATACCAATACTTTTTTGCAATTGACGTATTTATTTAAATTACATATGCAGAAGAGACCACCCACACAACATTAATCCAAAAATAAAGCTTTAAATGATTTAACTACATGGCTCCAAGATCATAATCTAGAAATAAACTTTTAAAAAAATAACGAGCTTGGATATGGTTGACATTAAATTACAGGATTCAGAAAATATATTCTGTGCCAAATAGCATGTCCATAGCGGTCAACGACCCCCGACTCTTATCCCGAAATGGTTTATAGCGCTTTTCCCATAGAAAACTTAAAATTATAAAAATGCTAGATATTTTAAAATTGGATTTTAATTAACATAGATACTAATTAAAATTGGAAATCTCACAACGAAACGTTAAGTCAAAACTTTAAAAATTTACATGACTTTTTCAAAACTGAATGCCTACAGTAGGTGCAAACATAGAATGGATGTATTCTCTTGGCTAAAGTATGAAATAATTGTGTGGGGGGACAGTGTATACATATTATTCTTACAACAAAAGAAATGTATAAGAATTAAAGCTCAAATTAATGACACACAAAAAGCAGACAGTATTTCATAAAAACTAACTTACTTACTTTAAAATCAATAATAATGTATGAAGTATACATAACAATATTGTGTATTTTTATATTTAATACCATTAAAATGTTTTAAAAACATGAGACATGAGGATAGGTTTGCTTTCAGAATTAAAACCTTAAAACAACGAGAGCCCATACTATATACTAGGTACGTATATCTACAATATTCAATTAGATACCGCCCTATATAAAAACAGAAATTATATTTACGCCTTTTATTTTTGCTGAGGAAACTAAAATAAAATAGAAAGTTTGGCGTACCCACTCTGTTTGAGTGATCAATATCATATATTTTGTTATTATCATCACTACTGACTATTATTGTAAAGAATATTTCAGTATGTTTTTTCTTTCTTTTTTTCACAATCACTCTTAACGCTATATACGCTTGTCTTTTGTTATGTAGGCGTACAAACATAATACGTCACTGTCCGTCTGTATACCTCACAGATATCAGAGTATACCTTTATTGGTATAAAAGTAACAAAATCATTTATCAAAAATAATGGAACACTGAGGTTTATTCGGCCAAAACTTAAATGCTAAAGTGGTATCTATTTGTGCGTCTGTGGTTTTGTGGCACACTTTATTTGAGAGGATTTTCGATCAAATTGTTTGCTACTCTTGAGCACAGGCTCGCTCCGGCTTTAATGAAATGTGTTTCAGTATTGGCTTTTATGTTAACCTACTTTTCACTTTGAGCATATAGGTTTTTGATCTGTGCCAAAAAGTATTCGATTTAAAGTCGTATGCCTTAAATCAGTTATCGTTGACTAAAACATAAATAGTATAGTGAACATAATATATTAAATTGAAAGGACTATGACCTTATGAGACGCAACACCTCAGTCTCCCTGTGACCACGGACCCGGGTTTGAAACGTCAAGAAAAACATTTATTTCATATTAATAGTAGATCGGTAAAAGTAGTTTCATTTCAGTGAGTAGTGTTCGCGTAAACTTTCGAAAAGAATAACATAATTATTATAGTTTAGTATATTACAATTTATTAGTCCCGCAAACTCACCTTTGTATATGTCCTGTGTAACGTGTTTAATTGTAATTTCTTTGTGATTAATAATTAATATTATCCCACCAAGCTAAGTAGCCGAAACACATTTCTACACTAGACTCGAGAAAATTTTGGTAACTTTTCTACATTATATTCTTGTAAAGTTTCCAGGACAAACTCATCAGTCATTAAAGCCAAAGTCAAATCATTTATTTAACACAGGCACACGTCAAAACTATAAAATCAAAATAATAATAAAACAACTATAAAAAATAGAGTAATTATTAACGGAATTCTCACCATGTTTATTATTTGTGAGTATCCGATATGGTAAGAATCCCGTTAATAATTACTCTATTGCAAATTACCATGATAGTTTAAATAGTTATATCTAAAAAAAATTGTTTAGACTAAACTACTGAATGTACCACCACGCATTGGTTCGGATTTTGGGAGAGCCATCGACCGAGAAGAGCTGGCAAGAAACAGAGGCTTAGATTTGACAAAACGATTTTGAGCGTATAACTTTTAGACTAACACCGTCAAATTGAGTTGGACATTTAGTAAAAAAGACAGTCATTCAGTTCATTGATCGGTATTCACAAATAGACATGCGCAAAGCAAAGAGGTGAGTGTGTCAATACGGCAACCACTAATTGGACTATCGCGCCTCCTTATTGGGACCCAATTGATATTCAACCCGCGGAGCTATATACCGCTACCGCGGATACCGCGAATCTATAGCTGTAATACGTCAACTCAACGGCACAACATAAGGAGCCAGCAGAAGGTAAGCTTCATACGCACGCACTCAAGCAACGCACACATAGACAACCTCTCACGGACACGGAATCCCGCAACAGCTGCGGACGTCAGACTGTTCCACGATTCGTGTCCGTGAATAGTCTATGTGTGCGTTGCTCGAGCACGGTGTGTATTAAGCTTACTTTCTGGCTCTACTTACTTTGTGTCAACGGGCTACTGCAACCTACGTCAGTTCAGGAACACCACGCACTACGCCTGCTTGGATCTATAAATATTTGGATACGGCAGTGATTTGAAAAATATAAGTTCCGCTGTTTTGTTTTATTCACCAACACTAGCCTGTACCCTTGATGAGTAAATAAATTATTCATCATCATCATCATCATCAGCCTTCCCTATGGATGGATGATAGGGAGAACGGGCCTAGTGTGGATTGGTGGTTATTAACGACTGCAAATCCAGCCGGGACTAATGGCTTTACGTGCCTTCCAAAGCACGGAAAAACTCGAGATGATAAATTTTTGGTCACCCATCCAACGACCGGCCTTTGCGAAAGTTGCTTATTCTCACCACTCGCGGACCGGGTGCGTCAACCACTGCGCCATCGAGCTTTCCAATTAATATTACGAATAAATACCCGACAAATTACAGATACCTAAATCAGATCAAAATTGCAAACTTCCCTTTCCATCTAAGTTGTCAGTCAAAAATAAACCTATGGAGGTCGTTAACTTATGCTAAAAGAACATCTTTCCAACAAATACGGTAAATACCATAAGAATAAACATATTGTTTATTCTTATATAAATACTTTGTACAATGGGCAGTAGGTAAAAAATGTTTGGACTATTCAAAAGTACTTATTTTTAAGTTCATTTGAATTAAAAAAAATACTTTTGTCTTTTATAATAGCAATACGTGGTTATGCAAATACTTTAATCGATTTCTGATGACTGAGTCGCAAGGTAATTTATATCGTGGCTTATTTATCTGATGTCATCACCGGCAGATCTGTCGTCTTCATCAATAAAGTTCACAAAATATTTATTACCTCTCCATCAAGTTTCAAACCCTAAAACATTGTCACAGTTAGTCTCAAGATGAGACCTGCATATTTCAGACACTATTAACCTGACCCACGCTTTTCAGTATTCAGAATGGCACATATCAAATGCGGACTTACAAGAACTTCTACTTTATAGAATTCATTTTAAAGTCACAAATGCCTTGCAGAACTTCCGAAAGCTTTTAGCAATTGAAAGGTCTCAATGTATCTTACTTGAAAGCGAGCTTGATTGAGCATGGAGTTGATTATTTACATGATAAAATAACTAAACAGTTACACAGTTTTCTGGTGGAGTCGCGTACATAATCGCTTATCTTTATAAGTAGCACACACTCAAGATAATTGAATGTGAGTTAGTTAGTTTTATGCATGCGAAAATACTGCCAAAGCGCTGAGCTTGCCAAATGAATGCAATCAGAGAAAAATTATAAGAATTCCCTTTAAAATAAAATACCTACCATATACCTGGTTTTCTTGTGATATTATGTTCTTTAATTTAACATAATACCTCTTTTGATGTCACAGAAGTGAATAATTTTTCAGAACCCAATAACTCAAATAATATCCCTATCAGTAATTTCACAGCAATGCTTTTTATAATTTTTTAAAGGAATATAATTAGAATTAGATCCTTTCTGATTTCATACATCAACGCAGTAAAAATGTACGCATGTGAGAGCATCAAAGTTGTAAAGAATAACCAACTTAGCTTTTTATTTTGCGACCCAACTCGTGGGAGTTGGGATGTAAAGTGCATGCTCGCCGTCAGGGCAAGCTTCCTGTTTCCGGTGCGCTTTTGTCCTTCTTGTAAAGGAGCACTTAAAGTCGACAACACAATCGTTACTATTGCCTTGCACCATGTGAAGACATGGCATATACTTTGGCCACCTTCTACACGTCTAATACCGATCTACGAGTAAATCACCCTAGAACATTAGCAAAGAATATTTCGTTGGCATCCATTACCAACCGTCAGGTTATACTAAGAGTTTGCCGGTTCGCCCGTCACATAGGTACTCCGCAATGAAGTGACGGTTAAGGATGGTAATTCCATAACAGTCGCTAGCCTTGAGGCTAGCCTAAGGAAACTCCAAACTTCTAAGAGCATTCTCTCTCTATCACGGTCTCAGATCTACCTGGGGCGCGTACGAGGCTGATAAAAGAGCTTTCCCAACTTTTTCCACGAATCTCTATCCTGTGCCTGACTCTGTCAATATTACTCATAACGTTTCTCCATAACTATTAAATAGTTAATTCGAACCATCAAATGCGAATATCGAATTTCTTTAGTTTAGAGTGCGTGTTTATAACATAGCTCATTTTTTAGAATTGTTAACCAAACGATCCCGATCGAGCCCGATCTCTTCAAAACGTCAAGTCTGGAAGCTCATTATCATCATAAGCATAAATTAGTCCGCTGCTGGACGTAGGCCTCTCCAACTGCAAGCCATTGAGCACGATCCGCGGCTGCACTCTCATCCAGCTCTAGCTAGACTGAGGGCGTCCTACATTTCGTTTTCCGATACGCGTTCTCCACTCAAGAACTCGATCCCAACGATTACTAGTTAGTCGCCCAGCTCAGATAGATTTTTTTAGGTCAATAATGGTAACATACTTTCTTTGTGCTTTTTCCGCCCTCTGCTCTGTCCTGCGCTGATTTCTGCGTAGTCCTTGCCGTCGATGTCACAGTACTTAGTCGGATGCTTTGTCATGAACACATCGGGCTGACCCACTGAAAATCAAGCAGGGAAATAGAAAAGTAAAGTGAATGCAATGGTTTTATAATTCAGTCGATCAGTCAGTCAGTCAGGCAGTCAGTCAGTCAGACAGTTAAAACTTACTTATTTTTTTATATTAGAAGGAGGCATACAAGTAGGCGGGTCACCTGATGGAAAGCAATCAGCGCCGCCCATGGACACCCGCAAAACCAGAGGAATCGCAGACGCGTTGCCGATCTTTAAGGAAGGAATAGGCTCGTTTCTTGAAGATCCCTAAGTCGTAATGGTCCGGAAATACCGCCGCCGAGAGCTGGTTCCACAGAACTGTAGTTCGTGGTAAAAAATTACGTGAGAAAAATACACAGAGCGACGCAACGTCTCTCCGAAGAGCCAGTGGATCGAGCCGACCAGAGGTTACCACTTGAGCAGCTCTGCGTTGAATGCGGTCAATGGTACTGGGGCGCTCCAGCCCCATTTTATTCTAGTCCTTAATTTATTTCAAAAAATACTTATTATCATGATAATAATGATGAAATGATGCAATAGCCGATTCTTAACAAACTACTTTACGGATGTGCTTTTACTATGTAACATGTAAAAGCGTTGTGTACACGCATGACACTTATAATAATAAATCTAACCTGTCGTGTTCAACCAGTTAATTGCACTAATATTTTCCGATTGTTCTAACGAGTCACTGCTGAGACTTTCTGCCTCCATATCTTCACATTTCTCTTCTTTAATCTAGAGCAAAAATAAATTAAAAGTAGTGCGTAATGTTATATCATACCTATCTAACGTTGAGTATAACATACCGGTGAAACAAGGAACTTCTCTAGTTGAGGTTGACTGTAAAGAAACTTCCAAAAGTCAATACATTTGCCCTGCAATTGGTCGTTGTCGTCGACACCCGCCACAGGAGTGAAGTCCATTCTTAAATGCTGGCTGAACATTGGCTCACCACAGTCCAACGCCGCAAAGTCACTAGCGTAGTGACTCAGCTTATTAACATCCATTTCTTCACTTTTGTCTTCGTATTCTACTGCCAGAAATGTGGATTCATTGCTTTGGTTATCGTTATTTTCTTCAGTGATTTTATTCAACCGTAAACTTTTATTGTTCCAATCATAATTTTTTATCAAATCTTGAAAACAATCTTCGAGATTGGGACAGTTTTTTGATTGGCTTTCTTCCTTGTCAACCATATTTATTGGGATCTGATCAGTGGTTCGAAAAGTCTTAAGAAAAGTGCACAAATTACAGATTATGCTTATTAAAAAATATAACGATTGATAAAGTAAATACTAAATATAATAAAGTAATTAAATGTTTAGTATATTTTTGTAGCAATTTTTTTAATAAGACTTCCCTGCGCATCTGCTGAAGGAGATAGGTAACCTATTTCCGTATATACAAGTTACTTTATGGTAACCTATTACAAGTTTTTTTGTGCCTTTATGCTTTTCTCTATATTTATGACAAGCAGTTTTAATATTCTTATTTCTTTGGAACACTTAGATCCTCCTTATTTACTATAATAAGCACTTTGTTTGAGAGGCTTCATGAAAGTGCTCTCAGAACTTAGAGCATTAAACCAACCGGAGACGCCACTGACATGCGTTCCCTTCTCCCAAAAGACATAAAAATTAAAACTAAACTAAAACTAACTAAATAAAACTAGTTTCCGCGTGTTCCGCGTGAACCCTTCGGAGAATCTAGTAGGGCACGGGGACGCGCACTAGTGCGCGATGCCGTTCCTTCTAGAATACCTCCGAAGGTGATTCGTTTCACACGGCTTGAGGGACCCTTTACGTTCCTCGCCGCCCCCAAACAAGCCCGGTGAAGCTGAAAATGCCGTTTGAGGCAATCTCTCTCCAAAAAAAATAATCCTGCGTCATTTGCAAATCACGGTGCACGCGTTAGGACCTGAGCAAAAAATGTCAAATTGCAGCGTGTTTACGTGTAAAAAGCGATCAGAAACGTCGAGTGTATATAGGAGAACGTTACTTTTCATCTGTAAGTATTATTTTGTCTCAATATTATTTAATAATGCACTAAATTTGCAAATAACTGAAAAAATATTGTCAATCAAAAAGTGTTGCCACTAAAACGTGAAGTTGCTACTTTGCGTAACTTTTAAAGATGAATGAGCCAACATTGAATTACAATTTATATTTCACGTTCTTTATCGTTAAAACTGTATTTTTACTATAAATGCTTGTTTAATTTATGATAGATCACTATTTATAAATTGTAACTTATTTTATTTTTCCAATTTTATTTTCAAATAAATTGTTTTAAAAATTGTCAATACTATGAAACTGTATGTTTATGATCGGTCTACTTCATTAATATATTATATTTACGTCCCGTCACTTATCCCGAGAATAGGAAATTTTCATTTAATTACTTTGGCCACACTGCAACAAAGTTAGAGCTGCGACAGTACAAAAACAAAATATCGATATCGACTTCATCGTAATGTTTATTCTGGCTATTAATTTTTCAGATTTCCAAATGCAATTATTCGAGATGTTACCCGGATAAGATAAAGACAAAAATAAAGATTTAAAAAAAAAAATCTATTTTCCAAATAAGCCTGAAGCAGCAGAGTTAAATTAAAACAAACATGTCAATAAATTACAGGTACCGAACTCCAGAACGATATCATATAAACGAACTGTGAAATATAATGCCGTCAATGTTTATAATAAACTGCCCTCTGAGGTTAAATCTTTGAATGATGCAAAGTTCTTTAATGCTTTAAAGCTACTGCTAATCGAAATGTGTCCATATAGTTTAAAAGAGTTTTTGGAATAAAAACGTAATTTTGTTAGTTGTAAGTAAAATCTATGGTGTTTTTATTTCTGTCAGAAATTAACTGTTAAATGTTAAAAAAAAAATTTAGTGGTCAACGACTCTCGATGTTTGGAAACAATTGTCTGCCAGCATAATGTTTTAACACTTTGTTTGTAACAAAATGCGGTGAACAAGAGCGTTTAGTTTTTTTGTCGTCAGTTAGTGTTTGCGGATCTAGAATTAGAATTCACATAGGCGACATAAATCAATAACTTCTTCTGATGCATACATTAGGCCACCACGACTTTTTTGCTATGTTAAACTTTTGTCATTTGGCTCCCCACATAAACCCTTTGTGCATGTACTGCATATATTTTTTTTATAATAGAAAATACTACAAAGCCCGCTATATATTCAACTACCTTTTCTCCAAATTTATCTGTATTATTATTTTCTTTTAAGATCCTACGTACTTACAAAAAAGAATTGATCTGCGTTATGGAACCATGAAAGTACCTACATGTTGTTCAGTTTTTCGGTTCCTCCTGTTTGAGAGTCTCGGTTAGATAGCAAACTATTTATTCATAATGAAACAATAATATTGCTGCTTTTCTTAAAAACAACAATTCTCCTTGGCATGGAATCAAATTATATAAATATATTTTGCAGATTCTGACTTATCCTAATTAATATTATTATATAATATATAATAACTGTCGATTTTAATGATAACAAACAGCAAAGTGTCTACCTTAATTAACCATGTACTGAAGAGCCTGAATTAAAAAAATCTTTTCTCATCATTGGCATCGACAAATTTAATCGATAGTGTCAATCACTATCGACGTTTACGTAAATTTGACGTCAGACTCATGCACGGCCAGGTTATCGCTGTGTGTGAATTTATTAGTGTGCACTAGTTTATGCTACTATTTAATAATTTTATCGTTTGCGTGCGTAGCGACGTCATTGAAAAGTGCATCGGTATGAACTCAATTTGTGTGGGTTTCCTCGTCCCCCGCGCAGAAAATGACAGACTTTTTGGCATAGAAATTAGGGCGTGTGGCCTCTCCGGTTGGCTTAAGAACAATAAACAGAAATATCGGAGTCAAAATTGGCAAAATACAGGTTAGTGTTTGTTCCGATCCGATAGCGTTTCGATAAACAGTAAATTTGACTTTTGCTGTTCGTGCCTTAAGGTTGACTGGAAAAGAATGCCCTACGACATTAAGTCCGTCTTTGTTGTTTTAAGATTTTGTTATGTAGATAAATAGAATAAAGGTTAAATAAATAATTATTTGGACGGCCAAAATAAATATATAATAAATATATTTAGCTCAAACATGCAGTTCTGGTTCGAGAAATCAGTTAGACGAAATTACAGTTATCTGTATCTTGGGCTCGGGGTTTTTTTTTTCGCACTACCGGTTCAACGCCAGCGACACGTTTATCTGTCTAATTTTTCAAGTGAAATAGCCGAACTAGGAATTCACGTAGAGGTCACTCGGGGAAATTTCCTAAGTAGGATTTTGCACAGTGGTCTTTCGGGGAAGTGGCCGAAGTGAGAATTTGCATAGTGGTCTTTCAGGGAAATGGCTGAAGTAGGAAAAGCCCTAACCAGGAAATGACCGATGTAGGAATTTACAAAGTGGTCGTTCAGGGAATTGACCGTTAGTGACCGGATTCCCTCAGAACAATAATAGCTTTAGTTATTATTCTGAGGCTTTACCGCTTTGATTAATAAACCTACCATAAAAATTATTTATTAATATTCTAGATTTTTTGTCATGTCTAGAATAAAAAAACTAAAATATTTTTTTCTACAACGATAAAACGTGTGGCCCAGTTCACATTGCCATGATGACGACATTAAGGCTAAGCGTATGCTGAGACGCAGGTGACGCAGCACAGCACAGTGCAGATTTTGCGGGGCAGGCCAGTTGGGGCAGACAGGCCGCGCATGCATGCTGCGACACAGCACGGACACATGAGTTGCCAATGTCAATGTCAGATTCTGATAATGTGAGTTGTTGCTACTTTACAATTTTCCAAGCATAGAAAAACTAAAGTTATTATCTGAAAAAACGTTCTACTAATGGATAATTTGTACTATCGAGAGAGTTCTGTTAATTGTTATGTCATTATTACAAAATTATAATAAAATGGTAAAAAAATATGTGTGGACACGCACGCGTCACGCAGAAATCTGTGCCGGCACTACAAAAAGGCGCAGGGCAGGGCAGACACATGTCTGCGTCGCACGTGCCTGCGCCGCAGCGTACGCAGCTCTCGGCACAACCATGCATTACAAATCTGCTCTGCTCTGCGCTGCGCGGAGCTGCGTCGCCTGCGTCTCAGCATACGCTTAACCTAAGGCCTGTATTCCACAACAACCAAGAAACTGGCTTATATTACTTCTAACTCTTAATGAACGGAATACCACTTTGGTTTAACATGATGTATGATATTAAACAATATGTTCTCTCATTTAGCTATAGAGAATTTCACAAAATAAATTCCTTGTTAAAGTTGGCTAAAGTCACGTTAAAGTACTCGTATTTGTATGTATTGTGGTTTGTGGTACATTTTATTAAGATTGTACTACATTTTTGTGGCTTTCATCCATCCTCTTTGCTCTATTTAGCATGACAGAAAAGAGTTTGACCATTGCTAGTTCTAGACAAAGTCAAAGAAAACGTCGCCAGCCAATGAATAGCTTTATGTACCATTTGTTTATAATCTATGTCTATCGAAGTTATTGAGCTATTTCTACTAGTATTTCCTTTTAAACATATCTTTACCAATGCATACGACAAAAAACTCAAAATGTTCGGGTTCAACGTCGGAAATTCATGTCTACTCGAATTTACCTTACGAGAGTACCAGCCGAGGGACGCAGGACTCGTACAGCGCGTTCGGCGACTCGGCCTGCGGGGAGGCTTCGTTCCCCCAACACCTAATGATAGACTTCACTCCCATCGACGAAGTGGACAACGATTTCGTCCAAAAGAAATGTTGTGCCTTTTGGGAGTTAATAAACCAAAGGACGGATTTACACAACTTGATGGTGTTACCGGTTGGTTTTAATACATGTATAAACAAATATTTTTCTCAAGAAGTAGCTAGTGAATACAAATTATCGTAAATATGAGACATAGATAAGAGCACAGTTATGTCATTACGGCTTCAGTATCAAATATCAGTCAAGTTGAATTTTAATGTTTCATCATCATCATAAACTCATTTTATGTCCCCACTGCTGGGGCACGAGCCGTCCCTTTGGATGGATAGAGAGAACGAGCCATAACCACCACGCGGGCCTAGTGCGGATTGGTGGTTGTTATCGACTGTTAATGCAGCGTAAAGCCGTTGGGGCTTTAAGTGTCTTCTAAAGCACGGAGGAGCTCGAGATGATAAAACTTGTTTGCATTGTTGGCCACCCATCCGATGACCGGCCTTTGCGGAAGTTATAGAGATTAATGTTTAATACTATTGATTGATAAAATAACTGGTATCTTTTATATTATAATACTTCCTTGCTCTCTGTTTCGCAAGTCAACATTATTACAGGAACAAAATATATACGAAATGACAAGCAGCAGTGAAACGCCTACTGAAATTGAACAACCAACGGAAAGAGTTACAACACAGTCGGAAGGACCCGCTGCTGTCACGATGCTTGGATTTGTGGAAGAAAAAGGTAACCACCTGATATCAAGTGATGATAAAGTCGAAGAAGGAAGCGCACATCAACCGGAATCGTCAACTACTAATAAACTGGCTATTTTCTCGGCGGATAAGGAAGCCCTACCACCAACCAAACCGAGTACACAAACATTAACCCCCCGCTGAAAATCGAACCCAGGACCTATAGATCTAAGACCAGTGGTCTTAAGCGGAGGCAGTTAAATATTGTATCACGTTATCATGTCACCGCCGGGCTCAGACCCGGAGGTCCCAGTTTCAATCCCAGTTAGAGGTACTACGCACATCGGCGTATCTATTCCACCTCGGAACACTACTTTGTTTAAGTCAAATGTAAAGTGTAAAGGTCGCTGATGGCGAGGTACTCAAAATTCATAATTTTGATGCTATACCTACCCCTTTTGACGTGACAACGTCTTATAAATTGGTTTGCCGGGTGACACTTCAAGAAACTGCGTTACGCTCCGCTCACGTTATGCGCTCACAATGAGAGCGAGTGAGAGGCACGCGTCCCTTCCACTCGGGCATGGTTAGCCCGCCTAAGAGCGAGAGAGACAGACATAAAAAGTGAAAGGTAAATACGTATGTATGTGTAAAGGTAAAAATAAAATTTTGTTAATATGAAATTCAGTGCGAGATTCTTTGTATAAATTAATGTTTTAAATATAATTCTTTGTATAAATAAATGTTTTAATTTGTTACTATTATTTCATCCTTCTTCCTACTATACGAATGAATATTCACATTAAAATTATTTTACCACTCAAAGTCGTTGTCACGTAAAACTTTCGCCCGTATATCGACTTTACAGGCAACCAATTTTTTTATTAGACGGTCTGTAGTAAATAAAAAAATAAAATATTTTTGATTTTTTAACAGGGCTTATTGACCGAACTTTCGAATCTCGGATGCCTAAATCCCACTGCTCTTTGGGCCCGCGGGAGTATATTGAGAATGAGGCTGGCTCACAGCATACACACCAAAGGCAGAAAAAAAGTAAGTTTGACGTTGTAATCTTGCTGCAGACTATCAATAGTCCGACTTGACAAATAAGACTGACTGTAGCAGAGTTTAGAGTTACAGCATTGCTCTGTGAAATTAATTTAGTTAAGGCAAGTATTTAACAACGACATGAACACAAATAAGAATGCAATTGAAATAATATAGTTTTAATTCCGCTAAATTATTCGTTCCTCAAACTAGGATGCAGGAGGTACGCAAGCACCGCCCGCCCTCCCAATGGGTGCTTGTACTTAATTATTTCATTTACATTTTTGCGTGCCATGGATTTCAAAAAAGTAACGCCTGACTCCAATAATTACGGCACGAAGATGGCTCTGGTTTCCTTTTTAACCGACTTCAATAAAGGAGGAGGTTATCAATTCGTCATGATCTTTGTTTTTTTATGTATGTTACCCGATTACTCGAAGCCGCCTGAACCGATTTGGAAAATTCTTTTTTGTTTGAATTCCCATGGTCATCAGGTCTCGGCAGTTAAACGACACAACCCCATCGAGTTTGGCCTCGTTTGATCCGTCTTGACGAGTACTTTCGTGCTAAATGGTAACCAGGGTGTGATGATGGAGCTGGAAGATGGCTATAGGAACTCGGTAATTAAACGACACAACCCCATCGAGTTTGGGCTCGTATGATTCGTCTTGACGAATACTTTGGTGCTAGATGGTAACCAGGGTCTGATGATGGAGCTGGAAGATGGCCATAGGAACTCATTAGTTAAATGACACAACCCCATCGAGTTTAGACTCATTTGATCCGTCTTGACGAGTACTTTGGTGCTAGATGGTAACCAGGGTCTGATGATGGAGCTGGAAGATGGCCATAGGAACTCATTAGTTAAATGACACAACCCCATCGAGTTTGGACTCGTTTGATCCGTCTCGACGAGTACTCTTAAAAAAAACCGCCTTCAAAAAACACCCAGGAACTAAAAAGCAAATAATTATTTTACATACGATTTCCTACCCAAACCTATAAATCAAATTCATTTTACAATTTCAGTACAAAAATCAACTAAACTAAACACCCAATTATCCATCTAAAATATACACTGATTTTAATTATTATACAATTAACTATTTTAAAACATAATTACAATTTATAATGATCTATTTACACAATTACAATGTGACAATTTTTAGACACTAAACCTATTATCTATTAATTTAAATAAAATATTATTATATGTCCTAGAAACCTACTGATGTGTTTGAAGTCGGGGCCAAGTCCAAAAATAACAATAACAACACTTATACTCATTGATTTATACAGGGTTACATTAAAACAAAACGTAATTGTAAAGAAATACCTAAATATTTTTATTAACGTACAAAAACCGCATCAACAAAACTAAAACGCATCAAAAATGTAATTGCATTCGAGACGACTGCCGACGGCGTCCTGCCGACGGCGTCCTGCCGACGGCGTCGTGCCGACGGCGTCCTGCCCGCACGTGTCTTCCCGTTTGGGTTGTATCGTTCAGAACGAATAAAAAATAATTTATGTCAATTACCTTGACCTTGAACCTTGACCTTTTTAAAAAAGGGCCATTCTATAGGCTTAACTAGTACCCCATATCATAAAAATAATGTATGCTTTGATTCCGATAATAAATAAATAAATAAATAATATGGCAGTCAAGTTATATAACCACTTGCCTAACTCATTAAAAGCCCTCCAGGGAAGAAAATTTGACAATGATTTAAAAAAACTTCTTCTTGATAAAGCTTACTATTCTATAAAGGAATATTTAGAAGTTAATTTAGAAACTTAAATATGTAAATATAAATATTTATGTGCCTAGTTTAAGTTTTATGTTACATAAATAAATATAATATACTTAATATAATAATAATAAATGTCAGCACCTGTTATAATTAAGTGTAATAATAATAATATGAATAAGTTTAGTAAGTAAGTATAGTATATAAGTATTTTGCCGTGCCCTTACAGGATTCTTGTTTGTGTCAAAAAAATTTTGTAACACCTGTATACTTACAACAAGATGCAATAAATGAATATGAATATGAACGAGCCTCCCACCCACGCTCGCTCGAGTGTGGGGTTTAGCGGGAGACCTATGTGACTTGGCATTGGCACCGACTTCAAACGCAACAGTAGATTTTATTTAAATTAATAGATAATAGGTTTAGACAAGAATTGTCACATTGTAATTGTGTAAATAGGTCATTATAAAAGGTAATTATGTTTTCAAATAATTAATTGTATTTTTATTCGAGTCACCAAATTTCTTTGTGCGCGATGGGATATGTGTGACAGTGAAGCGATGACACCGGAGAGCAGCACGTTTACTCCTATGGAGGAAGGGAGAAGGTGGGATAAGGTCAAAGAGTTCTTCAGAGCACTCGCCGTGATATAAGCGATAGAAGACGCTGAGTGACGCTATATCTCTACGCAATTGCAGGTGTTCGAGAGTATTAGTTACCTCTGCATTGCCGATAATACGTACAGCGCGACGCTGCAATCCGTCTAAGGCATCGAGAAGATACTTTGCGGAACCGTCCCAGACAATAGCGAGCAATACTCCACGTAAGACCGTACCTGTGTCTTGTACAAAAGACACAACTGGTCAGGCGTAAATAATCGCCGCACTCTGTTCAGGACACCGAGTTTTCGTGAGGCGGTTTTGATCACGGCTTCGATGTAGTCCTTTTGATTCAGATCGCAGCGAATCGTGTTCAGCTTCAATAATTTTCAGCTTCACTGGGCTTTTTTGGGGGCGGCGAGGAACGTAAAGGGTCCCTCAAGCCGTGTGAAACGAATCATCTTCGGAGGTTTTCTAGAGGGAACGGCATCGCGCACTAGTGCGCGTCCCCGTGCCCTACTAGATTCTCCGAAGGATTCGGATCGGATCGAGGAGCGGAGCAACCCGAGGGTGCCTCTAAAGGCACGGACCACGGCTCGGGTTGACCGGGCCGTGGAGGAGGAGAGAAACGCCCAGGTACATGTCTGTACCTAGTGTAGAGCGAGTGTGAACCTGTTCTTTGTACCCTTGTTCTACGAGTACGGTGTCTTGGGCCTAAACTGGTGTGCATGTTTAGTGTATTCTGTAAATGTGTGGTGTCAATTAGAGGATCGGGCGGGGGGCGCTCCAACCGCTTTTATAGTGTTTGAGGGTGGGGAGTGACGTCACGCGTGGACGTCGGCTTAGACTGTGATGTCTAACAGTATAATAATTAAAATCAGTGTATATTTTATAGATAATTGGGTGTTTAGTTAGTAGTTGATTTTTGTACTGGAATTGTAAAATTAATTTGATTTATAGGTTTGGGTAGAAAATCGTATGTAAAAATAACGAATTATTTTTTTTTGTTTTTTAGTTCTTAAGTGTTTTTAAAGACGGTTTTAATTTTATTTGTTTTTTAGTTTCTGGGTCTTTTATATGTCGCAATTTTAGAAGGTTCAAATTAAAAAATAAAATACACTAATTCTATTTAATTAGGTACGACATAAATATAATTGTCAATGCAAAGTTCAATCGAATCAATGTATGACTTGAAAACGATGAAATTGGAGGCATGTGAATAAGCCGTTTTTAAGTCATTGAATTTCTTTTTCGCAAAAAAAATGTAAATGTAAATAAAATTGATAATAAAAAACTTCGCAGTGTGCAAGTGCAAAGGCGTGTGCAAAGGTTGCAACAAGCCGCCAGAGACCAAGGAAACCTCGCCCGTAGCGAAGATGTGCACCAAGATGCGGGAGTGGGACCGACGACACCCGAAGTAAGTAGCGCTAGACCTCCCATCTCACCTGATGGGGCAGCCGTTGAGTCGCACTTCCCCCGGAATCCTCAACCACTGAGGAACTGGCATGGCAATGCTACTTTCGTTGTTGTTAAGGTGACAGACTTGGATAAGATGATGCTTGCTAACCAGACGGACTAAGAATAAGCCCTATCACCAAATATTTCAAGTAGGTCTGAGCCCGGTGGTCTTTACAAGACCATATCGGCAGTAAGATATACTGCACTTTCAGCTTTTCCACCACATCTTTAAGGCGAAGCGAGAGATGTTTTTTACCGTGGTGGTATTTCAGAGGACCCGTTTAGTATTTAGTCGTATACCGAGGGCACTCGGTAAAAGAGAAGACCGACGAGGTGCAAGGGGGCATACACACTTTAGTGTGTAGCGTTCTTTAGAACGCCGTGCCATTCCAGCACTAGCGGAGATAGGAATGGATCACGAAGGGGAGATGGACGGTACGGCGATGGGGGGGGGGGACTGGTTTCAAAATTAACGGAAGATTTAAGTTGCAAGTTATAATATAATAATTATAAGTGATAAATTTTTAAATTATTATATAATTATAATTAAATATATTATAATAATAAACTTACGTAACTTGCCCACAGGTCCATGGATCCACCAGGACACTTCCCACCTCTTACACATTGCGAGTTACAGAGAAAGTTGACTATATAACATATTATGCTAACATCGGCTGTTTTTAACTATTTTGTTAAGAAATATTTTCTTCGTAACGTTGGTACTTCTAAGTACCCCTGTTTTATCTTTGTAACAATTTAATATTTAATTTTAATAATGTAGGTAAAAAATTTGAAATAAGCTCCCTCGATAGGGGTTTTCTGGGGGGAGGGGGGGGGAGGGGGGGAGGGGGGGGGTACACCCCCCCCCCTGCAACCCCCATCTGCCGGAGATGCGTACTTTTCGAGAAATTAATTTTTTTGTAAACATAACCTCAAAACAAAAAATATGGAAATTTAACAGGAGGGAGGCTAAAAAGAGGTAGGGAAAAGGGAAAGAGTATGTAAAAAAACGTCGCACGTACAAAAACTTCGTTTCTGGCGCTTCGCCGGCCGCTGCCGCGGCACGCTCGCTCCGCTCGCTCGGCTCGCGCGTTGTTGGTCACCATACTAACCTAACCTAACCTAATGAACTCTTTAAGACTTTATGGCGGGGGGCTTCGCCCCCCCAGCCCCCCTTGCGGGGGCGCTGCGCCCCCCCCCCCGTGCCCCCGCTTCCGTGTTCGTAATGCAATCCAATCAGTATCCAAGTTCTTTGCCCAAGTAAATCGTAGAAGTATCCAATCAGTCCGGTGGGAGCGCCAAGGTCAATAAAACGGGTCGAAATCAGAAAACAGGAGAAAAACAACATTCGCGTAAACTCGTAAGCAACCGAATGACAGCACACACAACACACAAAATGGCGGACGGCGTGACCACAGATTAGGTAAAAGTATAATTTTACTACGTAAATGACGTTTCTCTAATCACATCACACGTCATTTTTGACAGAAAACGTTTCATTTCACGTTATTCTTTACTATTCCGTGTTGTTTTTCGTTTCATTTCACTCAAAAATTAAGCTATTGAAAAAAATTAAAAAATGACGTATCTTATCTTATCTTATCTTAGTGGGGCCTGCCGAGGTTTCCCTCTCGCAGTAACACCTCGACCCATCGGGATCTTTTGTGCAACCCCATCCTTTCACTCTTCCTCCTCCGCAAAGATAGAGGCCATGAGTTTGGCAACGTCTTTAAGAGCGAAGAGCCTGAAGTCCTCCGGTTTCGGATAGGCCGATCCCAGGAGTCCCATTCTTTTCCTAGCCAGAGAGTCGCAGTCACACAGTAGGTGCTGCATCGACTCCGTTTTCTCTCCACACGCCCTACACAAACTATTTGTTGAAAGGTGCATTCTATGAAGCATTTGTTTTGTGGCATAGTGCCCTGTCAAGGCACCGATGGTTAGTCGGGCCTGCCGTCTACCGCCTCCGCATATGAACTTACTCCGTCCTAAGGCGTTTTCGCCAAGGAAGGATTTGGAGTGTTTCATACCCGGCTGCTCCTTCCATTCGATGCCGTGCCTGTTTTCGATGTAATCTTTAAAGGCCTTGTTGATGGTACTTGGTGCAAGTGCCACGAACGGCTCAGGACCAATGAGCTGGGTCTCCGAGCCTTCCCTGGCAAGCGCATCCGCCATCTCGTTACCGTGGATTCCCATATGGCCTGGGACCCAGATCAATCGCACCTTGTTATGTCTACCTAGCTTGTTTAGAGCTTTTGTGGTTTCTAGAACAAGGCCAGAATCGATTCTGGGCGATATGAGTGACTTGAGCGCAGCCTGGCTGTCACTCAGGATGAATATATTTCGCTTTTCCATAGCTAACTCTATATTCTGCTTTGCGCATAGGAGAATTGCGAAAGTTTCTGCTTGGTAAACAGTAGCAAATTTTCCCATGCTTTGACTATGCTTGAAGTCATTATTATAGATGCCTGCCCCTGTGCCCGACTTCATTTTTGATCCGTCAGTATACCAGATTAGGCTGTCTTTCTCCGGAGACGGTGGCCCTCGTTTCCATTCGTCCCTGGTTGGAACATAAACTTTGAATTTCTTTTCGAACATGAATATGGGGGATATTTTATCGCACCCCATTTCCATGACCCTGTCAGGAATATCACTTGGATCCCATTTTGTGTGTCTGGTCAGAGGTTTAGATTCGTCCCATAGTCCGGCCACCTTTAGTCTATGTAACGCTTTCTTTGCCTCTGTCTCTATCACAATGTGCAGGGGTGAAAGGTCTGTGAGGACTTCCAGCGCTGCCGTTGGAGTGGTTCGAAAGGCACCAGTGATTGCCAGACAAGCTGTTCTCTGAAGTTTGCTAAGAGCATTCTTACAGATCTTCAGCCTGGTTCTGGGCCACCAGACGATGCTGCCATATGTGAGGATCGGTCTCACCATCGTCATGTAGATCCACCTAATGATCTTGGGGTTGAGTCCCCACATCTTGCCATATGTAGACCGACACATGCCAAAGACTCTGTAAGCCTTGGCTACGGTTGTGTCCACATGCTGTTTCCAAGTAAGTTCCTTATCCAGCGTTAAACCTAGATATTTCACTTCTTTGGACCAAGAAAGCCGGGTGCCATAGAGTGTTAGGTTACCCAGTCCCGTAGTGTTTCTCATTCTTGTAAAGGGGATGGCTGTTGTTTTCCCCGGGTTTACAGAGAGGTGATGGTCATTACACCATTCCTCTAGCAGACCCAGGGCACGTTGCATTAACCCCGATACCGTAGAGGGAAATTTCCCACTGACTGAGATGACCAGATCATCCGCATAACCAACCGTATAGGATGGTCCTTTGTTCAACTTTACTACAATTGAATCAACCACAAGGCTCCACAGAAGTGGCGAGAGAACCCCTCCTTGCGGGCATCCTCTGGTTGTTCGTGCAATAAGATTGTCTCCTAGCAGTTCAGAGTTGATAATTCTACCCTTTAACATGCATTCAATCCAATTACAGATCGGTTGTGGCACACCATGGTTCTTGGCTGCAACCTTGATGGATTCAAAGGTAGTGCGATCAAATGCACCTTCGATATCTACGAATGTGCAGACGCAAATCTCTTTGTTTTCCAGCGCAAATTCCGCTCGACTCACCACATGATGAAGAGCAGTTTCTGTTGACTTCCCTGCCTGATATGCACATTGAAGTCCATGGAGTGGGAATCTTTTCAGTGGACCCGCTCTGATATATTTGTCTACCATTTTCTCCAGGGTCTTCAGGAGAAAAGATTGTAGACTTATAGGCCTAAAGGCTTTGGGTTCTTCGTAATCTGGTTTTCCCGTTTTGGGTATGAAGATTACCTTAACACGCCTCCATGTTCTGGGAATGTGTCCAAAAGCTATGCATGCTTTATACAGCCTGCAGAGATGGGGTCCCAGGATGGAGGCGCCCTGCTGTAGTAGAATGGGATAAATGTTGTCAGGTCCTGGCGCTTTGAACGGTTGGAAACTCCCCAAAGCCCATTTAACCTTACATTCATCTACTACCCTTTTCGCTATTATCCAGTCATATTTGGAGGTTCTTCTCTGCTGCTCCTTCCAGCTGACTGGATCATGAAAAAATGACGTAAGTACCTCTCCGGCAACCAAAATCGATATCAGGGGTCTCAGTAAGACGACCTGAGCCCCCCCACAGTGTCAGTTTCCCCAGGACGAGGGAGCTTATTTCTAAATCCATCCCATAATGTATTTTTAAACATAATTATGTATTAAGTTTTTATTATTTTTATTAATATTTGCATTCATTCTTTAAAACTATTCATAGCAGTTGTTGATATACAGTTAAAAGTGATCAAAGATTTCAACAGCTGTTTACCAATGGAGGGCTCAAGATTTATCGACATTACGACAAACTAATATTGTAAGATTTGCTTACAACTTTATACGAGTAAAATTTATGTAATTCTAAAAATTCAGATTTTAACTTAAATTGTTAATGTACTCGTATAGTTACAGACTCTGGTATTTTTTTAATCCATTTTAGCCCGGTTTTTTTAAAGTATATTACAATTTGTAATATGATATTATTACTATTGAATTAAAGATATTCAACTATATTTATTTGTATCTTTTAGAACAACAACAAATACAATTGATAGTATTTTGACATTGTCAATATTTCGTAGCTTACATTTACAAAGATAATGTAATCGTGTAATGGCCGATACGTCGACGTCGACGACACACTAAAGCCGACCACACAACTTTCCAATATGGAATATTTAGTGAACAAATCGCAATCTTTCAGTTTTTTGTTTTATGGCGGCGACTAACTGAAGTATATCATCGTAACGTAACATGTTCGATGCGAGCATTAGCATGGTCAAGGTGCCTAGTGCGAGTTGCATTCGCCATTCGATCACATAAACGAAAACGAGAATTTGTATGGCAAAATGTTAACACTTCTCATATGTCGCCAGGAGGCGCTGCTTCAATGCCATGCTAATTTTATTCGTTATTATTCGTTTATGTTATTCGTTTTCGTAAACGTAATCGAATGAATATGGATAGTAAACAAAACTCACACAAGGCACTCAGTACAAAGAGCCGAGCCACTCAGTACAGAGAGCCGTGCCACTCAGTACGGAGAGCCGAGCCACTCAGTACAGAGAGCTGAGTCACTCAGTACAGAGAGCCGAGCCGCTCAGTATAGAGAACCGAGCCGCTCAGCACAGAGAGCCGAGCCGCTCAGTACAGAGAGCCGAGCCGCTCAGTACAGAGAGCCGAGCCGCTCAGTACAGAGAGCCGAGCCGCTCAGTACAGAGAGCCGAGCCGCTCAGTACAGAGAGCCGAGCCGCTCAGTACCACCCACCTTGGTATCGGTCAGTCAGCATGACGTATCAAGCTCGCCGCGTACGTTACGTTACGGTTGAATTACGATGATACGCTTCTTTCAGTCTCTAGCTTTAGAAATTTTTATCACCAGATTGAACGAACGTCAGGCTATTTTCCGTTCGAAAAATAAACTAACGTATTCATTTACGTTTCACACATTTTGTGTGTAACACGTATTCAAGTTTTCGAACCGGAATTCCTGATCAGGAAACCCTCGGAACAATAACTAAAAGGAAACCTAATCAGGAAACTGTATTTGTGCGGCGCCTCACTCGCTTGTATTGTAACTCACGATTACGTTTAAAGCAGTTACTTAGTGATCGAACACAGATGTTGAGCTATCTCAAGTTTGCTTAGGCAAAATTTATTTCTTCCTTGTATGTGGTTCTCAATAGACGTTAGTTGTACGTACGTTCGGAGGTACTTAATTATTAATAGTAGTAGCTTAATTCCATCAAAATACAAAATTTATAAAGGAAACAATATTCTTACGAACCTTAAACTTACATGCGTCTAGGTGCGCATAACTTTTAAGCTTAGCTTTACGTTATAAAGCTTATTAAGCTTTAAGCTTAAAGTTAATGTCTTTCAACTAGATTAATTCAATACATTATGGCTTTACTGACAAACTGCTTATTTATTATAATATATTTGTTGATTCTGTATAGGTAAGTGTGCTGTACAATATTTTATTTACTTTGAGCATGCTGAGCAAGCCTTGAAAAATTCTCAAACTCATCCCACAGACACAATTGCATAATCTTTATCTTATCTTTCCGTGTCGTCTGTGGTCCATATGGTTGTCAATTTGACAATGTCATTCAATCACAAATTTATTGGGTAGGGTAATTCGCTCGTCGCGCTCAAACTTCTTGGTTGCCGTTGGCGTCAGAATCAAAATCATATCGTGGCATGGAAATTCGGAGTAATAAGAAGAAAGTGATGATACAATTGCCGGATTTGACAAGAGATTCCAAAGAAACTGCCGATCTTTGCAAGTATTAGCTACATTCAGATTTTTGTGACGGTGAGGAGTGTTGAGTGGCGGCGTGGTGGTGGAGGTGTGGCGTATATCTTCGCGTTGTTAAAATGTCATCATCATCATAATCGCTAGGCTATCACCCCATGTATCCTTTGCCAGCATCCAATATAAAATGCGAGCAATGACACTGTTTACATCGCGACCTTGTATACCATCAATCCTTATTCTCACTACTACGATACATCAGACACTATTCCATAAATTTCTTTATTCACATTAGTTCAATTTGATTCTTTCAACCCTTGAACTAACAAAAGTTTGTTTTCCCAAAAGTTCAACTTAAATATAATTTAATCATATGTGTAATAAATTACTATGAATTTGGAACTCTCTTTTTAGATGCCGACCAATCTGCAAGAGCCGCAGACGGGAATGGAGAGGCAGACAACAGAACACATCCGCTGAGCTTCTGCTTGAGCGGAAACCTCTGCCGGAGTGCTTCAAAAGGTGGCCCAAGGTTATTAATACTTCAATCAATAGCCAATCCTAATCCTCAGTCTTAAGACTCATCTTTTATCTAAAAAAACGACTTGGGTTCTCATTTCAATTTCGAGAGACTCAAACCTTGGAAGTCTTCGAGTTTTGACAGTAGTTTTGTATCGAGTCAAGTCTCGTTATTACTAGCAAGCTCTCTAAGACTCAGACTCAAGTCCCTAACAACACTAGAGTATCACGTAAGCTTTTTAAAAAGTGGGAGTAAAGACGTGATCCCAGAGAATGAGATAAGAAAGATATACCAACCACGAGTTTATATACCTTGGTGTGCGGTTGTGTTTTGTTTTTCTGCATTGTTCATAGGCAGCCCGCTTGACGGGCGATCCGCTTAATGCAGCGGATGCCACCCAAATACTTTCTATTAAACTTTATCGTTTGAAATTGACATGTAACACTCCCACTAATTCTCAACTCGTCAATGTAGAAAGTGTTCCCGAACGGCCCGTGCCCGCTGTTCGCGCGCTCGCGCCGCGTGACCGTCGTCCCGCGCGGCGAGCTGCACGAGCCCCGCGTAGTCAGGATCTGCCAGGCGCCCATCGACGACACCGTGGAGACGCCGTACTTGAAATTCGCGGAGGTTGCCAAAACACTCGGTAACTAACATGATACATTAAAGTATTTTTTAGAATTCCGTAAGATAAGATAAGATAAGATAAATTTATATAAATAGCAGGTGTTAAGCATATAATAGTGGGAACTGCAATTTTTAGTAGGTAATAGGTACAGTTACATAGAAACAGCCACTATGTTGTTTTTGTACCGAAATATTCAGTCAAACTGTAAAACGCTTTAACTCGTTTAAGATATTCTTTTTAATTTAATTTTAAAACAGCTTAAATATACTGAGGCTTTTTAATCTGTGGGCAGATGATTGAATACTTGGATACCAGTTACACAGGCACTCTTGTGATACACACTCTTGTTATTAATATTTCGTTATTTATATTTATATAATGACAAGACATAATATGCATATCTCTTCAGCAAATTACTATTATTTGTGCTTTTACGTTTAAATTACTAAATATTGCTTTTTATAAAAACAGCCATCTCTAACACATAAATACCCGTACATACAGTGTCAAATAACCCTTTCCTCTAAAAACATTTCTCAGAGTCTCATCAGAGTACATACTGTATAGTTCTCAAGCATTTCTTTTGTAGTTTTTCTTTTCGTAAGTTTTTGATGTGACCAGGACTTTAATCTGCTATTCTGGTTCGATTGTACGAGAAATGTCCAGTTTTATTTTATATTTTTCGAGTTATTCTCAGCAAGGCCTTTCATTTGATACCCATATTGTAGGAATGCATTAAAAATAATTAGTCCGCCATCTTGGGTGTGCCGCCATGTTGGATTTAGAATGACATCATAGAATTAACCATGCATTGTCATCCAAACTGAACGTGTATACAAAATTTCAGCTCAATCAGTTGAAGATATTTGCTTCAAAATTGAGTTTCAAGCTTTAGAAGTTCGCCATATTGGATTTAGACCGACGTCACTTTATTTTTTGAGTTATTTTCAGCAAGCCTTTTTATTTGATACCCATATTGTAGGAATGCATCAAAACAAATTAGTCCGCCATCTTGGGTGTGCCGCCATCTTGGATTTAGAATGACGTCACATATTAACCATGCATTGTGCTCCGAACAGGGGAGTAACCACGAGAGACGCGAGTATATTCGTCGCTACACGCGTCTCGTTTTCACAACTGCAATAATACTGCTATAAGAGCTCATAGTCAGGGGGCATTGTATACAAAATTTCAGCTCAATCGGTTGAAGATACCTGCTTCAAAATTGAGTCGCAAGATTCCACCATAACAAACACACATACATTGCAAGTTAAATAAAAGCTTGTAAAACGGTAAACTGACTGAATGACTGACTGACATATCAACGCACTGCCAAACTAGGGGTCAAAAAGAGGGGGTAAGTTTCTATGAAATTCCGTCAGTTTTTGAGTTAAATCTATAAAAAATGGTATTTAGCTATTTGGTTAGAAATTAAGAATAACGTATTTCAGGATTTTTGATAAAAAATGGTGGCAAAGTAAATCAATGTGGACGAAGTCTCGAGGATAGTGTTAGTTTTCATGTAATTATAATGAGATGGTTAACAAAGTTTTGGGCCAGGTGCATGGGACTCGGTGAAGGCATGCTGCGCCTTCTGCCCGTGCGGCGGCTGCTGCCCGTGCGGCGAGCGAGGCTGCAGCTACGAGCCGCGCGACGCGGAGCGCGCCCTGCGCCGGCGCAGCGACATGCGCGAGTTCGACGCGCGCGTCAAACAACACTTCATGGAGATGCCCATCATGTACGACAAACCCTAAGGGAAAGCAGTGGAGTAAACAAATACTGACATCATTATTTTCTTTATTTTCCATTATATCAATAACAAATATTTTCATTAAATTATTTATTATGAAATGGCCAAGTTTTGTCCGTTTTGCCAGATTTTTCTTTCAACAGTTAAAATACAGTAGCCATTAGAAACATCTTAAGAAGAGATAGCTAAAAGGGTTTGAGTAATTTTGTATGGAGAGGTGGACTATTTTTTACTCAAAAATAATAAAAAGAAAACATTACATATACAGTATATAAAGTACATATACCCCCCGAACGAGTGAAAGCTTCCTTAAGGTGGGTTTTCCTCTGACGCTGACCGCACGCTGACGGTTGGCGTTGATAGGTCAATATGTATGTAGTTATAGGTAGCGTTTTTGAGACGCGCCGACCGCTCAGCGCTGTCATGGACAATCGTGAAATAGACACCGGTCGAGTAATTGACGAAGTGCGATCCAGAAAATATTTATGGGACGCTTCGGCCCCATTGTATCGAAACAAAGATGCGCGTAACAAAGCCTGGGATGACATCGTCGTTGCACTTTACGTCAACGTTTCATTGGAAGAAAAACAACATTTAGGTTAATATTATTTTCTTATGTACCCATAAATTTGTACGGAACCCTCGGTAGCGAGTCCGACTCGCACTCTTGTCCGGTTTTTTCTGTTGCAGACGTTTTTTCTTTCCTAAATAGTACACGGCAACAATTTTCACTACCATCATAGACATTGTTTGCGTCTGTACTTCACGGTGATCAACGCGACTCTAAACTGGTTTTCCTCTCACGCTGACCGCTGATAGCTGACAGGTAGCTACATGCCGACTGTCAGCGCTGGCGGTCAGCGTGAGAGGAAAACCCGCCTAAAGCGCGCAGAATTTACACTTACTTTGGTAGGGTTGTCACATGACGATAAGATAAATGAAACAAAATATTTTATAAAAAAAAAACACTAATGTTGAAAAAATTTCCACGAGCAGGATTTGAACCTGCACCCTTCTGACATGCCAGGTCAGATGCTCTTCCAATTGAGCTATCGTGGCTCTAACCAGCCCACAATAAACTGGAAAAAAATCGCTCATCCTACTTTCACCTTCGAAAAAAATTAATACTTAAACCTACCTAAGTTTTTCAAAGTCATTTACTACAAAAAATTATAGATTTAAGATTTTATAAATTAATTAACGAACTATTGCTGCACTCAATAGTAGCAACAGTTCGGTGATTCAAATCAACCGGACTACTACTACTTCAAAGTTGCATTAGTTCGGTCGACCGAACTAACAACCGAACCACTGAAACTAAAGGAACATTTTTGTTAGAGTCAAGTGCCCTCCCCCCCCCCCCCCTGCCAGCTAAATGGTTGTTTTTGGATACGTGAAAAAATTCACGGTAGCTGTATATATGACGAAGTTAAAAGGAAAACTATCACATCTAAGTAGGCTTTACAAATTCACGAGTAACAGTCGACCAACTTATAAAATGTACTTGGCGCAATACAAATTACTCATTGGGAACTACTTAAATAGCGTTGCCAGGTGTGTGAAACCGGTAGTATCTACATTTAAGTATATGAGCCATCGTTAAATAAATGTTCATAAAAGCCCTCTTCTCAGAGTCCTCATTATTGAGATGGGCTACGGAACCCTACACTGTGCGTGGCCCGACACGCTCTTGGCCGGTTTTTTTTTTACCAAAAATGATGAAATATCACATAAAATTGACTCAATCGAACTGATTGTGCTTGAAAAATAAGAAAAATATCAGTAAAGGAAATGGTGGTAAGTAAAATTAACCTTCAATCTAACATTGCATTTATTTAAAATATTCAGTTAATCGTCTTTAGTCTTCATTACATACTTCAGAAATACTATCAATTTATTTACTTTTCTTATGGTACTTTAAAAGTTTTAAATAAAGCTTTCTTAAATGAGTAGATTAGCAACATACAAAACTTGTGTAAAACTATTAACAGTTTAAAACAAACATCAATATCTAAAATAAATAATTATAGAAATTAATTAAATTATACATTACAAATAAAAAATAAATACACCAGTAATATGTAGGTATAAATAAAAAAATACAAAATCAATGTATCGGTTTTGTTCTGGTCGGTGCCACGAGCGCGGTGTCAACGGTTCCTGCAAATTAAAATCAATGGAGCAGAAAATCAATTACTTTTAACACCGCCTCTGTGGTCTAGTGGTTAAGACCACCGGTCTCAGATCCAGAGATCCCGGGTTCGATTCCCAGCGAGGGGTACATGTTTGGTTGGTGGTAGGGCTTGTTTGTCCACCTGGCTACTATATGTAAGAGGAGGAGCCCGATGGTGAAGTGGTTAACGCACCCAGTCAGCGTGTGCTAATGTTGATTTTTACTTTTTTATTTTTTAAGTGCTTCTAAGTTCTAAGTGCACTGAAGTTAAATTAAATATTTATAAAGTTTATAAAATACAGTGAAAAAATTAAACGCCCAGCCGACTCAATCAGGAATGCGGAAAACCCAGGTACGATTCCTGGCTGGGTCGGGTGGGCGTTTAATTTATTCACTGTATTTTATAAATTTTATAAAAACTTATTTAATAATGTTGAGTTGCGAAACAGAGATCAAGAAAGTATTATGGGATAAAAAAAATACCTTAAACATTAATCTCGAGCTCGATGCTAAGTTAAGCTACTTCCGCAAAGGCCGCTCATCGGATGGGTGATCATAGTCTATCATCTATCTCGAGCTCCTCCGTGCTTCAGAAGGCACGTAAAGCCGTTGGTCCCGGCTGCATTAGGAGTCGTTAACAACGACCAATCCACACTGGGCCCGCGTGGTGGTTTATGGCCCGTTCTCCCTCCCTATCCATTCATAGGGAAGGCTCGTGCCCCAGCAGTGGGGCACGAGCGAAATAAGCTGTTAGTGACTACTGACCAGGTTTTATGCCATTACCGACAATGAGTGCATTTCATTTTCATTGCTTACCTACTGGACTATATTAGCATCGACTTAAGTTAGATGCTTACCTCTTTTCGTAAGGTTCTCCATGACGCGTAAAGCTGGGAAGTTCGACTCTTGATCTGGTGGAGGAGGTTTCCTGTGTACTTGCACCGAAGTGGATATCTCCTTCAACGCAAGGCATCCGTCGGTTTCGGTTTCCTAAAAAAAAATATACTTGTAAAATAGAGTTTTTAGTAAATAGCCAATGACCGATAGCATAGTGACATTCATAAGAGCTATTCTGTTGACAAGAGAGGAGAATTATAATTTGTCATACAAATTATCATTGTCAATAGTCACCCATATATCAGGTGATATTAAGGCCGACGATGAAAGCATGCTTCAATGGAAACCCTCAACCACTAAGGAACTGACTATCTTATCTCTGTGGGAACACAGCAATGCTGCTGTATGGGTTGAATGGACACACACCAAAAGAGATGAATGATAAAAATTTATATAATTAAAAATTACTTTTATTGCGTAATGAATTGTAACGCTAATTGATGAGTCGCGAGTTGAATGTAGGCTGAATCGAATGTAATAAAAATAATGACTTTAAACAAATCAAATGTAGGTCGTCACGTAGACCGTACATCTGGCAACAATCAAGTGTTTGCCAGTAGGGGAAACCAGCAACTTGACACAACAAGTACACATTTGATAGATGATGTTAGTTGCAGCAATTTGAAACTGCTGAAAACTGTTGTACATCATCTGAGCTTGCAACTAACAATTGCCTGTTGCGGCAAAATGGAAATCAAATTGGGTCTGTCAGCGGAGTGCCTTAGTGTTAGAACATGAGGCAGTTAAATTATACTTGAGCACATAAATGGAATCAGGCGTTATTTCACTAAATCACTTGTTCATCAAGCGATACCCGGTATCCGTTTCGGTGTGCATGTTCGCTTGCATCCATTGATCCTTCTGCATGTGCACATTTAAGCGGGCGAGAAGCTTGAGTGCCGCAAAATGCCGCAGCGGCAATCAGCAATCTCTCTCAAAAAAAAAAAAAGGGTGCTTGCGTACTGTACCCAAGCTTGATGAACGAGTGATTTAGCGGAACGGAAACGATATATTATTTCAATTGCATTTTTGTATACTTGAGTAAGTAAAGTGTTTTTTGCGATTTGCATCATCGTTTTTGATGAGGACAGCTAAGGTGTGGAACTCCCTTCCTGCGGATCTGTTTCCTGGCACGTACAACCTGGACATTTTCAAGGCAAGGGTGAACAGGCATTATCTAGGCATGTATGCTACATCCTAGGCCGCATCATCGCTTACAGGCGAGATCGCGTTCAAATACATACCTATAAAGAATTTTAAAAAAAAGTGTAAGCCTACAGGCATCACCATCATCCCCTCCAGACCGGGGTGGCTGTTGACCACCTCCCAGAAGCGCTGGCACTTGAGGCCGACCTCCTCGCTATCTCCCGGCTGCGGGCTGAAGTCGATCACCAGGTGCTGCGGCCTGAACGGCTCTCCGCTCGCTCGGCCCGCGTCTATCACAGGCTCCGATATAATCTGTTAAGGAAAATATGTATTTCAAATTTAAACATAGAAACATGAACCTATTATAACGGCGCCTGACCGGAGTGTAACATCGTTACGTAACTATAATGTACTCTGCACATCAGACTACCACAAACTGTCAAATATCCTCAATAGATTTTGAACTTTATGACTTGAACATATGGTTAAACATTTATTGAAGACATTTGACAGTTTTGGATAGGTTGATGTGCAGGCGTCTATCTGTACCATTCGCGGCGAGCTTGATACGCCATTACTGACTGACCGATAACAGGGCGAAGCGAGCGGCGAGCTGCGAGCGCTCACTGTACTGACCATGCGAATGCTCGCATCGAACATGATACGTTACAGCAAAATGATCCGATCAATCTCCACCTTTACATTTTTAAATTAAATCAAACATCTAGAAAAGACAAAGTTCAAAAATACAGACATACGTCAGCATTCCACAAATAAATAAATAGCAAAGAAAGCCATACTAGCTAATCAGTTCAACTTATTGTTGCTGTATAGTTAAAATTATTTCTTCGGAGCAGAATGTAAAAAGAAATTAATAAGCAATTCATAATATTTACTAAAATACTCTTTTAGTACAATATTACAATACAATAATCATTTGTGTGTGTGTGACCGTGGGCTTACTTGGACATTTTGAGTTTAGTACATTTTGCGTGTGGTGCTCATTTTGCTTTTTGTACATTCTGCGTATTGTTCATTTTGCGTGTCGTGCTCATTTTGCGTATTGTACATTCTGCTCCGAAGGAAAAATTATTGGGTATGTAAAAAGAGGAATTTAAATACCTATAAGATGGTATGTTTTGTTAAAAATTACCTTTTCAATGCACTGTGAAATCTTAATCTAATTACAATTTATTTTCAAAATATTCTGTCATGCTTTAAAAAAAATGAGACATAAGAACATTTTTGAGCTCCCTTTTCAAATTTACTAACCTTTGATGTAGTTTGGCAAATGGTTAAACACTTAAGTGTTGATATAACACGATCCAATTTTAAGCGTATATGGGTAGATGTGGGTGTGTTGTGGTAATAGAAATACAGTTCAAACTCACGTACACGGGAAACAGTTTATTTGTACGACACAGAAGAAGAAAGTTAATACAACACAGTACACAACACCAGATGTTATAGAAGGAGTGATAGATAACAGATAAAGAAATAACAGTCAATAGCGATAGATCACAGATATAGCTTAAGCAATGTAAACAAAGCTACGCGAGTACGTGCGGGCGGTAGTCGAGCGACACTGGTTTCACGTCTAACATTGATTTGCGACTGGCGGCGCGCGCGCATCCTACTGCGCAGGCAAATCGCCCCGTTAAGAACAATAGGACCGGTTTGCGGTGCGCTTCTCCAATGGTGTCAACAAGATGCGTGTCGATTACTGATTTTTAAGCTTTTGTATTTTGTGTGATTATTTAGACATTTATTGTGATTGTTATATTTATTTTAATGTTGTGTATGTATAAAATAGATTATAGGATTAAGTTTTAATGTTATATATATTTTTATGTAGTTTATAAGTTAATATTAAGTTTGTTGATTTTTGTATATAAATGTAAATAATTGAAATTAGGTAAAAATGTAGATTAAAATATATTTATATAAGTGTAAATATAAATATGTAGAATATAATATATTTATATAAATGTAAATATAAATATGTAAAATCCCTACATCACTCCCCCCCAGAGACCGTCACTACGGGCGATAGTAATTAGGAAAACGTACTACGCGACCTGATCTAGTTTTCCTGAGATCATCCTGTGTTGGTGTAGTTCTTGGCACTGTATTAGGAATAGTTACTGGGATTGGAGTAGGAGGTGGAATAAGATTTGGAGTAATAGGAATCGGAGTGGGGATTGGGTCAGCTAGTATGTAGGCCGGCTTAAGGCGGTCTATAGATACAGTGACAATTTTACCCTTAAACAAAATTTTAAAAGTTTTGTTATTACGGTCAAGTACTTCGTACGGGCCGGTGTAGGGAGGTTTTAAAGAACCTCGCAATGCATCGTCCCTCAAAAATACGTGACTCGAAGAATTAAGGTCCTTATAAATGAAAACTTTGTCCTTATTATGATGCGCAGCGGGAGACGGGTTAAGCTTTATGGCAAAATGGCGTAGGCGAGTGGTAAAGTCCGAGATGTCAGTAGAACCAGATGTAGCCGCGTGGAAGAATTCTCCAGGCAGACGTAAGGGCTCGCCATAAACTAACTCGGCCGATGAAGCTTTAAGGTCTTCTTTATAGGCACTGCGTATACCGAGGAGTACTAAGGGCAATGAGTCTACCCAGTTGCAGTCGGCGTGGCACATTATTGCTGCTTTTAATTGTCGGTGGAATCTTTCCACTAGCCCGTTACACGCTGGGTGATACGCGGTTGTTTTGCGATGTTTGAATCCGATCATTTTTCCAAGATATTGGAAAAGTGTGGATTCAAACTGTCGACCGCGATCAGTGACAATATCCGTTGGACATCCAAATCTGGATATCCACGATATTAACGCCTTACCAACGGTTTCGGCAGTCATATCGACCATCGGCGTGACTTCCGGCCAGCGTGTGAAACGATCCACGACAGTAAAACAATACCTAAAGCCTTGAGATGGAGGTAAAGGGCCAACTATATCCACATGGATGAAGGCAAACCTAGAGCGAGGTAAATCGAAGGTGCCAAGAGGAGACGACACGTGACGGTTTACCTTAGCGCGTTGACACGCTATACATTTGCGAGACCACTCACGACAGTCTTTGCGCACGCCAGGCCAAACAAATCGCTCTGATACCAATTTAGAGGTTGCGTTAGCACCTGGGTGGCTGAGGTTATGCAAGGTGTCAAAAACTTGCTTTCGCAGTGGTTTCGTTATAAAGGGTCTGGGTGTAGGTGTGCTGACGTCACAGTAAATCTCTGCTTTGCAGTTAGGAGTTGGTAACTTTTTGAGACGGAGTGACGATTCACCGTTCAAAAGTTGTACCAATTCTTGGTCTGCTGTTTGGGACGAAGCAAGAGCATTAAAATCGATTGGTATCGACACTTCTTCGACACGGGACAAAGTATCGGCAACGACATTGTCTTTGCCCGAAATGTGTCGAATGTCGGTCGTGAACTGCGATATGTAATCGAGGTGGCGATACTGACGAGGCGAACAGTTAGTTTTCCTTTCGTGAAAAGCATAACTGAGCGGCTTGTGGTCAGTGTATACCACAAAATGTCGTGCTTCCAACATGTGGCGGAAGTACTTTATACTCTCGTATATTGCGAGCAGTTCGCGATCATACGGAGAGTATTTTTGTTGGGAAGGGCTCAACCTACGAGAAAAGAAGGCAAGGGGCTGCCAATTGCCGTCCTTCAATTGCTGCAATACTGCACCCATAGCTAGGTCAGAAGCGTCTGTTACCAACGCAAGCTTAGCCTCGCTGTCAGGGTGCGCAAGTAATGCTGCATTAGATAAGCTCTCCTTGCTTTGCTCAAATGCAAGTAGAGTGTCTCCAGATAAATTGACAGGATGTGACGCTTTTACTGAACCTGCAAGCAAAGAGTTTAGTGGTGCTTGAATTTTAGCGGCGTGCGGTAGAAATCGCCTGTAAAAATTTAGCATGCCTAAATATCTTCTGAGCTGCTTTACTGTTTGAGGTGCTGGATAGTCTTTGATCGCCTGTACTTTGGAGTCCAGAGGTTTTGTGCCCAACTCGGAGATGCTATAGCCTAAGAAAGTTACCTTACTAACTCCAAAGACGCATTTAGATGTGTTGACAAGGATGCCATATTCCTTCATGCGGGTGAAAAGCTGCCGAAGGTGGGTCACGTGGTCTTCTGCTGTCCTTGAAAATACTAAAAAATCATCAAGGTAACAGTAGCAGAAGTCTAAGCCTCTGGTCATCTCATCGACAAATCTTTGAAAGGTTTGGCCAGCATTCCTCAACCCAAAGGTCATATACGGAAATTCGTATAAACCAAAGGGGGTTGTGATGGCCGTCTTCATAATGTCGTCCTTGAAAACCGGTATTTGATGGTACGCCTTAACCAGGTCGATGGTGGAGAAGACTTTACACCCTGATATGCTCTGAGCAAAATCGTGGATGTGCCTAATAGGATAACGGTCGGGGATTGTACGAGAATTAAGCAATCTGTAGTCACCGCAGGGCCGCCAACTGTTATCCTTTTTAGGAGCAAGATGCAAAGCCGAAGACCAAGGACTATCAGATGGACGTGCTACGCCGCTGTTAAGCATAAGCTGGAACTCCTGCTTAGCGATCTTAAGCTTATCAGGAGCCAATCTGCGGGGAGTGGAAGAAATGGGAGGGCCAGGTGAAGTGCGTATGTAGTGTACGGTGCTATGCTTGGGAGTATGAAAAGTGCCTGAAGGGCGGGTGATTTCAGGGAATTCCGAAAGAATATCGTGATACCTGGTGTTGCCCGACGAGACCTTGACAGAAAAAATATCAACAGCATCAGCAATACAAGCATTTGAAAATAAAGCAGTAGTATTATCAAGCAAGCGCTGATTACGACAATCAACTACTAAATTATAAAAGCTAAGAAAATCTACGCCAATAATAGGTTTCGTTACATTAGCCACAGTAAATCTCCACGGAAAGTTACGCCTTAAGCCTAAGTTTAAATTTAATTCTAAAAAACCAAAAGTGTCTATAGCACTACCATTAGCTGCACTTAATTGAAAGTCTGTTTTCACACGACGTTCGCGAAGCGCAGATTGAGGGTAGACGCAAAGGTCACTACCAGTATCAACCAGATACTGAGTCTTCGAGCTGTGATCGGTGACGAAGAGGCGACCTGAAGAGGCGAGGCAACCACTAGTCGCCATTAGCGACTGCCTGCGGAGTTTCCCGCCTTGTGAAAGTCACATGGCTTGATACAGCTATGAGCTTCCTGTCCAAATTTAGCATGATACCAGCATAAGGGGTATTTGCGGTAGCTGGAGTTCGATCTGGATCTATGACGTGCAGTTGAGGTACGTCGTTGAGGTCTGGATCGGATGCTGGAACATTGTGCCCCGCGAGTATGCTCATCAAGCTTCAGCGTGAGACGTTCTACCATCTTCTTCAGTTCGGCTATTTCACTGGATGGAGCATGCGTCACATGAGATGATGTTGCTACAGCTGCGAAGTTGCATGGCGAAGTAATTTCGTGAATCCGGTCAGCGAGGTCAGAAAGCTGTTCTAGAGTCTGGATGGTCTGAGATGCCAATACGGTTTGTACATTATTGGGTAGACGGTTGCACCAGATCGTCTTGATGAAGTCGCTGGTAATACAATTGCTTTCAAACTGACCTTCGAGGAGTGCAAACCAGATCTCGGGTTCTTCAGGAGAAAAAGGTAGCACTCTTAAATTTACTCTCTTGAAATCCGTCTTTGTGTCGGAACCAGTGGAAAGTCTCGCCTTACGTGCGTTTGTGTCGGAACCATTGGAGCCGCGCACTTTTTGCTTCCGGCGCTTGGTGACGTTGTCGTCGTGCGAAATGGCGGTTTTAGTACTATCACTATCACTGTTTGTACTCATCTTGTTCTTCGTGCTTCAGGGGTCACCAGTTATGGGTAGATGTGGGTGTGTTGTGGTAATAGAAATACAGTTCAAACTCACGTACACGGGAAACAGTTTATTTGTACGACACAGAAGAAGAAAGTTAATACAACACAGTACACAACACCAGATGTTATAGAAGGAGTGATAGATAACAGATAAAGAAATAACAGTCAATAGCGATAGATCACAGATATAGCTTAAGCAATGTAAACAAAGCTACGCGAGTACGTGCGGGCGGTAGTCGAGCGACACTGGTTTCACGTCTAACATTGATTTGCGACTGGCGGCGCGCGCGCATCCTACTGCGCAGGCAAATCGCCCCGTTAAGAACAATAGGACCGGTTTGCGGTGCGCTTCTCCAATGGTGTCAACAAGATGCGTGTCGATTACTGATTTTTAAGCTTTTGTATTTTGTGTGATTATTTAGACATTTATTGTGATTGTTATATTTATTTTAATGTTGTGTATGTATAAAATAGATTATAGGATTAAGTTTTAATGTTATATATATTTTTATGTAGTTTATAAGTTAATATTAAGTTTGTTGATTTTTGTATATAAATGTAAATAATTGAAATTAGGTAAAAATGTAGATTAAAATATATTTATATAAGTGTAAATATAAATATGTAGAATATAATATATTTATATAAATGTAAATATAAATATGTAAAATCCCTACACGTATAAGATGCGCCGGGGCAGTACCCACTCTCTTTTCATATGCTGTCCCACTGATGGGTACAGATCTCCCCCAAGACCTTCCAGTTCTCTCTTCCTAGAACAACCTCAAGCAGTAGTGACTCATTTAGAAGAATAAATTACCATTAAAATGGTTCGTGCTAATGAGCCAACCATTTTTAAAACGTCATTCAGTTAATGTCTTATAGAAATTATGTGATCAGTTTTACAGAAATTATATGATATGTAAATTATGTAAGTACAGCGCAAAAGATATGTTGTTAATGAGCTAAGGTGGCGTCCAGCCTTGACAGTTTTTATGTCTCATGAAATCACTTCTTTATATATATATTTTTTCCACACGTGTGTATGTCTGAACTCCTCCTAAACGGCTGGACCGAATTTGATGAAACTTTTCGTGTGTATGTGGATCCCTTGATGATTTAGATTCACAATTGGACCAATAGGGTTCTAAGATATATTTTTAAACCCATCATGGGATAAGAGTTTTCGCTCATGTGGACAAAGTCGCAAGCGGGCCGCAACTGTTATAATTTATTTATTTTATTTATTTATTTATTTTAGGATAGCTAACAGCTTGCAATTGAAAAAAGATAACAACAAAAATTATAACTTTAAGCTATTGACAAGCTACCACATCTAAGATGTCTACTTACAGTAATAGTAAAACTAAACTTTACATATTAAAATTAATTTTGAATCGATGACAAGTCGTCAACAACGGTAAGCGCCTTTTTTATGCTATTGATGCTGTCAAAAAATACGTCTATATTAGCATTAGTATTATTAACATACATACAAGTTCTTACGAGAAAACTGCTCTGTCTATAGTTGGTGTGAGTGGAGGGGATGCTAAATGGCTTATATGAATTGTTTCGGGGTGCTCGCGTAGGTATTTTAAAAGTAATTTTGCTTAACAAATCAGGACAATCTAGTGTACTTCTGATTATCTTAAGCAGTAATACAACGTCTGCGATATTCCTTCTAACAGACAGTGGTAAAAAATGAAACTTAGCGCAGCGCTGATCATAAGACATTTTAGGAATTCTGAATTTACAATTCAAATAACGTATAAATTTTTTCTGAATTTTTTCAATGTTAATTATATAAGAATCATAGCGAGGGTTCCAAATTGAACTAGCGTACTCCAGGTGGCTCCGGACGTATGCACAGTAAAGAATTTTGAGAGTTTTCATATGTTTAAATGACTTGGACGAGCGCATAACAAACCCCAAGGCACGGGATGCCTTATTGATACAGGTTATAATATGTTTATCGAATAAAAGTTTAGAGTCCAAAATAACTCCCAAATCCTTAGCTTCATGTAGAATCGACAACCTCTCATTTTTTAATTTATAGCTAATACAACATGGATTCTTTTTACGTGTAAAACTAATAATAAATATACTTATACAATATATTTGCCAGTATTTTGTGCAACTTGCCTCAGCCAGGCGAGTTAGTTTGAAGTATTTATTTCTAAATAATAAATTGAAACTCGTCGCCCTAGTAGCACTGCACCCGGGGAGGCGCGGATGGTTATGTGGGGTCCTCCCCTTCAGCTCCCGCCTCCCTGCCCAGGCCCGTGGAGCTTGACAGGGATTCGGCAGAAGGGGCCTACCCACTAAAATAAAAACCACTGTATATACCCTTCACGTGCCGCTGGGTAACTGGGACCACCGGTTTGGCAATCACCAGTATGAAACCTATTGATCTGCCTACTATCCTCAGAAAATGGTTCAAAATGAACATGCCTTGAATGCTTCAGTGGTGATTTCGTCCTTAACCGACGAAGGCGCTGACATCGGCAACATCGTCGCGCATTGGCAGCAGAGCATGGACAGAAGGAAAGTCAGGCAGTCAGCTACTGCCCCCGCGTACCGCCACAGGGTCACGAACCGTTGCGCCAGTGGGTGTAGGACATAGCAACTAACTGTGAACATAGCTATTCATCGTCACGATGTATATTAACTTGACAACTGACACTCACTTTTGACAAGCTGAGAAAGTCGTTCAGTAAAGAGTTTGTATATATTGGGTCTTTACCTATGAAATTGACGAAATACCCGAACAGTCAAAGAAATTTGGTGACTCGTTTCTTTGTCGCACCTCCAAAAGATGGAATAGTCTACCAGCACACGTTTTCCCTCTTTCCTATGATATGGGATCCTTCAAACGAGGCGTGAAGAAGCTCCTTGTGGGCCGGCAGAGTGAGGTTGACTGATGATGCGTTGTTTTCACACTGCACCAGTTGCCTTCGCGTCCACCCGAACCTACGAGCCCTGGATAACCGATGCAATGAAAAAAAGAGACGAGAGAAAATTTCAAAAATTTATCTTGTAAAACAAATTATAAAAAATCATATTTCAGCTATATTAAAAAGTTTTATCAAGCTCCTACATTTACGGTCTATCATTAATAGACTATCTATTTATACTATCTATTATCGATGATCTTTTTCGACTCTTGTTAATGTTAATCCTTAAAAATTAAAATTTAAAATAATTGGCTTATTTGTCTACACTTTGCTGTAAGCAAACCTATGCTTTCGCGTCTCCACATCACATCAAGTAAATGGAAAGCTCTCCTCAAATGTGGGGAAGGAGATTTGTGCTGCATGAACTTTTTGAAAAACGTTGGTTATGCAAGACTTTGCAATCCCAAATAGGTAGATACATAATTTTCGAGTACATTGTCTTTATCACGTTAAAGTACCTTCGTAGGCAAGATTCTTGAAAAATAAAAAGGATAAAAGTAAAAGGTGTACATTTTATTATATTTAAACATTAAAGATAGCGACTACGAATGAAGTAGTTCCAAGAACTCCGACGTCCTTCATGATGGCGATACTCCGTTTCTTTTCTTTGACTTAAGAGCTACTTTCGGTGGTCGGCCGGTGTAGCATTTCCCATTCATCTCTTTATAAAGCTGATTCTTTTACTTCTTTATAAAACACTACGTTCGCCTTCTCCTTAATTAGTTCCATATACGCTCTTTATGATCTTTCCCTTCCTTCAAGTTTCCAATTTTTGTTAAAAACATTCTTATTATCATTATCAGCTTTGGCACAGGCTGTTTGTACACCACTGACCACGACCTTTGGTTTTTCTTCATTCAGTCGCTGCATCCAACACGCGGACCCTTATTTTGCTTATAACTTACTTTTAATTTTCATTACAACTTCTCAAGTTCATCTATTGTAAAAATTTCGAAAAAGACGATCTACTGCGACACTATCGATATCTGGATGACATCGTTTTCGAAGGCGGGACTCTTCTCGCAGATCAGCGGGAATGTTTCGTTGTTGCACCAAATGTCGTTGAACTTCCCCGACCGGTTCACGCCGCCGCAGTATTGTGTTTTGCTGTCGGGCTTGCCGTTTTCCCAATCGGAATATCCCGCTTGTTGTAATGTTTCACCTGTGACAGAGACATGTTGATTATATACCTTTCACGAAGAGTTAAATAGGCTCGCTACTATTGCATCCACCGAGCCAGCTAATCTGTTAAGATCTCAAGAAATACCTTTGGGTGACCAAAATCAGGCTCTTTGATTTGGAGCGTACCTATGATGTGGGATGTGGTTGGTCCTGCTGTAAGCTGTAACTTACCACTGCCAACTTACATAGCGTCAGCTTGTGTGACATATCCCTATAGCTTGGACTGCAACACGATTACAGTTTATTGTTCTGAGATTGATAATGAATGTAGAGATAAAATAATTGAAGAAGATATGGAAAGTCACTGACACGCGTAAAGCGGGATTGCTACCTATCCAAAATTATTCGACTTCTAAGTATATCAATCACCTTATTTATCGTTAGACTAATGTTAAAATACGAAAAAGGAGCAAGTTCGTAAAAAGACTGCTGATAACCTTCTACAACCTTTTTCAGTGTGTGGTGTTGGTGTGGCAGCAATGAGAATAGTTATCGCCTAAAAGAGGCTTTGTTTTCTGGAAGTATGTACCTAGTACATGTTATACAAAATTTTCGTAATACAGATACGAATTTAAATTCAAACTCAAAATCATATCATAATCATATAATTAGAGAAATGTAAGAAGCCCGTTATATTGATGCTACCATGAATAGTCCACCACGAGCCTCGTTCACCCCAGTCCGAGAAGCCCACGCTAGCCACGTGCGTGTAGTCTGCCAACATCTTTTCAGGTGGATAATCTGCCAACAGATCTTTGATCACCTGCAAAACAAATAATACAGCTGCTAAACAAAAAAACATTCAAACGAGGCGTGAAGAGGCACCTTGTGGGCCGGCAGGGTGAGGGTAACTGATGCTGCGTTGTTTTCAGGCTGCACCAGTTCTCGTCGCATCTGCACCCCATATTCACTTAACATCAGGTGGAATGGAGTCATCTGCCGTGTTACGTATATAAATAAAATAAAAAAATAAAATAAAAGTATATATGGCTAAAAACTGCTAACCAATCTGTTTGTAGTTACTGTTTATTATAAACCAAAAACAAGTATTACATTGCACTTGCTTTCAGATTAAGCTTATCCCTAATGTTTAATTTGCATTCACATAATCTATATATTAATACGTGAAGCAAAAACTTTGTACTCCTTTTTGCATATTTCTCTTATTTTTAGTATTATTCACTATAGTTTGACTTTGTTTTTCTTAAACAATTTTTGACTTTTATTAGAGTACTGTAGTGGTACTGTATAACATTGTGGAAATTAAAACTTTTGCCTAAGGTAAATTTGTTAAACTTAGATTTTTTTACATGTGGTTTCTTCTATATTTTTTGTGTTTATTTGTGATGGAAAATGTCCTGCTATGATAGGGCATTTTCCAATATTTTTGACGCTGTAAGGGAGAAAAGAGCTGGACACTTGCTTTTCTTGCCGGTTCTTCTCAGTACAAGATCTCCCGCCCAGAGTAGACTTACGAACCGATGGCATAGTGACACTCACAAGAGCTACTTGTAGCCTAAACGGAATAAATGATTTTGAGTTTGAATTTAAATTTGAATTTGAATTTACGAAAATTGCACGGACGGAGGAGTATGTATAGAGAAGGACGGCAGAATGCTAATATTTTTTTTTAATTATGCGTATAAATAAATTAAATTAAATAAACATTGTCTCAAACATTTTTAAAAAATTTCAAAAATGGAAGAGGAGCGGCCGGAATCTGTCAATGCCAATCCAAACTCACATTCTATCTTTTTTAATTTTTCATTGCTTAGGGTACAATGCATTCCGTGCAGCCTTAATAAAATTACGGTCGAATTTCGGCCACTGGGCAACCACTAGTTAATATAATGTCGCAACGAAAATAGCACCTTAAAAGACGACTCGTACCGATATTTTCTTTTTGTTTGATATTGTTCGAGTTTGATTTGTATTCCCTGTATTTTCAGATGCTTTCTATAGTGTTCTGTAAATCAGCGGAATTTTATCAATATTTATGTTGTTATTACACCTTGTAATCAAATCTCAACAGAGGCAAGTCGCTTATTTCAGTCGCTATTTTCATTACTATTATTAAGAGTTATCTAAACTTTGTCGAAATATTAGAAGCATTTAGGGAAAACCGCCCAAGAAACAAATGGAATAAATTCTTACGTTCTTAGGACAATTACTTTATAGATACTATAGTTTAGTTGATCTCTTTATTAGTAAAGACTCTGTCGACACTATTCTACTAATCGAATTAGTGGTTGCACTGTGGGCAATACTGACCTGTGCCTCAAGCTGGCTGTTGATGATGACCAGGTGCGCCCCTTCCGCCATGCAGGTCATATAGCCCCGCGACCACGTCCGCCCTTCCGTGTGCACCTTGTAACACTTCCTCGTACGGTTCTCAAACTTGTATCCTGTCAATATATTTCCAAACTGTACGTTTCATAACCGCATGACCTTGACGCTATTTTGCATGTCTGTAACGACTAAATGTGAGGTTCATTACCTGTATTTTCCACCATTGTATGCACCATGTTTAATGCAAATAAATAAATATTCTATTCTATTCTATTCACACTGAGCTACGGCGAGTGGTCTGAAGAACTCTTTGACCTTATCCCACCTTCTCCCTTCCTCCATAGGAGTACGCGTGCTGCTCTCCGGAGTCACCGCTGTACTATCTCGAACATTCCATCGCACACAAAGAAATTTGGTGACTCGTTTCTTTGTCGCACTTCCAAAAGATGGAATAGTCTACCAGCACACGTTTTCCCTCCTCCTATGACATAGGGTCCTTCAAACGAGGCGTGGAGAGGCACCTTGTCGGCCGGCAGGGTGAGGGTGACTGATGCTGCGTTGTTTTCGGGCTGCACCAGTTGTTCTTACATCTGGACTCCGTTTCCACTTAACATCAGGTGGAGTGGAGTCATTTGCCGAGCTAGGTATTAAAAAAAACACACTGTACCGTCTCTCACTCTGATGAGTAAAGTCAACCCTAAACAGGTTTGAGGAACCATTTCGCTCCTCGCCTTATAAAGAGTGGTATTGAATTAAGTGTGGTATTGAATCAAGTGCGTATATTTTCAGGACTCATAGCACTAAACTTATTCAATAACGTAATTCAAATAATTCAGCATTTAAATTTTCGAATAAAATAAATAAGTCATGTTTAATCAAACTATATCAACTGTAAATGAATTGTAACTAACTCACTCACGTGAATTCATTGTGAAAGTGCGCTAATGAATGGCAAATACACAATTGTAGTATTGTTTCAAGCTACTACAATTGCATGTATTGAGCTTATTTATAGTCGTAATATTGTTAAAAACTCGCATATAAATAGTCCTTTTTTATATTCGTACGCTTTTCGTGTTTCGTGTGAATGTTCACGCATGAAAAGCGCGCTATTTAGAGTAAGGTAATACCTTACTCAAAATACCCGCAATTTATTCAACTGCGGATATGCAATCAAAACGTCAGAGTTTGTTGTCAAAGCTACTTCCAGCCAATAACAGAACTTTTCTGAGTTTGTATGAGCTTATATTGACCTTGTATGCTTGTAATAACAAAAAATATACTCAACCGTACATTGCATGTTAATGGTGAATTTTGATATTGGACTCACTCGTGCTCCTATTTACGGCAATCATTTGCTAAAGCGAAAACACAAAAAGGTTTTAAATATTTTTTTCATTGTCTCACCATCTTTTTCTAGTCCACAAACGGACATCTTCAAATCATTTTGGTCTTTCTTGTAACAGAAGAAGGGCATCAAGGATTGACAATCGACTGTATACACGGACCCTCCCCGGGTCATAGAGACACAGTCATCGAGATTAGTTGGTTCGACATTCCAAGAACAGGGGATTTTTTCTAGTGGAACACCTGTGTGGAGAAAAATAAGATGACATACAATAGATTTGATTGTCCAAAAAAAAAACTTTAGTTTTGTTAGCTAATTGTAATGTATAACGCTTTGTCACGGTCATATTTTACTGTATTATTTTTAATCTAAGATAAAGGTATAGTAATAAAAAAATCTCTGTTTATTTTATATGCACGACATTTTAAAACTGATAGCGCTATCAAGTGTCTGTAAGATTATTGTCAGTCTGCAGAGTCTAGGCCTTGCTTAGAAGTCTTACAAGTTGGCCAACTTATTAGCCGTTAGAAAAACGCTACTTGCCTTCTACTGAAGCATAGTCTCCCTTGGAGAAGGTAGCGTGGATACCAGTATACACTACTTGAGGACGAAACTTGGGTCCGTCCATCATCGTCTGCATCATTGCTTCCCGTAAGTAGTTGGTCAACGGCGACGCCAGAATAGCCCCTAGGTCATGAAATTAATACATGTTTACAGTTTTCTATTAAAACATTCCGTACCTTAGAGTAAGAAACAGGTTATAACTATTTTTATAATTATTATGACACGTCTGCCTTTGACGCGCTATGGGCCATAATCTGCCAAAAATCCTTAGACAGCGAGACGACGGCGACGCCGCGGCGGCCGGCGGGCGGTGGACCACGCAAGCGATAGCGGGACGGCGCCGGCGGCGTGGATTATTTTGAGAGGGACTTGCAATCGATGGTTTATTTGGCTTTTTCGCTATTGTATTACATTTCAAAATCATGAGGAGTGGCGGGAATTGGAAAGAGAATGAGAGAAACATTTATTGATCAAACACACACTAATAAACATACAAATAAATAAAGGTCAATCAGAACCCCCCTCTGCTGGTAACGTCGGCGTGCCAGAATAACCCTGATATATGATACCCCTTGCCCAATACTTTGATGAGACAGGCTTACTGCTACTGTAACTGTATACGTTTAGCTTAATAGCTAATAAATAAACACTTAATAGGTTTTTGCAGCGGGCTGGGTGCCTAGTGACAGTTTTATTTGCAATTCGATCACGTTAACGAAAACGAGAATTTGTATGTCGTTTGTTACTAGGAGGCACTGCGACAATGCCGTATAAATCTCCCCGTGTCATTGTTAATGTTGGAAGATCCCAGCATGAAGAGTATTTATTTGAATTTTTCAGTATTTGATATACTTTATTGTACATGATTGTTTGTGTTGTACCTTCGTAGTGACACCGCAGCCGTGCGTCGTGCCACGACGCTGGTACTATGTGCAGCTTCAGCCATCCCTGTGCACCTTCGTTGTACTTGTAGCCATCACGAAATGTATTGTTACCTGGTAAATTGACGCGTATATAAGAAATGGGGCGTTTCTAGCGCAAACGGATGTTTAAAAATTCCATCATCATCATCATCTCAGCCAATAGACGTTTACTGCTAGACAAAGACCTCCCCCAAGGATCTCCACAGCGACTGGTTTTGTGCTGCTCGCATCCAGCGGCTACCCGCGACTTTCACCAGATTGTCGGTCCACCTTGTTGGAAGCCTGCCCACACTGCGCTTTCCGGTACGCGGTCGCCACTCAAGGACTATTCTACCCCAGCGGCCATCAGTTCTGCGAGCAATGTGCCCAATGCTACTTGAGCTTAACAATTCTTCGGGCTATGTCGGTTACCTTTGTTCTTATGCGGATCTCCTCATTTCTGATTCGATCACGCAGAGAAACCCCCAGGTATAGGCATGCTCTTTGAGTGACCTTGAGTCTTCTGATAAGGCCCATAGTGAGCGATCACGTCTTAGTCCAGTATGTCGTCACTGGCAACACACACTGGTCAAAGATTTTCGTCTTGAGACACTGCGGTATGTCGGACGAAAAGATATTTCGTAGCTTACCGAATGCTGCCCAGCCTAATTGGATTCGACGATTAACCTCTTTGCTGAAGTTGGACCTACCTAGCTGGACCGTTTGTCCCAGGTAAACATAGTCGTCCACAATTTCAAGGGCAGAGTCCCCAACCTTCAGAGGAGTGGGTACGACACGTGAGTTCGACATAACATTCGTCTTCTCCATGTTCATTTTAAGACCTACTTGTTGAGAGACTCTGAGGTTGAGGTCACCGAGCATTGTGCCAAGGTCTTCCAGGGTCTCGGCCATGACCACTATATCGTCAGCAAATCGAAGGTGAGTGATGTATACGCCGTTGACGCTGATGCCGAGTCCTTTCCAGTCCAAAAGCTTGCAAACATCTTCCAGTGCAGCAGTGAACAGTTTCGGAGATATCACATCTCCCTGTCTCACTCCTCGCTGCAAATGGATAGGTTTCGAGCTCTGGTCCTAAAAACAGACTAACATAGTGGCGCTTTCATACAAACACTTCAACACTTCGATGTACCGGTAGTCAATTTGGCACCGCTGGAGAGACTGTAGCACGGCCCATCTTTCAATCACAAACGCTAAGCAAAGAGGCTGGTTATACTCTTCGGTCTTCTGTATAACCTGCCGCAGCGTATGGGTCTATGGTGCTGAAGCCTTTTCGGAAACCGGCTTGTTCGATAGGCTGGAAGTCATCAAACCTGTGTGCGAGACGATTCGTTATGACTCTCGAAAACAGCTTGTAGACGTGGCTTAAAAGTGAGGTGGGCCTGTAGTTCTTCAGCAGGATTTTGTCGCCCTTTTTGAAGAACAGTATCACAATACCTTCGTGGCACGTCTCTGGCGTTTCTGCCCCCTAGTACGACGGAATTAAATGGTGGGACGGTGCTTGCATGCTGTATCCAAACTTGAAACGAATCAGTCACCGGTAATTTATTTGTATTACATATTTGTTTTAAATCATTACAAAAAAGTTAGAGCACTAAAAATAACTCACCACCACAAGCGACGAAAGCCAAAAATAAACATATTAAATATACAAGAGAGCTCATTGTTGTGACTGAGAGCAGACTTTAAACTGATCAATTAGTGCTAACATTTCAGTTAACAAGGTAATATAACAGAACGATAAAGGATTAATTTAATTGTACAAACAGGAACTTGAAGCCGGTTATCAACGGCATTATAAAAATATATTACTAAACCAACTCCTGCCCGCAGGTTCACTCGCGATTTCGGAAAGTAGCGACCAGTAGCGACATGCTATACATGCTATACATGCATTCTTGCTAATTTGGTGCTACTTTCCTACAAAATATTAATGTTTTCGCGGGATAATTATAGTTAGTTTCGTTCAAGTATTTGTCTAGCTCTATAATTGATCAGTGGTAGGGAATGTTATTTGACAGCAGTTCTGCCTTTAAAATTAGCAAATATTTAAATTCAAATGCAAAATATTTATTTGTTGTATTTTATGGTTCTAACAATAAAACAAATACATAGAACTAAAATGCTGCGACGAACTGGACTCCTCTCAGCATAAGTTGAAGCTTCAAGAAACTGCAACGCAGATTTTGAGAACATAAATATATATATGCTAAATAGATAAATATAATGTTATGCAGGAAGTTGGATTTCGGAAACATAGTCATGTAACCAAGTGTAGAGAACACTATGCAATGCAAGGCATGCAAAATCATATTTACGTAGACTTACTTTTGCATAAAAAACTTAAATTTATTTTATTTTAATATTTTTGTTCATGCCTTCAATGTTTCGACTGCTGTTTATGTTTGTTCATGAGGTTGACGACCAAGAACAACGTATCAGCTTGACCTAGGGTTGTCACTTTACAGGTTTACTTAGTAACAAAGAACCTCAACTCAAGCAACTCTGCCGACGGCGTAGCGGTGGGCCGACCGGCAGTCGTCTACAGAGCACCGCCTCGCTAGGTCATTTAATTATTAATTGTTTTACATATTTTGTAGTAATTTAATGTATCGTGTTATATCTGTGTCCAAATGTGAATATACACAAGTGAATGAACTAAACATCTTTCTTATTATTTCCTTTTGATGAACTATAGGGTAACCCTCCTAAATCACTGTCCCTCATAACGAGAAAGTCGTGAAGGCAGAGACTGAGAATCAACGAAGTACTTGGACCTATTACACGAGGTGACCGAAATGTGGGAGGTCGAGTCCACATCAAATCATGCCGATTGTTATATCAGCGAACGGGCTAATCCCAGCCACATTGGGTAAATATCTGAAAATGCTGGGATTCGCCGGCGGTTCACTTCCAGCGAAAATGAAAAAGCGGTGGTGCTTGATACCGCGCGCACTGTCCGCTGATTTCTCTCCCTCGTGCCCTGACGCTGGCCGATTTAAATTAATAATAATAATAATAATGACGTTTATTTTTCCGCACAGTTACAAACATTATTTTAGAATTGTGATGACATTGACATTGACATTGAAATTGCCTTTTGGTAAGATTCTGCTCAAAATATACCTAAATTCTATCACCAGCTCATTATATGTCCCCACTGCTGGGGCACGAGCCTTCCCTATGGATGGATAGAGAGAACGGGCCATAAACCAACACGCAGGCCCAGTACGGATTGGTGGTTGTTAACGACTGCTAATGCAGCCGGGACCAACGGCTTTACGTGCCTTCCGAAGCATGGAGGAACTCATGATGATAAATTTTTGGTCACCCATCCGATGACCGGCCATTGCGAAAGATGCTTAACGTCAGCAATCGCAGACCGGGCGCGTTATCCACTGCACCATCGAGCTCCTCACTGCGCCATCGAGCTCCTCGATGCCTAAATTGCGACCACTTTAATTGTTTTGTACACTGCGTCCTTCCAGCGCCGGCGCCGGCCCTACGATAGGGCGAGTGGAGCGCTCGTTCCGGAGCCAAGAGGCGCCAAAGTCTTAAATTTGAAAACAATTTTAAGCAAAAAAAAAGTTTTTGGCGCTTTTTGAGATTAATCAGTAATATCATGTGTTATTTTAATTTTCGTTTTACCCTGATCTAGGTCTAGGGCCGCGATAGCAGGTCTAGGCATTTAATAGAATATATAACTATATTTATTTAAGCAACAAACAATGTACAAGATGGTAAAACACAAAAAGGCCTTTATATAGATACCTTACAGACCTTACGTATAAGAACTGAAGTTTATTTGTTTGTGTGTAGGTGAAGGTGTTGTTGCAAGTGCGTACGGGTTACTGTGGCCGCTTTCCATTCAGCCATTTGTTCGTTTGGCGGCTAAGAAATATAAACATAGTGTTTTAAATTTCATCCAAATAGCACTAGTTTTAGGTACATACTTTCACATTGAATAATAATGAGATCTCAACTCGATCAACATTTAATGAGGCTCTCGTTAGGCGGCTGGATCAAGGGCCTGATTCAGAAGGCAGTTCTCCTCGATACGGCACGCATTGTGAGGAGGTTGTCCTGTCTCTGGAGCCCTAACCACCGGTAGCTTGGACCCTGGTTCCGATGCTGGCGGACCCCTATTTTTTTTATATTTTTAAATGTTTTATTTATTTTGTTTAATATTTAATAATTTAAATTTATATTATAAAAAATAAATAAAGATACTAATAATAATGGGTATAATAATAAATAAAGGGTATAATAATTTTAAAAAATATTTGGAACAATAAAAATTATACATTTAGTGTTGTTCGTTAATACTGCGGTTAGTTGTAAAAACTGCGTCGCAGCACCAACGCTCGTCTCCGGTGATAATAGGGATAATCGTGTTTGAGCAAGGTTTTTTAAAGACAAAAGCATGAAGTTATCTATATCAAAATTTCAGATTCGTTGGTCTTGTCATACTCCTACAACTTTCGATGAAACTTGATGTATTTTTTCGTCACCTTCAGTAGAAAGTACGATGATAAAAAATCCGCTTCATAGGATAGCATGGGTGAGACATTTCGTCCCATCTAAAGTGTTGCGTGACGATCAGGTTCCTCAGTTATCAATATAAAAAGACCACTTGCCTTAGGTGAGACTTGAAACCATTGTAATCCGAGCTCTTCCAACTGAGCTACCGAGACCTATAATCAAAACCCGAGACATTGGCTTCCCTGTTAGCCGCTTAGATGTTATGTTCTGAGCTGTGTATGCGTTTCTCAAGCGCGGTATGTTAATGAAGCTTACCTTCTGGGTCTTCTCATTTTGTGATGCAAGCGACTTTACAGTCGCCCAGTGGTGCAGACAGTGTTAAAATGAAACTAAACAGTACAATTAGTTTTATATTAACATAATTTAGACTAAAGTTTCACAGATACACGTCAGTACTCCTCGTCGTTGAGGAGGCTCTCCGGCTTCTTCTCGCAGATGAAGGGCGCGATGTCGAGGTTACACCACACGTCGTAGTACAGGCCGTCGCGGGCCACGGCCCCGCAAATGTAGTCGCCGTCATTGTTCCGCCCGTTGTCCGGGTTCCCTTCCCCGAATGTGGAGTAGCCCGCTTCTCGAAGCGTCTCGCCTGGAAATCAACGTTGATTTTGTTAAGCTCGGCTAATACACATAATAATACACGTAATCCCAATCCGTTCAGCCCCCTGACTATGAGCTCTTATAGCAGTATTATTGCAGTTGTGGAAAAGAGACGCGAGTATATTCGCCGCTACTCGCGTCTCGTTTTCACAACTGCAATAATACTGCTATAAGAGCTCTTGGTTACCGCCCTGAACCGCTCAGAGAATCTAGTAAGGAACGGGAAAGCGCTTAGCGCGGATTGTTTACGACTGCTAATGAAGACGGGACCAACGGCTTAACGTGCCTTCCTACATAATACCTTATGTACTTATTGGACATAAATAACTTTGACTTAGACTTTATCTCAAATAACTATTTTGCAGCTTATTTTAATTGGATATATATATTTATTGCTTAAATTAAATAAATATTAACTAAAAATATCCTGTTACCGATTATTACTTATCAATTCATTTAAGTAAACAATACAACACTACCTATTATGTATTTACACAAATAAACCATAAACATAGCAATACAAATTTACAACACACCAATTAATCTTATTATACCTTCGAGATAGGTGTTCCTGTACCTACCTACAGCAAAATCAAAAACAGGAAATAATTCCAAATAATGATGATTTGCAATAAATAATTGAGTATATAATATGCACATGCACAAAATATAATTAGATTATTGAATCATGACGATAAGATTCTCCAAAACATCGAACCTAAAATATTAATTTAATTTGGTACATTGGTAATTTGGTAATTGATGGCTCCGGACACATTCGTACAATTTCCACTGATAGCTAATGATCTATACTATCACCCCTTAAAGGGATCGTTACGTATTTCCAATAACCCTGTATATGTATTACGCAAAATCATATGTAGATTTACTTTTCCATAAAAAACTAAAATTAATTTAATTACATTCAATAATTTTATTCAACCCCGACATGTTTTGACTTCTGTTTTTTTTTGGACTATGGCTGACGACCAAGAACAATGTATCAGCTGGACCTATAACTGGTTCATAATTTTTCGGGATTCTATACATATAGGTATTACCAAACATCCTGTTTACAATATTTAAATTCAACATACCATGAACAGTGTAAAAGACGCCAAACTCTCCCCAATCGTAGTAGCCGACGGAGGCCACGTCCTTGTACTTGGAGAAGATTTCTTTAGCGGGGACCTTGGCGAAGACGTCCTTGATGACATCGACTTCAGTGGCGCTGTTGATAACGGCCAGGTGACCTCCCTCCGCGATACAGGTCATGTACGCGTTCTTCCAACTCCTTCCGACGCGATGGAACTTATAGCACTTCCCGGTTCTATGGTCCATTGAGTATTCTGTATTGGAGGATTTGTGTATTACGACTATGAAAGATTAACATTTACACACACGTTCAAACAAATACAAAATATTGTTCATGAGTTTAATTTTAAAATACTGTGAAAAAGGATTAAAGCCAAAAACTTAAAGTATAGTGAAAACAGTTCGCATAGAGACGCTTTACTTCCTTTGTAGTTAAAAATATATTTCATTGCAGTGATTTTGATTGTGTGTGTGTCTCAGAACTGTAATGCAAGCTGGGCTAGTCCTGATTGCCCTCTAAAAATTATTTACTTAAAATTACTTTTATCATACGACATAAACATATGAAGTTATCACAAACGTGATTACTCCCGGGGGAAATCAAGAAGGGGGGAATCAGAACTAACCCCGAGCTGTTGTTCTGAGGTTTAGATAGCGGTGACAGTTTAGTTGTCGAGACATTACGGGTGTTACGGGTGTCGTTTTCTGTCAGACTGTTTCGACGACCTTGTTAAGCGAGTTTCGTCTTTGTTATCAGTAATCGTGCGTTCATAATTATTATTTTGCTATTTTTCACATAGAACAATAATTAAATTGATTGCTACCTACACTGTTTTAAATTGCTAGAATTTTGGGCGCTGCTTAATAACGGTGACAAATCGTATTGTATCGCATGCAACGCAGTTATCAAACGTGGAGAGATGCTTGCTTGTATAGCATATAGAAGCCTATTTCTTTTCGCTTAATTTAATGTGTTTGCCTATTTTATGAATGAATCTTGCCTTCTACTCTAAAAAGCAACAACAAGATCTATTCAACTATTATAACTAACTATATAACGATATCCAACTATTATTGCATATCATTCGTCCATAACGAGTTGGTCTAGTCTCGTTTCTCCTTATTTATTGTACAGACGCCTGCACATCAACCTATCCAAAACATGACAAATTTCTTCAAATCATTTTCAACCATATTGCTTAGTGCTAAAGTTCAAAGTCTATTGAGGTAATTTGACAGTTTGTAGTTTGGTAGGTTGATGTGCAGGCGTGTGTACGTACGATAGATTGATTGCTATCACGTGACAGGAATAATATATATGTCTTATGAGAACTCCATAGATGTTAGTAAACGATGAACTTAATCAAACAATTGACATTCAGAGTTTTGGAAAAGCGCATTCTCAGCTGAGCTTATCGTTTACTTGTTTGTTGCCTTCCTCATGAGACACGATTAAACTTAAATGTACACCTCAGCACCTTACTCTCGATGAATACAGCTTTTTCAAATTCCGGTTTAACAAAAAAACCGCTAACATTCCTGACCTTACCATGAACACACACAGTATTGTTAAATCAAAATAAACTGTTTGTATGTTTGTAGCATTGTCGTGTTCCGGCAGCCGGCAGAGATGATAATTATAGCCAGTGCCTCAGTAGTTGAGGATACCGGGTGAAGTGCGCTTCCACCATTGGCCTTATCATCACTTAACATCAGGTGAGATGAAGGCACTGCTTACGTAAGATATTTAAAAGAAATGCAATAATGTTATTTACATACTTGTTAGTGATGGTGAGGTTGAAAGTGCTGAAACGACGAAGTGGTAATGATGGCGAGTTCCAGAAGAATTTTATCACCATGTGCGATGCACGGGTTGAAATGTGCCCAAAGTGGTGTCAAAAGACAAGAAATAACGTGGCATGTACGCCTGCGACGGCAATGATCAAATACAAAAACACAAATAAAGATCCTCTGAATTAATTGCATGTACAGAGCACAGCTTTTATGCTGTGGCGGCCAAAAAGTTCAGCATGATCATCACCAGCTCAATAATGGATAGGTAAAGCGGGCCATCAACCACTACGCGAGTCCAATGCTGATTGGGGCTTCACATGCCTTCCGTTCCGACAGCTACTTAACCAAAGGAACCGCAGACCAGGCGCACATCGAGCTCCTTAAAGCCTTACATGAGGTTCAAAAGAGTGAAATGAGTATTAGTGTCAATCTTATGTCGCTTACCGTTGTCGACAGTGCCGCAGTCGTTGATGGCAAGGGTCCTGGTCTTCTTCTTGTAGCACACGTAGGGGAAGGTCTCTGCGCAGCGCACATCGGCCATGGTGCCGTTCTGCAGCATGACGATGCAGTCCTCGCTGTCGTTGTGGTTGTCGGGCTCGTCTGGGGCCCACGTCATCGGAATCCTTGATAGAGGAACTCCTGATAAGTGTAAAGTAGCATGATGAATTTCTAAACGAACATTCAATTCAATTAAATCATTTTATTGCACTTCTTATGGGTAATGTGAGCCGTTAAAGTATCGGTTTATCGTCCATTTAATTATATTTTCTTTTTCTTTTTCTTTTTATTACTTCTTTATTCAATGAAAGTGTGCTTCAGAATATTACAACTATAGTTCAAGATAATGATTATCTGTTTGTAGAATCTGATTTAAAGAAGGTTTTATGTGTTCATTCATTACTCAACCTCTCCAATATGTCCACTTATTTTTTTGAGTAATATTAGAGGGAGATGCATATAGTTTAAAAAGCTTTATTGATCGAGGTTAAAATACTTACTAGGTGTTAAAACTACTTTCTAGCAGACTCATACTTTAATAAAATATTGCCCATAAATTTACTGTACTCTACATTTTAAACAGTTTTCCTATGTACCTTCGATGGAGGTGTAGGCTCCTTTCGATATAGTGGAGTGAATCCCCGTGTACAGTCCGCAGGAGTCACTGTTCGTCTTCTTGTGCAGACTTATCATGGCGTTCCTCAGGTAAACGTTCAGAGGTGACGCTAGAACCGCACCTGGAAATTTTAAAAGGTTTTTAATTCAACGTGTCCTTAATTGTCTTGAAAAATAATAAAGAGGAGGAAAAACTGTGCCCTCGCTGAATTGTGTATCTCCACTCGGTCAATTGTCGTAAATGGTCTGCCGCTGTAAATTGTTGTATTCCGACAGTTAGTTGTAAGATTCTGTCAGGTCCTCATTAATTAAAGATCACGGGTAAATTCCACTTCATCACTTACCATCATGTGAAATGAAGGAATGTATGCTGAAGTCTTCGCATTATAACTAGTTATACCCAATATAACTACACAAATGAGACAATAATATTCTTTCATATAGAGTTGTTTTTCCTACCTTCCGCGTTGCATACTTTAAAGGCATCGTGGAAGCTGGCAGGCACGACGTGCAGCTTCAGCCAACCGGTCGCTTTCACGTTGTAAGTGTAGTCGAAGCGAAACTGACTGCTCACTGCAATAAAACAAACATAATGGTTTAAAACTCATTACTACGACTACTATTTTATAGTACCAAACATACAACGACATATTTCTAATACCGATGAAATATTTGTTGCCCACAAATGTCATACTTCTGGACACAGACATTTTCCATAGACATCATAGTAGGTTGGTGCTAAGTAAGCTAAGCTTAGTTGGTGCAGTGACTTAAGGTCAGTCTTAGCCTCCGATAATAAGAGCCTCCATCTGGGTCTGTTCGATCCGGCGCCATCTGCATTCATTGTAAAATAGCCTGATAGACTATTATCGTATCTTATTAGGGCCTGCATAGGGTTCCACCTCCCAGTACCATTTGGCCCATCGGGATATTTTGTGCAACCCCATCCTTTCACTCTTCTTTCTTTGTAAAGATGACTGCTATAAGTTTGGCAATATCTTTCAGAGCGAAGAGCATGACGTTTTCTGGTTTCGGTTGGGCGGATCGCACAGTAGAGGCTGCATTGACTCCGTTTTCTCTCCACATGCCTTACACAATAGAGGCCATTAAAAATAGCCAAAAATGTTTGCTGTTAGTTAAACTTCATATTTGCTTGCCAATTTGTAGTGTTTGTATATATTAAGATGGTATTATATATCTTTCTGAATTTTTGGTCCCTTTCCCTTTGGTCATCCAGGGGTGCTATTTTTAAAATATTCAAAAAAATTGCATAAAATTAAATACGATTGACAAGTTGACAAGCCTTCGTCACATTACTGTAGTTTATATTTTGGTTTTTGTGGCCTTTAGCTTTTCTATATAAATTTTAAGTTTGGGAAGTGTACTTACGTATGTAAGTACACTTCCCAATTACTTAAGTATGTACACTTTCGACTTTCCAAACAAGCAAAAGTTGATACTTCTTTATTGTTTTTTTTTTCATTTATGTGAGCAAGCAAGCAAGGTCAAGCCGCCTGATAAGAAAGGTCACTCATCACAACCTATCGACTATCCCAACACCGATGGTTTTTATAATTCGAGGGGTGACAATTTTGACGCCTTTTGCCGATGTCTTTTCTTGTCTATTTTTCGATCAATACCTATCGAATTGTCTATAATATAATACAATACTTCAAGGCCTTAGCCACGAGCACGACGCAGCGAGCGGTTTCTAGTTTCTTGCGCGTTTTACTACGGCAGTCATGGTTTACGGTGATAGAAAGAACGCGATGAACTAGAAATACGCTAGTCGCGTCGCAAGACGCTCGTGCTCATAGAGGAGCGGTTAGCTGTGTAGGTTGTCATATAATTTCCATTTATAGTATTAGTAGTTAATAATAGTCTATCAACTTTTATGCCCATAGGGAAAAGGAGAGTAAAAATTGATCAACCCGTTTTTGCACCTAGTTGTCAAGCCTGTGCACGGGCTGTATTCAATGACCTTAGCCTTGCCACTTATTGACATGACCGTGTGTGTCCACCAACAGATTTCACTTACTCGATAAACAGAAAATCTGATGTCTGTCATCAGTTGGTTCGTAATTGCTGATAAACGTATCAACTAATGTATCGTCATTAGCAAACTGGTACCTAAGAGTCATTAGAAGACCCGGTACACTATGGGCACTATCAACACCGTTGGATTTTGGAAAGGCCTGAAGAACCACCATATTAGACTTCTATATCGTCACTGGAAAGGCAACTTCGAGAAAAACGCCATTTCGAGAAAAACTATGCTATAATATAATTCGTATATGAGAACTAGCCAAGTTAGACCTTAGGCTTCAATATATTATCCTAAGTTATAAGAACAAATTAAATTTTCTAGGCACCCATTTAGATCTCACTTCTTTTGTCGTTGAAGTCAACAACCAAGGCATATATCATAATATTGAACTTGGCTCTCATATCACATTTATGTTTTTGAGGGTTACTTTAACGCCATCCACTTGATAAAAATAATAAGGCAAAATTACTTTAACGCCATCCACTTGATAAAAATAATAAGGCAAAATTACTTTAACGCCATCCACTTGATATAAATAATAAGCCAAATTGCCTTACATCCTTGCCACGTTAAATATGATATAAATCAAAATTACTTAAACTCAGTTATTCTAAATAACAAGAAGAGCAATAATTCTAATGCGACAATGTTTTTAATACAGCAAAAGGTAAATTGTACTTAATATTTTTTATTATTTCTACATAACATATTGTTGACACTTGTAAAAAAAAGGACACTTGTAAATAAATAAAAAATATCGCCTTTGGCTTTCAAAGTAAAAAAGTAAATAGTGTCGAATAATTTCGGCGGGCTGGTTAGAACCACGATAGCTCAATTGGAAAAGCACCTGACCCGGTATGTCAGAAGGGTGCAGATTCAAATCCTGCTCGTGGAAATTTTTTCAACATTTGTGTTTTTGTAAAAAATATCGCCTTTTTACGCGTTACTGAAACGCCAAATAAGTGCTCCGATTGCAATGTTTCCTCGATAGATCGACGCAGAAAAAATCGCTGATTCCGATTATATATATATTATATAACTCAATATGGCCCATTTGGCGTTTAAGTAAATTTGCCTTTCCAGTGACGATTATGTTTTTAAAGTTTTTAATAGTTTTATTGTAAGTAAAGTAGGTATTGTGCGCATGTGACCGGTGATTGGAATTGGGAGGCTGTATTAAACCTATATAATAGACTCTGGAATCCTGCTCTATTAATAATCCTCGCTTAACATCAGGCAGGGCAGAGACACTTGCTTATCATTCTATAAAATAAAAAAAATAAAAAAGTTTCACGATTGCATAAATAACATCGAGCTATTAATATCACCGAATTTAATACCGGCATTTCGTGTATCGGTAATTATATTGTCTTTGAGGCCGTCAAATTGAAATATCTAAACATTATCAATCGCAGAATAAGAAATTTTCCAATTTCGGGAAATACTAGTATCAATTGTTTCGGTGGTAATAACAGCTCCTTGTTATGCCCCATCGTGAAGTTTAGGTAAATATAGTTTAACTATTCTGATCACTGCTAATAACTAAGGTTTCTTGCATCTTTAAAGAAGGATTTTTTTGTACAACTATACATTAGTTATGCATTAAAATATGCTACACATAGCGTAACAGTAGCGCTAGGCTACTCTAGACTAAAATTTAAAAATACTTTACTTCTTTGGTCCAACAGAAACCTTAAATTTCATCGGTACATGCTTAGAACAGAACTATGAAGATTAAATAAAAGTATTTATTTACAATGATAACTATCTAACTATATAATTGTTATATCTGTTGCCTCAAATTAAATAAAACTAAAATTAATAATCTAATTCATATGAAAATATTGTTTACGTGTCACTTATTTGGTTACTTTTGTTTGTTTTGTAAAACTGTTCATTTACGTCGACGACGGCAGCGCCACCTCTCGCCAGCCGTAGCAACATTACAATCTTATCAATAAACTTGACACGGAATGACCCGACAACATTGACCATCCAGAGACACGTAGAAACAGTACAACAACAAGATATCCATACCTGTCGCTATTCCGGCAAACAAAAATCCAACTAATGGTAGGTACGTCGCCATTTTGAACTGGTAAACAAACCGCCAGCCACCAGTTTGACCCTCTGCCTTAATCACTAACACTCCGCTTGACACACGCTAAACATACTCAGCCTCTATCAGGCGTAGCGTTTCCAAAATGGTCAGTTTTCCGCAAAAAATACTGGTTCGCGCAGAACTGGTTTCCGAACTGGACATACACACGTCCTGCTGATCAGAGCGCTGCTAACGACTGTCTCACTCGCTCATAATTGGCGGAGCTTACGCGCAACGAGTTACTCAACATACAGACATAAATCCCATTTTTTCTTAATTATGCTAAACTACCTCCGACATTAAGATTGTGACACTGCTACACAAAAATATATTTCCCAGCATATTTTCCTACTACGTTTCTATTTTGACGTAAATAATCAAATAGATGCAGTCTATACCATTGCATGTATTTTATAAGTAGGTAGTACAGTCAACAGGAAAATTATCTACAAATTCTGTCAGATTCATAAAAAAAGGTGTATCGGGAAGTTCCTGTTCTAATAATAAAACCACAGCGTAAATAATACTTGTTTGTATAATAATACTAATCATATTTTGCTGTTACCCATCGAAGGATTTTACAGAGTAACCGGAATTTATAGGGGGCGAAACACTTAGGTTCCTCAAGCCATGTGTTAACCGAACGACCCTCGAGATAGTGGGATGTACAAACAAACTTTAACACTTGCAGATACGGTTTCTTCGTAAAATAATTGTAAAGTTTTTAACTTTTAGCTGCAGCTTCATTGATAACAAAGGTCATTAACTATCACTATACATAAAAACAACAACAATATATTAATTTATAAAAATAATATCACATACCGTCAAGAGGAAAGTGGACCCAATTGAGGTTTTCAATTAATAATTCTTGTTTTTACAGGAGTTATCACAATCTTCTCTCCGCCTTAACTAATATAAATAGCAGTATTATCATGTTTCGTCAGTATGAGGTAAGGAATCAAGTCAAGTCTTCGGAGTGTAGTGCGCTTAAAACTCTTTTTCTTCACTTAACATAAGATAAAATAAAATAAATAAAAAATTGTTTATTTGTCTCAAACATAGGTACAATAAAAAAAATAACAACGCACATTGACCAACATAACTTAACGTTAAGACAAAAAGGTCTAGACTCCGTGGCTGCAGGGGACCCGCAGCCTCTGTTATTCTGCCATAACCAATAACAATAAAACAATCGGTGAGTATATTACTTAATCATAAAAGACGCGGACAGCATACGAAATTGCAAAAAAAAAAATACACGTACACAAAAATCCACTTATTACAAACAGGAGCCGGGCGGCTATGCAAATCAATGATAGACATATTCTAAAGCCGATGCCAGGGACTCACATCGGGTGAGCTGAAGGTGAAGCTTCCCCGTTATGATAAAAAAATAAGGTATCCACGTCACATTTAAATGAAACAACAATACTTTGAATCCTGATTTCTTTTTAATAATAAAGCAAATGGACTAGTGTACACTGTTACAAGCTGGGTAGCGTGAGTTAGTTTCAATTCTTTTCCAGGGGGCTGCTTGTCTAATTTCAACCTCTATCGTAATAACTTTAAATTTAACATTTGAAAGCTGTTCAAGAACTTCAAACGAACTACTTCACAAATGTCAGTGATTGCGATCGCGACGCGATTTTGAATGAACGACATCGTCAATTTGTCTTTTATTTGGAATCGTCTATGCAAAATGACAAGCGTTACACACCTTTGGAAGGTAGGAAAGAGGTTGAAATTAGACAGTAAGCCCACAGCGTTCTGTTCTTTATTGCTGGGGAGTCATCTCGCAGATAAAAGAGAGCGGTGCCTGGCAGGGCACGTCGTTGAGCAAGCCCCCCTTCGGGTACCGCAGGATGCTGCCGCAGTTCTCTCCCCATTTCTCATCGTACTGCGCGTTGTTCGGTTCGTTTTCAGACCATTGATCATAGCCAGCCTCTTTCAGTGTTTCACCTGTGAAAAATATTATGTTACTTACGTTCATTTTGTAGGTTGAAACGTTTGATGAATACAACGTTTGATTAAACATATATGCACACTCTCACGTCCTTCTCCAATTTTGAGTAAACTCGCCGTTAGTGACCTCGACGCCACATTTAACATAGTAGGGCAAAGATCATTAATCAAAACCAGGCTCCGAGGTGGATCTATTCCACATCAGCATTATAACATCAGTAATAGGTTACAAGCCGATCGCCTGATGTGCGAGCATCTTGGAACACTTGTCCCTTAGTCGGCACTTACAAGCACGTAAAGTTAGGCAGCTGATACATTCCTTTCAAGTCCCATACCAGCATAGGATGAAATTTTAGGTGGTATAATTAAGTCCTGCTCTCAATAGCTCATTATAAGTAGTAGGGAAATAAAGGAGAAGTTCCTTAGTGGGAGTGTGTTCCGGGTAAAGAATACTAGCACCTTCGTTCGGCCTTATCTCACTTACCATTTACCATCATCCTCACGTACCATCAGTTGAGATGAAGGCTTCAATATAGTAGAACGAAGTAAAATAAAACAAAAAAGAACGAAAACCTCAAAAAAATAATACATTATTACCATGTATTGTTAACCAGAGATTGTGTTCATTGGAATCCCTAAATCCAATGGAAATGGATAGCCTGAAATTTGACTTAATGGTGTTTTCTGGATTTTGTTTAATAAGATCTTTAAAAACTTCTGCTTCAGCCGGACTGTTGATGATGGCCAGGTGGCCGCCCTCGGTGGCGCAGATCATGTACGCGCGCGCCCAGGAGTGGCCCTCGCGGTGGAACTTGTAGCAGCTGCCCGTGCGGTTGTCCAGCTTGTATTCTGTAAACAGATTACATATGAATTTTTTACTTTTTTTATTTTTTAAGTGCTTACACAGTACAGTTGATAGTTAATGGCTTAATCACCGCGCTTGCCAAATGCAGTTTGGTGATCAAAAACCCGGGCTATGCATCAGAAAATCCGAAAAAACACTTTGCCCGACCTGGGAATTGAACCCGGAGCCTTTGGGTATCGTGCTGAGCGCTCTGCCACTCGGCCACCGAGGCGTAAACTGTACTTAAAAAGAAAGTTGAATCGTTATCCAAAACTTAAAAAGTATTTGTAGCGTGTCAGTAGTGACAGGTTCATCTTCGCAAACTTCATGCTACCAGAAATGCTAATGCGAAACATTCAGCGCCTAGTAGTACTCCTCTCAGAACGCCTTATATATATTGTTCCACCCTGGGACCTAAGTAAATCAGTACAGAATTTCAAAAAGAAACATTGTACTGTATTTTTTAAAATTGTTCAGTGGATTTAATTATTTTCTATCACGCGGACCATTACCGATGCTCTCACGGACCATCTGTGGTCCGCGGACCCCTATAGATAAAATACATAGTGTCCACACCTATAACTGTAAACCCAATTATGTGTGTCTTCCTATGTATGTATTTTTAGTTTTTATAATAATTGCAATCTTATTAATCATAATGTTTATTATGTTGGTGCTCGATTGAAATTAGCCATAACACGGTTGTGTGAAGGCAACATAAGCAACAAGTTATCTCCAAACCGCATCCAGTGGCTATTACCGTACTGTGTGGCTTTGCGTCAAGTGCTGCAATTGAGTGCCAGTGGCTACAAAACACCACGAATCTGCTTTAGCGGGCGCGACGTTGTGGATGGTCCCAATGTCCTCATGTGCAATTAATTGTTCATATTACAGCCTCGACTGTTCTACTGACCTCGATCATCAGTACCGCACTGGTTGAACTGCGTCAGCTCTTTCTTGGATTTGTAACAGATGAAGGGGTACGTGTTGTTGCAGCTCGTTTTTTTCATGCTGCCTTCGATGTTCATGAGGATGCAGTGCTCGTCGCCATTCGTGTTGGGTTCGCCGGGAGCCCACTTGATTGGTATTTTCGGACCTAACGGCTTTCCTGAAAATCCAAAACCTTATCAATGTCTGTTAACAAGTAATTTTCAGTTTCATTAAAGATTTAGATAGACAGATATAGGAAGGAACTTATATTTCAAATCAGAGAAAACTCATTGACATAATAGCTTAGAATTAATGGAAATGCAATTTATTAGCCCTATCGTTTCATAGCGTTTCTTTTCGAAACAACCAGACAGGTCGAGAGAAGTTTACTATAAATTAGAATATTACTGTGTTTTTGTATGAAATAGTTTAATGTATAAGTACGCAAAATTAAAACTCTTAATTCGGTTTCTATGTTGTTTTTAGAAGATCTTTCCAATATATAATCCAATATATAATCTTTCCAATATGTATGCCGAGTATATATATATATATATATGCCGGGTATAGAGCCTTTGCCGAGTTTATTTTCTGGTTCTTCTCAGTACAAGGTCTCCGATCTCTCCATTCACCTTTTCTCTCACCTATAATAGACTTCCAAGCAGACGGCATAGTGTATTTCATAAGGCTAAATTGAAGCGTAAAATAAAGCGTTTTTTTTAAACATAGGTAAATTACGATGCATGCTCGATGACGCATCGGTTGGTCTGCGATTGCTGTATTTTGCAACTTTCCGCATTTAAGGCCGGTCATCGGATAGGTAACCAAAAGTTTATCATCTCGAGCTACTCGTGCTGCGGCAAGCACTTAAAGCCGTTGGTCCCGGCTGCATCAGCTGTCTTAAAATAACTACCAATCCGCACTGGGCCCGCATGGTAACTAATGGTCAGTTCTCCCTCTGGAGAAGGCTCGTACCCAGCAGTGGTGACACAAAACGTTCTGGTGATGATGATGACGCATACCTTCTACGGAGGTGAACACTCCCGCGGCGTAGGTGGCGTGGATGCCGGTGTAAATTCTATCTGACAGCAATCCCTCCTCCAACATCAACGTAGTCATAGCTTTCCGGAATGTGGTGTTCAAAGGCGATGCTAACACTCCCCCTGGGATGACAAATGGTACGTAAACAGAGGTTATTAGAAATACAACAAACCAAAAGAAAAACTAGAGGGCCTAGAGTGGCATAATGTTTGTACAATAGAAATGGAACACCGACGTTTTAACCGCTCATGTGGTCTAGTGGTTGGACCACCGGTCTCAGGCAAAGACAAGTCTATGGTATATGGTACATATTTGTGTACTCGGTTTGGTTGGTGGTGGGGCTTCTTGTCGCCTGGCTAGCTACCATCTTATCTAAATATGTCGCCATAACATCAATGTCGATAGCATTGTGGTGTTCCGGCAGCTAGATATAAGATAGCCAGCCAGCCAGTTATGGATGCCGGGTGAAGTGCGCCTCCACCTTCGACCTTATCTGCACTTAACATCTGAGATGACGGCGAGTCATCATTTGTCGAGGCTCTCTGAACCTTCAAAGTTACTCTACATTTCAGTAATAGCTGATTTGACTCTTACCATCGTAGTGGCAGGTGAGCATGGCTTCCTTAAAGCTGGTTGGAACTGGATGAAGTTTAAGCCATATATTCGATTCCACGTCGTAAGAGTAGCGGGAACGAACCAAAGCTGTAAAAAAAGACACAATTTCACGAATTTTGTGGATCTGGGTATTAGATTAGACTAGCTGACCCGGCGGACTTCGTACTTTGGTTTGACAGTTTCCATGACAACAAAACAAACAAATCATTTTGTATTGGAAAATTAAATCGTTCGTAGTATTTACCGTTACTTATTATTTATGTTTCTCACCGTTTAAACCTTCCCTGAACTTCCATAAATATTTCAAAATCAAAATTAGCCAAATCGGTCCAGCCATACTCGAGTTTTAGCGAGACAAACAAACAGTTTTATTGAAATTCATGCTCATTTGAAGGTTTTTAAGCTTAAATCCGTTAAGAAAGGATTTTTTCCGAAATTCTATCCTTACCATTTAAAATTTCGAACTCGACGTCCCTACGAGGCCGTGTCCTAAAAGTGCATAGCCTCTTTATGCCTAAAACCTTCACATGAGGTACTAATATCTAGTACGGTGACTTTCGAGACGTTTTGGTTGAATGCTCTAAGTTCTAGACATTCCAATTTTAAAGAGTATTTGCGTTTATCAGTGAGTTTAACCTTTTTTGAATAAAATCGGATTAAGTTTTCAAACATGATGTCAAATTAAAATGTAATTTAAATCAAAAGCACTAAGAAGTATTGATATCAACTTTGAAGCAAATCACCGCCAGAATAACTTTCTACCCCTTTTTAACCCCGTTAGGGGATGAATTTCAATAAAATATAATACATGTTTTCCAATTCTGTTAAAAAAGGATTACGTATGCAAAATTTTTAGTAGATTGGACCAAGGAATCACGTTGTCCCATACAAACTTTGCCCCCTTTTTCACCCCCTTAGGGATAGAATTTCGGAAAATCCTTTCTTATCGGATGCCTACGTCATACAAAGAACGACTCTACTCTACGATCAGCAGCTTAGGCTGTGCATTGATCCGTCAGTCATTCAGGACAAAGCATTTATATGTATAGATGGTGGGGCAAAAAAATTGTAATACATTGTTTTCTAAATATATTTTTTTATTTAAGAGCTGGGTGAGAGTAATCGCGGATCGTGCTCAGTGGCATGAAATTAAAAAAAATCAAAATTCAAAATCATTCATTCAGTTTAGGCTACAAGTAGCTCTTGTGAATGTCACTATGCCCACGGTTTTTAAGTCTACTCTGGGCGGGAGATCTTGTACTGAGAAGAACCGGCAAGAAACTCAGCAAGTGTCCAGCTCTTTTCTCCCTTACAGCGTCAAAAATATTGCAAAATGCCCTATAATAATAACAGGACACTTTCCATTACAAATAAACACAAAATTATAGAAGACAACCACAACATGTAAAAAAAAATCACAAAATAAAAAAAACTAAGTTAACAAATTTACATCAGGTAAAAGTTTCAATTTCCACAATGTCATACAGTACCACTACAGTACTCTAAAAAAAATTGGTTAACAAAAACCAAGTCAAACTACAGTAAATAATATTAAAAATAAGATAAGTATGCAAGAGCACACCAGCCTCCACAGGCAGCACCCGTTCACGAGTTTGACATATGAATCAGCCATCGCTTCGCTCAACCATATTTTATTGAACGTAACGACCCGACGCACACGCCACCACCGCAGAGACAAATAAAGAGAGCATGACATACTCAAGATACTCTAAATAAAAACTTAATGATCTATATAACGCAACGCTGTTTGTTATCTGTAGGACACTGCTGATAAAGGCTATCATATCAGTATAATAGTTATATAATTAAATTTTATTATATTAATTCAATTAGAGTATGTGTTTTTCATTATAATCAGGCTGTTTTATCATCTAAATATTCTTTGACTGTATAATAAATAACCTTTTATAAGTAATAAAGACTTCACATGTTTTTTAAACTTATCTAAAGGTAAATCTAGTAAAGTACTTGATATTTTATTGTAATAGTGTATACCTTGCCCCAAGAAAGAACCAAGAACCTTCTGTAACCTGAACAGTGGCATTACAAGTTTTGTCTTATTTCTAGTATTGAAATTGTGTACGTCACCATGTTTAGTATAGGAGTTGATATTGCAACGTACAAAAACTATACAATTATAAATATATTGAGATGCAACTGTCAGGACACCAATCTCCTTCAAAGATTTCTTAAGGAAGTTCGTGATCCGAGTCTATAGATTGTTCTTATTGCTCGTTTCTGTAAAATGAATATAGTTTCAATATCAGCCGCTGTTCCCCACAGTAGGACGCCATACGACATGACACTGTAAAAATAACTAAAATAGACTATTCTAGCAGTTTCAACGTCTGTTAATTGTCTAATTTTTCTAATGAACTTGGAGAGGCCTATATCCAGCAGTGGATTAGTTTAGGCTTATAATGACCATGATGACGATGATAAGATTTTTTTATACAACTCACGGGCCAGAGACGAGTACAGTAGTACGGCCGCGAAGTACCCGCGACATCCTTCACGCATAGTTCTTGGATGACGAAGCTTCGTGTAAAATGGCTCTGCAAGGGAAAACCCAATATCATTCATGCACGTTATGCAACGACGACTTTATTGTTTCTTTAATACTAAGTCGCCGATAATTATTCGTTGGTAGTTCTGGTATGAAAGTATAGTTTCAGGATGGTCCCAATTATTTCACCTAGCGAATAACACAACATATATACAATTACAATTATACGGTATACATTTTGGATCATAGTGTACAGGTAAACTCATCTCTAAAAAGTGATTCCTTTCAGCAGACCATGGTGACAGGTTAAAATTGAAGTAGCTAACTACATAGTTAGATATACACACAATAGTTTTTTTATGGAAAGCTGGCCTGCTTAAAGCCAAACCTGTAATAACCTGTAATGTTGGTTGTCTGGTATCGTGTTTGATGATATGCACAATACCAGCAAAATCCAGCGACCGTACGTTACCTTTTTTTATTACAGGTGAACATATTACGTGTACCCGACCCAGAAGGTGCCTGCCTGACGGTTACCTGCCTTTTCACATCTCACTGAGAAGAAGAGAAGCCTTAAGTCAGCTGTCAAGAAAGAAACCCAAGACAGCGGGTGAGACGGAGGGGGATAGCCTGGCGGCCATGCAATCCGACAGCAGAAGGCTGAAGTGGCAGTTGCGGGACTTGACACACTTGGGAACTTTATTTTTTTGAGAGAGTATTGCTGATTGCCTCTGGGCATTTTCAGCTTCACCTGGCTTTTTGGCGGCTGCGAAAACCTTAAAGTGTTCCTGAAGCAATGTGAAACTAATCACCGTCAGAGGTTTTCTAGAGGGAACGGCAACACGCACTAGTGCGTGTCCCCGTGCCCTACTAGATTCTCCGAGGGGTTCGGATCGGATCGGGGACTTGGGAACTGACCACGCGAGGGACCGTAGAGGACCGTTTCAAAATCATGTATTTAGAAGCCATGATTTTGAAATTTAAATTAGTCAACAAGAATAGCTTAAAGTTGTACAATTTTCGCGTAAATCAAACTTAGTTTTGTGGAAAAAAATAGTAAATCTATTTTTAATAAAGGTAAAAACATAAATAGGTTCTCCAATCTTTTTGATATTGTTCAACTATGATCTCGCAGGTCATGCTTATATGGATCCCCTTTTATTTATCTAATCCTCTGACAAATGGGTCTGTGTTAATAACGAGTTCTAACTACTGTTTTAATAAAATTGTATAAATCTGAAATCTGTTTCCTCATAACATTATAAGGATGTTGTGAACAAAAACATAATTAACGTTCTACTAATGAGAAAACGACAAGTTTGATAATGTTTGCACAACATGTTTGTTTTATTTGTTATCAATCTTATTTATGTTATCTTATATATGCATGTAACAGTAATGCACAAACATGATATAACAACTGACCGATTGGCTCCAGTGTCGCTGCCCAAATGAGTCGTCGTCTAGTTAATGACATTTAGTATACAACCCCAATTAGGAAATGTAACGCTTAACTGTGTTCCATTGCATTTACATAGTCTACTTATATTATATCTTTGGAATATCTACCCAAACGTTTCATTTAAGTATTCAGAGACTCCACTAAATTCAGTTGAGATAAGGGATTATCATAACTAAAAGATATTTAGTAGTTTTCAGATGAATTGTTTTGTTATATTAATCACTATGTTAACCCGAAACGCATGTAAAGTGATCCTATAAGCTGTTAGTCCGCCAACTACGTTAGTGGAATTCTGACGCGTTTTCCGCAACTCCAAGCAAACTGGTCTGGTCTGATCTCACGATCTAAAGAGTCGTGGTGTTTAGATGATCGAAGGTCGTGACACAAAATCGACATGCGTGAAACATCTTTATTTGGCTGCCTAATAATCCTTCTCAAAATTGAATGTGAGTTTTTGTTTAGAACCAATTTCCTTAACGTTGTTTAATACTGTGTTATTGTTATTGTACTCTTTATGTGCGAGTGAGATGGCTGCAAACGTCGTCGGCGCTCGTCGTGTGATCGAGCTATGTAAAGTAAAGCTACCATTTTGAAAACCCGTTTTAAACCTTCCGGTTGTTATAGCAGAAACGTGACTCTTTTGAGTGAATCTTGTGTTATTATCTTTAGATCTGTGGTTATTATCAATGTTTACGTATTGGTTTTAACAATGAAAATAACAAATTCATCTAAGTGCAACTAGTGAATCAATGTTTTGACGTTTGTGTGTGGATTCAATATGGCGATTCCCGCCATTATTGGAGTTTTGTTGGCATTAGCGACAGGTATGACCACATAGGTACTTATTATTATTTTAACAATTACTTGTAGATTGCACTGAGCCATTAAAACAGGAAAAATCTAACCAATTGTCAGTACTGCTACGTCGTCGTTACAATTCCTGACAAACAAGCAGTTGCAATTATATAAAAACTTTGTAGAGGTGTAGAAAAGTTAAAAAAATATTGGCTCCAGTGATCGACAGTAATCGCACTAAGCTATATGTTTGTAATGTACAACATATAACCAGTAACTCAACTCAACACAGTCACTTAAGCACGTTTCGGAACTACTATAATATGCTCTTAGTAATAAAAACAAAATAACTAGGTGTTTATAATCTTGACTAACCTTATTTTTCACCACAGCTCTTGCAAATAGGTTTGATCACTAAACTCAACAAACTTTAGTGTATTGTGACCAATGCATTGGGAATTGTTTACTTGTATTCCTTGCCGCGCTGTCGGTTCGGAGCAAATTGTGGACAGCCACCAGCGCACAATATTTATATTCATTACGAGAATCGCGCGAGTTTTTTTATCATATTTAGATATAAGTTGCTGTTTCGCCACACTACGTATAACGAAACGTTTATATATATATTTTTGGAATATACAATACCTATTACATAAGATTTTGTAAGATTAAACGATCTCCCTTTTAATTAGAACACAACGTTTCCTAATAGCAATAGCAAACTTATAAAGTATCTTTATCTTATCTTTATGGAGATATTAAAATCCTCATCAAAAGACTTCTTAAAATAACAAAAAAATTTCATCAGGGCTATTAGCGATTATTATTATTAACTTTATAAAAGTACATTTATATTTTACCACAGCTGGGCCTTCTCATTACGAACCATAAAATAAAAAGACTGGCTGAAAGACATGTCTTCTAGAGACAAATTCACTTTATTTGTGAATGCCCTGTGTAACGTGTGTCGATGTTATTTCTGTGTGCAGTAACATGAGGCGATCGGGCCTTGACCCTTCGAGCTGGCGCAATGGGTTGCTGGGTTTTTACAACTACTAACTTACATAGATACAGAGACCAACGCAACGGTTTAACGTGACTTCCGAATCACGGAGGGGCTCGAAACTAACTTAGTTTGGTCACACATACCCTATACGTTGAGCCCTGGTGGTCTTGACACGAGACCACCAGGGGCAGGTTTATGTTTGGAAAAGGTCGCCTATAGCCTTGATTTACTATATGTATAATATCTATATAGAGGAGCTCGATGGAGCAGTGGTTAACGCGCCCGGTCTGCGATTGCTGCTGTTAAGCAACTTTCGCTAAGGCCGGTCATCAGATGAGTGACAAAAATGTATCATCTCGAGCTCCTCCGTGCTTTGGAAAGCACGTTAAGCAAAAAGACTTTCGACCCTCATTAGCTTTATTATATGTATAGATAGATAGATAGTCCCATTATTTTATTTTTTATTATCATCATCTTAGCCAAATGACGTCCACTGCTGGACAAAGACCTCCACGAAGGGGGAGGCCTGAACATATTTTTATTAACTGACAATAAAACAACGACAGCTCCCAAATAGTCTGTTCGATTTCACTAATTATACGGTTTGGTATTGTGTTCACAGTGGGAAGTCAGTTTCGATTCGACTACACGTACAACGAGAACGCTGGCGGGTGGCTGAAGATACATGTCATCCCGGCCAACTTCCAGAACGCCTTTCGGATGTGCAAAGCTGAAGGTACATCTTCTTTACGTGTTGTTTCTATGTCCTCTATTACAATACTTGATTTCGTTCGGTGTGCTAAGGTATAGCCAAGACAGACGTATTATTATTATTATAACATTCATCATCATTATCATCATCAGCTCATATTGTTATGTCCCCACTGCTGGGGCACGAGCCTTCCCTATGGAAAAAAACAGAACTAACTAACTATTAAAACATTACTATTACAAAACTGTAAATTCATATCAGGCCTGTTAACCCGCCTAGAAAGCCAATATGCTTATAATATATTAAATATTGGTACACGTCAGTATCTAGTCTAACGGAACGTGGGCATTAATCCACGATTTCTCGCATTCAACCTGAGCATCTATCCCTTCGGCTACTGACGCTTTGTTTTACTTACAAATAGACTTTAAGAAACACTGAACTAATGCCCAGCATTTCTCAATTTTAAACGTCTCTCCAATACTACCAATACCTATACTAGTTCATCCAGAAAATTCTTGCCTTCCATTAAGTGCAGTGTGACTTTGGTGCTCCCCAGGGTCAGTACTGGCTTCTCCCTTAAACGACAACCTGCGAGAGGCGATGATCCAGCTGCACGTGGGCTCCAACAGCGAGTCCTGCGCCCTCATCACTGGGATACACGCCACTATCTCCAAAGGCTCCTTTTCGTCCATCGAAGGTAATACCATGTAGTCGGTGAACATCATCATCATCATCATCATCAGCTTATACTAGTCCACTGCTGGAAATAGGCCTCTCCAAAATTAAAGTGATATTTACACATTTGTTGTTACAGCTGCATAAGGCGAACAAGCTAAAAAAATAATAACTAAACTGTCTCACATTTTTAAGCAGCTAAGCAGCTGTCACATCCAGGCAGGAAGGCAAGGATCTAAGTTCTGTCTTCGTATTGTAACTTATCAACTGAGGGCGGTCATACACGGGCAGCATGAAGCAGTCAGGATGCAACTGCTTCAAGCTGTGAGTGCATAGTTCGTCTTCTATTTACAAACATACATGGTACCGCTCAAGAAGTTGCGACTGCTCCGGGCGGTCAGGAGCCCGGGCTCCTGACCGCCCGGAGCAGTGGCAACCGGTGTAATGGTAGCTTTACTACGACTTTGAACAGTGTTCTGTATATTTTAATTACTGCCTAACGGCTGGAGCAGCCCGTATATGTAGTCCCTAATGATGTTGATACGAGGGTGAAGAAACATTCAAGTTTTAATGTCATTATGTCATAAATGTTATTTTTCTCTAGCAGGCTCTTTTGTAACTGACGACACTCTTGTAATAGAGGTCGTGCAAATGGTAAAAATATCTATCTTCTTTTTTTATTTTTTTTTTTCGGCTTGTTTGTGCTGCATTGCCCCTTGCATTTACCCTTCCTGCCTAACGATCCAATCATATGTTAAGCACATACTCTTCGCTAAACTAGTTTCCTTGCCAAGCGTTCAGTATAAAAATACACTCGGCGTCAAAAAAATCGCACCTCTTAGAAAATCACTTTCAAATGTCATTTACTCTTGATATGCACATGCAGTCGCATTAATTATGATTTTATTTACAAGGTTACTTAATTAACTTAATAAAAAACATTACTTTTCATTATCAAATAAAACCTAATGCAACAAATAAAGTGTCACAAAAATTCGATGCAAATTTTGCTACCCGTGAGAGTTGCTAGTTGCGCTTCCTTTGTGGGTATAAAACGGTCAACACGGGTTCAATGTGGGTCATTCGCTATTCAACCGTTGAAGAGGACACACGCACAGATTTTGATGGATACCACAGCTGATAAAGCCGCTCAAGTGGTTGCACTACTGCAATCAGGGGTGCGGCAGTGTGATGTCGCCTGGCAACTGAACCTGAGCCGTTATTCCGTTCGAAGAGTGTACCAGCGCTTCATAGAGACCGGTGGCTATATCCGCAGACACGGTTCGGGTAGACGTCGCTGCACTTCGGAAAGAGACGACCGGTTCGTTGTGTCGAACTCTTTGAGAAATCGTTTCTCCAACGCTGTTGAGTTGCAACAGCAGCTCCAGGCAGTTCGCAGACGCACCGTAAGCGTATCTACGGTTAGAAGAAGATTGAAGGAGAAGAAGATAGCGGCCCACAGAGCTGCTACGGGTCCAAAATTGACTGCAGCGCATCGGCGAGCCCGCTTGCAGTTTGCTCGTGACCACGTCGATTGGACCCTTGAGCAGTGGAGAGCTGTTCTCTTCTCAGACGAGACGCGAGTGTGTCTTTTCTGCAACGACCGACGGAGAAGAGTATACCGGAGGCAGGGTGAACGTTTCGCCCAAGCCTGCATCCAGGAGACGGTGGAATATGGTGGCGGATCCTGCATGTTCTGGGGCGGTATGTCTGCTGCCGGCAAAACCGACCTTGTCTGTGTCTCCCGGACTGGAGGTGCTCGCGGACAAGGGTCGCTGACTGCTCGCCGCTATGTCACTGAGGTCCTGGAAGTGCATGTGGTCCCCTTTGCCGAATCTTTTGGCGAGGGGTTCACATTAATGCACGACAACGCTCGCGCTCACACTGCAGGCATCGTGAGCGACTTCTTGCAGAGGTCCCAAATCTCTGTGATGCAGTGGCCAGCGCGAAGTCCGGATCTGAATCCTATAGAGCACCTCTGGGACCATCTTAAACGTAAGGTTCGATCTCGGGATCCAGCTCCTTCGACTCTACAGGAGCTCCAAGACGCGGTGATTGAAGAATGGGGGCTTATCCCTCAAGAAGAGCTCCTGAAGTTGGTGAGGTCCATGAGGGACCGTATGGAAGCCGTGATCAGGGCAAGGGGGGGTAACACTAGATTTTAAGTTAATTTTAAGACACTTTTTGTACATTTTTCTTTGTAAATTATCTGTTGTTAATTAGGACTTAATTAAGGATTTTTATTATTTTATTAATTTTAATGTTGTTTGTATAATTATAATTAAACAGAAAGTTAAATTTAATTGTTTTTTGATACTCCTTTTTGTTACCTTTCTAATGATACCCAACACTATCCTCTACATAAGGTTTAAGAATTTTTAAAGATGATTTTTAAAAGGTGCGATTTTTTTGACGCCGAGTGTAGATGACTGGGTTCAACAAACGCATCGAAGCTCTTTAGATAAAGCTATTTCTTTATTTATTTATTTATTTATAGAAACCAACAGCTTATTACAATGAACACTTATTCTACTAATAATTACAATAAGTAAAGCTAATTACAGGTTTCTGCATTTACATTTTTTTTTTAAATCCTTTTGTCATGAGTAGGTCACAAAATAGAGAAACAAAAAACGGAACAAATAACCAACTTGTAACGAATAAACTTTGCAAAAATTTTCCTAACCTAAAACTTAATTTAAAAAAACCCATTCACTACGAATTTAGCTTTGCAATGCACGTAAGAGAGTCATTGAACGCTGCTCGTTAAATGAGAAATAATACTGAATATATAATTATACTGAATAAAAAAAAAATACTGAATATATAATAATTATTTAACTACACATAAATAAACCTTGGCAACCGTATTTAAAATAGAGATACCCATATAATTTTTAAACTTTTGGCGCCTTTTTTGTGTAACGGGACGATATGAGCTTGTTTCCAGATGTTAGGGAAGTACCCTTCTTTCAACGATTTGTTAAATAAAATAAAAAGAGGCAAAGCCAGTGACCCCGAACAATGACGCCAAAATACTGGTGGCACATTGTCGCTGCCAGCACCTTTATTAATGTCGAGGGTATTTAATAATGATTCTATGCTACTAACAGAAAAATTATGAATACTAGATATACAGTCGCTACTACCATTATCCGATACCAAATCATAATGACACTCAACGGAAGGTAAACCAAAAACACTCTCAAAAAATGAATTGAAGGCGTTACATATATTTTTGCCATCAGTATGCTCACTGCCCTTATAAGTCATTATGCTGGGATAGCCAGAGCCACCACGTAACGCTTTTAAATATGACCAAAAAGCTTTAGGCTGGTTTTTTATTGAATTTTGTGTATGAAAAGTAAATTTCTTAAAACATGCCGCTTGAACGCGTTTCTGCCTATCTCTCAATAGGCAAAATTCGTCATAATCTAATAAATTTTCTGTGTGTTTCCACCGCGAATGTACTTTAGCTTTCTCACGAATAATTTTTATAAGTGCGGGGCTGTACCAAGTTGGATAAGAGCTTCTTTTGGTTTTCTTAATGGGTATATATTTACCTATGGCTTCATAAACAAGGTCATAAAAAATATTAGTAGCTTCCTCGCACTTTTTATCACGCAAAACCAGCTCCCAATGAATGTCGCTAAAGAACTGGTTAAGACCGACGTAATTTCCCTTAAAGAAATTAACGCTTTAAAGTTTGTGATTCGATCAGTGGAGTCACTTTTAAATCAAAGATGTCAAATTCAAAATTTGGATGAGCTGGATCCTTTTTTACCAAGTAAATTGAATATTCTTCGAGATTCAAGGGTAAACTGGAAAAAACCAAATCAAGTGTGTCCCCAGCATAATTTTTTAAATGATTATATTGAACTAACCCTAACAGATTTAATTCATCGATCAACGTGGCTCCCGCATCTTGTAACGTTGCAGTACCCTTTTTCAAATGAGTTGGATTCTGATCTTTATCCCAAGATATGCAAAACAAATTAAAGTCCCCGATAAGAATATAATTATGATTTGGATTATCAATACATACGTTGCGAAAAGGAATGAACAATAGAATTTAAATTTTCAACAAAAAAAGCAGAATTTTGATTGGAATGAGGAGGAACATAAGCTGCACTAATGTGGAGGTCAGCGGTGGAGCCAAGAACCCGCGCAGGCAATGTTATAGTTAACATTTCTGTGGGCGCTGCCGGCTCCGCGCCGCTCAGCAAGGTGCAAAGGCCACGACGCACCATAATCATCACACCGCCCCCCGTTGATTTGCCACAACATGCAAAATCACGATCCCTACGGAATACGCCATACCTATCGTCGCACAATTCCATATCATATATACCGTCACATAGCCACGTTTCCGTCAATATTATTATGTCGTAATTCGTCGTCGCAAGCCACGGACGTTTTGGTAATATATTTTTAAATTGTTACTATCCACTGTAAGCTAATAACTCTTAACGTAAAACACATTAAACAACTTCTAAAAACAAAAATAAAACGTATAGGCTCAACGGATTGGAGCTCCATGGCTCCAAAATAGAATTTGGTTACAACATTCTTTCCATATATCAATACATACGAACAAGTGTTTTTGTGATTATGTTGCAAGCAGCAAATGTCCGGTAACAAACTTAATAAAAATATTGACGAAATTAGTGGGTACAACAAGAATTCAGCATCGATGTAACGCCTGACCCAAAGAGTGTGCAATGCAAATGGATCGCTAAACAAGTGTGCGATAACCAAGAAAATAAACGAGACCGAGTTAAAGGTATTGTCTGTGTTGTAAAGTAACAGAATAGGCGTTTTATAAACAAAAAATAAATTAAATACAGTATAATAGTATAACTGTCCAATAATCAATATCTTTACAATTGCTATATAAAGATATGTAATATGACTTTTAGAAATGTAGATATAATAAAACAATGTTAAATACAGTGACAGTGATGATAAGTATTTTATGCTCATAATATTATTTAAATATTTAAATCAGTTCTCTATAATTAAAAATTATTAATATGTGAGCTAAAAATAAAGAAACTGAGTATTGTGATACATATTTTACATCAATTATATAATAAAATATTGTATAAAAACAATTTAAGGGTTGTATAAAATTGATAATAAGGTTTGATCTTGAAAAGTAAATAATAATAAGCATGTATTCCAGACTAATATGATGGTATACAAAATATAGAAACGATTTTATGATTAACAATGTGTGATAAATACACATATAACAACTACGAACAACAAAGATTCTTTGCATTTCATAATTAAGTACAAATATATAACAGCGTCCAATGTTACAATACAAATATCTAACAAGTATCTCATAACAAAATTTATCAATTAGTTCGCTCGTCGATGACGCGTGCAAAAATACATAAAAAGAGTGCACCACATTTAAGCGTACCGACATTAGTGAAACTAAGGTGCCATAGCAATATGTCACAGAGTATAACTGGTGAACAGTTGAGCTAAAGTGTGTTAAAACCATTAAAAATATTAAAAGATAAATCATGTAAAAATAATATGTAAACTTACGTATAAACTTTGAAACATAAACATGCGGTTGTTTAAAGTGAAATATTAAGAAGCCATATGTTACCATTCCTATAGGAAGACAGGTTATAACATCTTTTTCAAGTCTTCTTCGTCTTTTATCATGATTTGAGCAGACGTATCGTTTTTCCTGACGTAAATTCTCCCATTTTTTGCCCATGTATATTGGTAAAGCTTTGTTTTTGCAGTTTCCTTGGTGAGTTTCAGGAGCTGTTTATTGAATGGCGTAAGGTGCTCATTGATGAAGATAGGTTTGATGTTTCCCGGAATATCAATATCATTGGTAGTAATTTTACACTTCTTTGCACGTGAAAGAAAATTGTCTTTTTGAAGGCGTGTTTTCGTGGGAATAGCTCGTGGGCGACCTGGGGTTTTAAACTTTGGTGTAACTCTGTGAATAGTGATGATATGTTCGGGTAACAAGTCTGCTCCAATATATTTTGCAATTTTTCGAATGTAATTAAACAGATCATCATATTTAGTCTCAGGTAATCCGATAATTTCTATATTATATAATCTATCGCGTTGTGCGTTATCATTTATTTCATTTTTCAATTTTCGGTTTTCATTTTTGATTTCGGCTAAATCAGTTTCAGTTTTTTTATTTGTGATGCAGGTAACCATCGGGGGATGGTATGTATGGCCGGTTATTTTTTTAGCTTCACAAAAACGATCCAATATCCTTGGATCATTATAGTAAAATTAGCCAGTTAAAACACTGATCTCGGTTAAATACATCAAAAAGAATCCAAAACGAATTAAAATTGTTCAACAAATAGAACAAATTATTTGTACCATCATATACCCATAATAATTGTAATTGTCTTGTCGACACGCGCTGACCACCATAAACATCTTGGACTAATACATGCATGAAACATGAAAGGGCTCAAAGGAATGGCTTGCTAATTGAAGCAATAGCTGAACGTTGCTGAAAGTTCATCTAACATGTGTTCAAAGCTTTGAGAAATGTGGTGGATAAGAAAATCCTAATTAATGTGTATAGAGCTCTTGAAGAGCACTCATTTTATTTCAGTATTTATTTTTTGTAAAAGATGCTTTGCATAATAAACATTTATGTTTCCTTCATTTCGATTTACGAAGGTTTAAACATAAATAACAGATTCGGGTTATGTGTATTTCGAGTTTACAATACTGCATTTCATAAACGTGGTAATAAAGCGAATTTATTTATTTATTTATTACAAAATGTTTTTGTTTTGTTTATATAATTTTAACGCAAATTTTGTTGCGATTAAGTTGTAATTTGTATCGCAAAAAAATTTGCGTTAAAATTATATAAACAAAACAAAAACATTTTATAAATAGCTTGCCTACTTCTTAACTGATATTTAGTATTTGTAAAAATATTATGATCAGATGTTAATGACGGTAGTTGTTGACATTGAATTGGCGCCTTTGGCTTTAAAAGTAAAAAAGTAAATAGTGTTGAATAAGTATAGTCACTTTGAATATATAATAAACAAGACTTACAAAAACTTGGGTTTCATAATAAGGGTCACGCGTGATTTTTCTGACATTCCTTGCATAAAAGTGCTTTACTATGCTTATATCAGAAGTGTTCTCGAATACTGCAGCACAGTTTGGAATCCACAGTACGTGACTCGCAGGCATTCCCTTGAGCGCCTCCAAATGAAATTCGTTAAATATTTAAATTTTAGAAGCAAATTAACAATTGATGATTACGCTGAAGCATGCCAAAAGTACAGCCTCATAACTCTGGCTGACAGACGTGAGATGCAAGACATGGCTGTATTTCATGATATATGTTCTGGAAAGCTAGACTGTGTTAAACTATCAAATAGAATACTCAACTTGAATGCCCCTGGTAAAAGAACTCGTCACACCAATCTTTTTCATGTACCGTTAGCGCGCACAAACTACGGGGCTAATGATATGTCTATAAGATTACCAAAAACGTACAATAAGTTTTATTCAGATATTGATATATTTGCAACATCCAAAACTATGTTCAAAACTGCAGTTCATGAGCTTAAGTTAAGTTAAAAAAGTGTTTTAATTGAATCTTTAAAATATTTGAATGTATACTACAATTAATAACTCTTATGACTCTTGAAAACAGCATATTAACGTGGCTTAGAAGTGAGATGGGCCAGTTGTTATACAGCAGGGTATTGTCGCCCTTTTTGAAGAACAGTACCACCATACCTTCGTGCCACGTATCTGGCGTTCTGCCCCTTAGTACGACAGAATTAAATAGCTTCTGAAGAGCTACAAGTACCGGTCTTCCGCCTGCTTTCAGAAGCTCGGCCGTAATTCCGTCAGCACCTAGTGCCCTGCCGTTTCTGAGCTGTTTGAGAGCCATACTTATCTCAGTGTGTCGTAGTAGGAGCATAAACCTGTATGACCTCAACAAATACCGTTTGGTTATTCTGAGTATAAGGTACGCTACCCTAGGCGACACACTCCCGGTCTCGACAACGTTGTTCACGAGGGACTTGTGGACGATGAACCCGACACCACCTTGGGACAGTTGTTCGCCCTCCCGAATATAAAGTAAGTTACCAAACTTGAATATTATCGAGTCCTCACCCTCTCTTCGGACTTCAGATAATACAACTATGTCCCACCGTATCTTGCCCAATTCTTCCTCCAGTTCAAAAATCTTCTCTCTCTCTTCCGCAATGTGCGCGTGTTAAATGTTACCAAGGCTAGAGTTCTCAGATCTCTCAGATCTCTGCTGGGGATTCTTAGCACCCCTGCCCCGTCCGTCGCTGCCTTGGCCGCTACCGTAGCTAAGGCGAGCGAGGCCGTCGCCGGGAACTAGGGGCCGGTGTTTCGTGGTGTGCATCATGAGGCCATATTCGCCACGCTCGGCAGGCGGGTTGGCGATCGCAGTAAGTTGAGAATTAACCTCAGAGAGATGCTGCTGCCCATTCTCTGGAATGGTCCCTTAATCGGCTTTTACGACACCCACGGGAAGAGATGGGGTGGTGCAATTCTTTATCCCCGGCACCACACAGGCAATATCTATAAGTTAATCTTCTATCTATAAGTAAGTGTTCCTAATAGAATCAATTAATTGAAAAATAAAGTGATTATATCAATTGCTGTTCGTTTGTCTCGCTAAAACTCGAGAATGGCTGGACCGATTTGGCTAATTTTGATTTTGAAATATTTGTGGAAATTCAGGGAAGGTTTAAGCGGTGAGAAACATAAATAATAAGTAACAGAAAATACTAAAAACGACAATTTAATTTTCCAATACAAAATTATTTGTTGTTTTGTTGTCATGGAAACTGTCAAAGCGGTACGAAGTCCGCCGGGTCAGCTAGTAAATTTATAAAAATTTAAAAATTTCTGATTTATTCCTTTGTATTCGCCCAACTACCTATCTAGATGAACAAATTTGAACTTTCTAGGTTATCTGGAACTGGGTTAGAGTTTTGATCTATCTATAGATCAGTCAATCAGTGATAAAAATGTAGGTTTTTGGACGTTAATATTTAAATAACCGTTTATGAAATTTGGAGCACATATGTATCTCGCAAGTCTCAATATAAGACATGTTTATCTGAAATAGTTTTTGAGTTATGAGGGTGTCAATAGTGGCTCCAAATTGTTCGTGTAATATTACACACGGTCCTGCTCGCCATAGCTTAACTTGGCTTGACACGCTACCGCGTGTCTAGAATACACTTCGTACTCTTGCTACAGTTCTACCATTACTGCTTGACAGGGGTTCCTCTGTCAAAGATACGAACCGTGTGGGCGCCCGATGAGCCGGACAACAACAAGAACGGCGAGGATTGCCTCGTGATGCTGAAGAACGGCACCATGGCTGACGTGCCCTGCACCGAGACTTACTCCTACGTCTGCTACAGGAGGAAGAGCGAGGAGGTGTCCCTCAACGAGTGCGGCACCATTGACAATGGTATAGTTTTTACTTCTTTTTAAACTAAGTCAAGTGTTTTGCGCATACACCGGAGCAAGGGGCGAGCCCAGTTTTTGTGGCACTCTCCTCCTCTTCCTTAGTCTAGCTACTAAAAGCTTGACAAGGGGAGGAGAGGTATACCCAATAAAAAAATCTAGTACCAGTTCTCCACCACGGAGATGGCTCAGGGTCACAAATGGCAAGCAGCGAGCTACGTTTCTACGGAGTCACAAATGCACCTTCTTACACTTTTCTTCTTTCTTAAAGTACATATTATGGAGCCAATTACCGTAAACCAAACAATAATAACAAACACTTGTATATACGAGTATCTCGCACCGCCATCGTTTTTTTACACTTTTCATGTAATGGTAGAGATGCTATTGTATATTTTATAGCCTAAACTATAAAATTAAATTGAAGGTAAATTATTAGCGCATAAACTATTCAGACGAATGGCTTCCACCGTCTTGATGCAGCGGGTACGATCAAGATCTCAGGGTATGTTGCAGGGTATGTATGTGCAAACTATACTAATAGTGTTGCAAGCGGCAGTAGACTGCGGTGTTCACTTCTCTGAAAGAGGATCGCAAGCTTCTTAGCTGGATCAGTCGAATAACAATAACGAGCGGCATGCTTTTGTTCCAGAGTATAAACTAGACAGTCGGACAGGCAGCTGCTATAAGTTCCACAAAGACGCCGTGTACTGGACACACGCGTTCACCATCTGTACCGCAGAGGGGGGGTACCTGGCCATCATCAACAGCGATGCCGAGGCCCAACTCCTTAAAGAGCTGGTAGACAAAAACCCTGAGAACTCAATTAGCTCGACGAACACTTTGTCGACATCCATCGGATTCAGGGACTGGTCAGATCACACCATGTGGTTGACAATACAAGGTAAACAAGCCGAGCCGAGAACTTCTGATGCGATCTATTTAAATGAATACACATTTCAACACTAAACATATCGATACTCAAAATGTCAAAGGGCTTTAAGGGCTTAAGTATCGATATGTGAAACTTTTTTTATATATATTACGGGTATGCACAGTGCCTTCATCTCACCTGATGTTAAGTAATGATAAGGCTAATGGTAGAAGCGCAGTTCACCCGGAAACCTCAGCTATACTGAGGCACTGGCTATCGTATCTCTCACTGCCGGAACACAACAATTACAAACATTGATGTTATGGCCACATATTTAGGTAAGGTGGTAACTAGCCAGGCGGACAAACAAGCCCTACCACCAACCAAACCGAGTACACAAGCATGTACCATGTACTAAACCACAGAGGCGGTGAAAAGCTTGGTATAAATTATCTAGTGCAAGGAACTGATGTGATATTATTTGCAGGTGAAACTCTAACCGAAGCCGGGTACGCCCACTGGGCTCCAAACGAGCCCAACAACATAAAGTACGACAAGGTCGGCGGGGAGAACTGCGGCAGCATCCTGCGCTACGGCAAGCCGGGCCTGCTGAACGACGTGCCCTGCAATATGGCGCTCGCGTTCATCTGCGAAATGAAGCCTAATGCTCTCACCAGCCCAGTGGCGGACTCCATATAATTTATGATAACCAATAAATCTACACGCTACGTGTACAGTATTTAATTTCAAAACCTATATTTACATCTTCTAACATACGTACATCTATAATTATGCGAGTAATGTGAAACTGGTACTGAATGAGATATATATTTATATAGATATTTCATATATATATTTCATGCACTGGCTTACTTCAAAAATAAGAAGACTGCTAAAGGTAACCTTCAGTCACACACACTGTTACTGTTACTTTTTCTACGAAAGCACTCCCACATATTGTATATATGTATAGAAGGCGAGCGGATCACACTGTTACGGACCTATTTCCGTCACATTTCTAAACATTACGGTACTTTCGTCGTATTTGCGAGCGAGCCTTACAGTAGTCTCATATGATGTGTAACATTTGACGTCTCACCTTAGTAATAAGCAATTTTAACATTATATTCTGAAAAAAATGAGTCAGGTATTATATAATTTAATAACTTTAAAATATATGCAATATTTACTCATTAGAAGACATTTAACATATCAAAATTACCTTTGATAGTCAAATGACACAATATGTCACAAATAACAATAATATGTCATGTTCATAATATCGATTTTAAATTTACAAAATGGCGCGCGCTTGCACGCTTCCCCGACTTCCTGTTACATTGTTACTCTTACTTCCGTCACATTATACGAAATCACTCCTACAAATTGTATATATAGAAAGCGAGCGGAAAGATTATCAATAAATTAACCATTGCATTTTAGTTTGTAAAGTTAATAATAACGTCTAAGTGGCTCTGCATACAAGATCTAGATCTATCCGATCACTTCGGGTTGTTTAATTATTACCACACCCGTATGGTACACGTTGTATAGATAATATAAACACGACTATAAACTATAAAATATGAACCAGTCGACAGCTACGCGGAGGAATTTTTTGACGCCATATTTTAGTTTAGTTTAGGTTATTATATTATTGTGAGTGTCAAAGTAATTTTTCTTACAAGTTATATTAATAACCAAACATTATTCTTTGTCAATAGATGAATATGAAAGTTAGGTAATAGAAATGAGTAGTGTTCAATGATATTTACCCCAAACCCCTTGGGTAAGTAAATATGGGGGGCTTTACTGAGACCTCCTGCGGACTTCTTCAGATAATTTGATAATTTAATAGTGACGTTAAACTGTTTTGTTTCAATTGCCTCATGCACGTTTCCGAACACTCAACGGTTGATAATCCACCAATATTTAACACTAAGACATAATAATAATATGTTTCGATGTCGTTGACTCAAACTCTATCCAACGACATCAATTACTGTCACTGATATAGCACGAGTTATCAACGCTTCAGGTTTAATTGCATTTCAATGTATTGCTACAATCTAGTTTATCAGTTGATAGCCGGCATTGATTGTGCGACGACAAGTCTATTTGTTACGTTAAAGGTAAGCTAAAAGTTATTATTAATAACCATAACTGTAACCTGTATTTTGTTTGATTGAAAGAAAAAGATTTATTTTTCTGGAGTTTTGCTCTGCATTTTTTTTTTAAATTGTAGTATTGACCACGCGTCGTCTAACTAAAATCAATAAAAACTTGGCTTACTTCTCTATCCTAAAGGTTTGTTTTACCAATTTTGGGTAAAAAGTTTTATTATATAATTTACCATACATCTGTTGGTTTTTTAAAATGTTTCATTCTTCAACAACCTTTTTTTCTTATAGTGCATGGTAGATCGGTCCCTGTGGCCCACTGTGATGTCTATTAGACAGGTATTTCACAATAACAGCTTATACTTGTTGAAATAAAAAAAGGAAAACAGCTGGAAATAACACTTTTCGTTTTATTTATGTCTACAAATCTACAACAACCACAGTATTTCTCTTCACCCAGAGAGAATAATAAAGTGACAACTTGCGCTTCTGAAAAACTAGATGACGCTACGTGTATTAAGATTATAACATTAACTCTAAATTTCAACACGCCTCCTTATATTTATAATTATTACTCTAATTTTCAACAATACTAACTGCTTAACGAACTTTCTGAAAGAAGGAAATCTATTTATAGAGGTATTTTAGTTGTCCAACTACTGACCAACCGTAGGTATGTAAGAGTAGTCATCCTATGCCCAGTTGAAGAAAATTGAAAGGCTAATATCAAAAGTTACCTGAAGAGTCCAGTCCGTGTAAGCAGTTTTTTGATACGACAGGATGACATGCCTGAACCACGCCTGCCCAGCGTACACGCAGGGCGCAGCCGGCGCAGCTTTTACCAACATGGTCACTCATCTCTTCGCCGCTCAGTGTCTACTCACTGAGCCCTGGCCTCAGGACAGCTTACACAAGGTATCAGGTAAGTTCCTTTCACGCGAAACTACAATAAAACATATAAAAATAAATTAACCTTATTCACATTCCCCAGTCCCTTCACAACATTTTATGACTGCTTAATGATCGTGTATAATACAGATGGCGACACTTTTGACTTTATCGTCGTCGGCTCGGGGACTGCGGGCTCCGTCGTGGCCAGCAGGCTCTCCGAGGTCGGAGACTGGAAGGTGCTCATCTTGGAGGCAGGCGAGGATCCGCCACTGGAAGCTATCGTTAGTATTATAAAAATATTAATAAGAACAAATATTAGTGAGGAGCTCGATTACGCAGTGGTAAACGGGCACGGCCTGCGATTGCTGAAGTTATGGATGGATAACCAAAAACGTATCATCTAAAGTCTTCTGTGCTTACAAAAGTACGTAAAGCCGTTGGTCCCGACTGCATGCAATTTGCAAAGGGGACGCGTGATGGTTTATGGCCCGTTCTCCCTGAGGAGCCCGAGCAGTGGGGACAGAAAATGAGCTGGTTATAATAAAAATAATTACTTATACAAAAAGAAATATCACATGTTTGTACTAACACAAGTTAGGAATGAACTTATAGTACAAGACATAATAAAACTAACGTAAATTAAAAAAATACTTTTGTGTCATTAATTTTAAGCACATATTTATCTTTTTAGGTTCCAAATTTCTCTGGAGATTTGCATAGGAGCAAACATGTGTGGCAATACTATACAGAGCGAGACAACAATACAAACAGAGGCAGCGTAGACGGAAGATCGTTCTGGCCGCGAGGCAGAGTCCTTGGTGGTACCGGTTCCGTCAATGGACTCCTCCACATGCGTGGCAGTTCTGGAGACTACGCGTCTTGGCAACTGCAGAAAGAAGATGGATGGGACTGGCCATCGATTAAGAAATATTTCATGAAAAGCGAAAAAGTTATAGACCCTTTGATTTTAAACAACCCAAATTTAAGAATAGACCATGGCACAGAAGGTGAATTTGTTATAGACCAACTGAATTTTACTCATCCTGAAATAGTTGAAAAATTAACGAAGGCCTATCAAGAAATGGGATTAGAATATCTAGATGATTTAAACGGACCAACGCAAATGGGTGTTGGTAAAATAAGAGGTGGAATTCGTAAGGGTAAAAGAGTTAGTACAGCCACTGCGTTTCTTAACCCTGCTAGTAAACGAAAGAATTTGTTTGTCTTGAAACAAGCTTACGTTACTAAAATAATCATTGATGACGAATATAGAACTAAGGGAGTTAAAGTAATTCTAAGAACTGGTGAAGCAGCGACATTTTATTCTTCTAAAGACGTAATTTTAAGTGCCGGTGCAATTAATACACCAATAATTCTAATGTTGTCAGGTATAGGACCAAAAAAACATCTTGAAAAATTTAATATTAAAGTTAAAGCGGACATGGCTGTTGGAAAAAATCTTCAAGATCATGTTAGAATTCCAATTCCTATTACAATTGACACTGGAGCTAAAGCCAAAGATGATAATTATTGGTTACAAGCTGCTGCTCAATATTTGGTAGATCAGTCTGGTCCACACGCTACTAATTATGATCAACCGAACATCAACGCTTTCTTGTCAGTACCGCAAGGAAAAGAGTTACCAGACGTGCAAATAGATCACAATTATTTTGTACCAAACACATCCTATGTTTATTCCATGTGCACAAAAGTTATGTCCTTACAAGATGGTATATGTAAGCAGTTTGCTAATTACAATGCAGATAAAGAATTGATTATTTTCTATGTTGCTTTATGCAGACCGTTTTCTAGGGGTGAAATACTTTTACGGTCAATAAATCCAACAGATTTTCCTAAAATATATCCTAAATACTTCAAAGATAAGCGCGATTTAGAAGTTTTTGTTAATGGTGTAAAAAGAGTTACGGAAATAATTAATACACCGACATTTAAAAATATGAATGCTGAATTGAAAAGAATACAGCACATAGATTGCGATGACACTGAGTTTACCAGTGACGATTATTGGAAATGTATGGCAAGAACAGTAACTTACAATGTTTATCATCCTGTTGGAACAGTCAAAATGGGTAAAGAAAATGACTTAGGAGCTGTTGTCAACAACAAACTTCAAGTGTACGGTATAAGAGGCATGAGAGTTGTAGACGCAAGCATAATGCCGACCATACCCAGTGTGAACACTAACGCTGCCGTCATGATGATTGCTGAAAGAGCGTCGGATATCATAAAGACTGATTATAGTGTGAAAGATAAAGATGAGTTGTAATTAAGATTTTATTATAGTTTCTGCGGTACCCCATTTCTTCTTCTAAAAATCTTTCTTCCTAGAAGTCTTTCGTAATACTTAATATCGGTTACTGTAATAGTTGAATCTCCTAATTTTGCACCACTCAACTCATATTATATCTTTATTAATGTACTAGTAAAGTTATTAATTTTTGTTGTGGTGTGTGCCAATAAATGTATTTTCTTTCTTTCTTATATGTCGTAGTCGTCTGCATACCTGCTTCCATGCACACTGCATACGTACTTAACATTTTATTACAATTAATATAGTCCTAAGTAATTGTATGTACAATAAAGAAAAAGAATTTATGAAATTTGTTCCACCTTTATTTATTATTTAGTATTGATACTAATAGATTTCTAATAAGCTCTTGATTTTTTTGTGTTTTTATTTAAATTTTTAAATGTTACTGTTTCGCAGCACCACCAAACCGATTTCGACGAAAGGTCAGCGTTGGTCGCAAGGCCAGCATAATGCCGAGTCGGAACCGTTATGGGACAAAAATTTGAATTATTGTTTTCTTTTTTTGTATGAAACGTTTTAATGTGTTTTATCCTAAGAGCATTAAACCAACCATGCGCACTTATTTCTATGAAAAAAAGTCTGTCATTTTCTGCGCGGGGGAACACACACAAATGGAGTTATCACTGATGCATTTTTCAATGACGTCGCTACGCACGCAAACGACAAAATTATTAAACACTAGCATTAACTAGACGCACACTATATATTCACACACAGGCATAATCTATCCGTGCACAAGTCTGACGTCAACTTTATGTAAACTTTGTGCTTGACAGTATCGACTAAATTTGTCGATGCCAATAATAATGACATAGCCCGAAAAGTTGCTAACTCAAGTGGCAGTAGGCAGGGCACATCGCTCGCGGGACTGATGGCCGCTGGAGCGCAACAGTCCTCGAGTGGCGAGCGCGTACCGGAAAGCGCAGTGTGGACACTTGGGCAGGCCTCCAAGGTGGACTGACGACGATCTGATAAAGGTCGCGGGAAGCCGCTGGATGCGGGCTGCACAAAACCGGTCCTATTGGAGATCCTTGGGGGAGGTCTTTGTCCAGCAGTGGACGTCTTTTGGCTGATCTCAGGATTGGGTAATTTGCAAATGACGCTGGAATACGCGGGAACTAGTTTTATATAAACGGTACTGGCATGACCGGCGGTCATAGGCAATTATACGGTCAATCCAGATCGCGATCCTTGATCGTGATCAGTGATCGCGATCCAGATTAACTGTGTTTTTTTTTTATATATATTGACGGGTAAGCACAGTGCCTTGATCTCACCTTATGTATGTTAAGTGATGATAAGGCCAATGATGGAAGCGCACTTCACCCGGGATCCTCAACTAGTGAGGCACTGGCTATCTTATCTGTAGCTGCCGGAACACAACAATGCTACAAACATTGATGTTATGGCGACATATTTAGATAAGATGGTGGTAGCTAGCCAGGCGGACAATCAAGCCCTACCACCAACCAAACCGAGAATCTGTATTCACAGATCGCGACATCGGATCACAAAATATCAAGAAATTTTGAAATCTTGATCGCAATCCCGTGATCACGATCAACATTGAATCGAGTCAGTCTGTCTACGCTACGTGCTATGCAAGATGGACGTCGATGACACACGCTCTCGCTCGCCGCTGTCGCCGGTCGAACTTAACTCGCCAGATTCACCTTCGTTCCTCAAGTTGAAGAAGATTTTATAATACTATTGGAAACTTTACCAGAATTGTGGAATGCCCAGCATCAACACTACAAAAATAAATATAAACGAGAAATTGGAAATAAAAAATTGCTGGAGTTATTTAAAAAAATTATACCTAATGCAACAGTTGAGAAGATTCGTAAAAAAATTAACAGCTTGAGATCCAACTATAGAAGAGAATTAAAAAAAATGTTTTTGCAAACTTAAATTTTTATTTTTCTTTTTTTCTTTTTTTTTTGTAGCCTAAACTGAATAAATGATTTTGAATTTTGAATTTTTAATATAAGGAGTTATCATTTGTAGTAACTCGTTAAAAGATTTTTCATCCACCCTGAAGTAGTTTTTGTAATCATCATCTTCAGCAGTTAGTCGTATTTCTTTAAGAAGATTTAAATGAGTATACATTTCTCTTTTTAAACCAGCGCCTTTTTCGAATCCTTTTCTTCAAAGTTAGAGCAAAGACAAGGGATAATATAGTTTTAAATTTATGTATATCCATGATAACACGTGTTCACGCGGCGAAGGATACACGGACTAACGAAATCAATATTGAATGTGTAATGTTGTAGCGCAATCCATCAATCTGTGATCGCGATCAGAGCTACACGATCGCGATCTAAATTGACTGTGTAAGGGCTACTACTTACACACTACTTACGTACTTTTGGCGGAGGGGGACGCCTGTCAGTGGCGTCTCCGGTTGGTTTAACGTTTAATGCTCTAAGGTTTTATCCCAAATAAATTTATTCTTTCTTTCTAATGCAAACTTTTTCCAGATAGTCAGATACATTATATTTTTCTTTTGCCATAATAATTTAATAAGTGTAAACGTTCTCTATGTCACATTGTCACCCTTTCTGTCAATGCATTGCGATGCAATGTTTACCAAAGAAAGTATATTTATTTATGACGCTACAATTAATATTCTTAACCTTTGAGGTATTAGGTAAAATCACTGTGTTAGATAAGGGTGTTACTCCATTGGAACGGAATTCGATAGGAATTCAATTTTACATAGACATTGAAAATATAGACAGGTTAAGTACATGTAAAGTATCTTCTTGGCCAAAAAATTGTTGCTTGACTGACGGAGAAGAGGATTGTGACACAATGCAAGTGTACGGAGCACATTATGCGTTAAGACCAAAAGATAGAGAAACTTTAGTTTATATTTACCCAACTCTAATCCAACATGACCAAGTTGGTTACTGCGATTTCATTTTCGATTATCAGTGTGGAAGAAGAAGACGTTCAAAAAGACAAATTGTTAACATATCTTTTGATACAAAAACAATAACAGATAAGAAAACGTCCAACGTTTTCCTTTCCCATTACATTGGAGATAGAAAAAAGTTAGCCTGCGAAAGTTTAGATCAGAATTCTCTGAATGACTGCGAACCTATCAACTGCGATTTCAAATACTGCGGTGAGCGACCATTCTATGATTTTGATAATGAAAAGTGCGTGGAAGCGTCAACATGTGAGTCTGACCCTGAAATCGAACTTCCAGACCTAGTTTATATTCCGAGTATTAATGCGTGCAGAGATTTAGAGCACCCTCTAACAATTGCTGACATTTACGCTATAAGCACAGGGAACGGGGTCGTAACAGAGCCGTTAAAAGAGGAAGAAATCAAAGTAGAACTAAAATCGAACTGCTCAACTATTTCACAGAATTTAAAGTTTTTACGTGATCTCCTGAATGGAAACTTGTTTCCTGTTTCTAAGGCTGATACTTCAGATTACAGCAAATGTAGAATGTCTGCTTTTCTATCAATAGTAGGATACATTTTAGGTATTTCTGTGCTCCTACTCTCTTTTATATGCTTCATACAAACTATGGTCTGGTTGTACACTAAAATAGAAAAGCAAGAGTTGAAAACATTTTGGAAAAAAATCAAACGTATATTTAAAACGGGAAAAGAAAGATACATGGATCAGCAAGATGTTAATGCCGACGTTAGAAATACCCTTCTTCGTGATGTGATAGTCAAGGATATTCCGATGGAGTTGCGGGACAGTATAGTAGACATATGTGATCGGATGGAGAGGAAAATAAGATACAAGAAGAGGTACCGGAGAGCAGACATCGGAAGTCAGATAAGCCTTAGTAAAGTTAAATACGATGTGAGAGCGTCTACCGCCACCACTACATCAACCAGCTCTTTTGACAATTATGATGATGAGCAGGAGAAATTATTAAAGTGAATGTATTCTTTCATTTTTTTTGTACATACTTTATTAACCTTTAATTTAAAAATATATTTATCTTTCTTATTAAGATTAAAACAAAAGCAAAGGTAGTTATCTTAACCAGGCGGGCACAATCATATTGATTTTCTATTCCATGTCCAAATGTATAATATTAAGTCCTCAATAATATTTTGTGTAAATATATGGATTGCTTTGATTCTCAGTTATGTATTACTTTTCATTTAGAGATGATTTTAAAAAAACTAACGTTAGTTTTTAAGTACTATGTTTTAAAAAATCAATTGTTCCAGATATATGAAAAGAAATTACTCGGAAACAATGATTCGCAAACGTGAAATCGACGTGAAATCGAATAGCAAAATACATTAAAATAAAAAATCTCGTCCCCGTCGTGTCAAAATTAAATAACTAACACTTTTGGCAAAATTCACTTTTCCTGTTTTCTGTAAAGTAGAAAGTGTTACCTATATTTTGGTCTTTATCTCGTTGCGATATGTATGACATCTGCAAAGACATCTTCAGTTTAGTGTAACTATTGACCATATGTTACTCCACTATTTGTTGTAGAATTTACGTACGGTTTTGTAACTAAATATTATGAAAAAAAAATATTTTATTTTTATTTTATATTGGCCAAAAATAACATTTACGAGGTTTTCACTTATTGCCGACGTCCCGACGACACTAATTATCTAGCATTTCTTACATGATAAATTATGGTATGATGCCATGATGGCATTTCGTTGAAAAATTAGTAAATTGTTATTACTTACCTTTTGATTTATTTATTTGTTCGTTGGTTCAGCCAAGATAAATAAATACAGAAAGATTCAAAGAAAGTAACCAACACTTTCAATAACTTTTAAACAATCCGTATACTCGGTAACAATTTAACACAAGTAGTAAACAACTAAATAACTAAAGATTGTAATGCTTTATGATGTAATCTCAATAGCAATTGGGGGTTCAAGTTACTCGCGTCCGTAGGTTTACCCTTGAGACCCTACACGTGACCCCTGGGTGGTGCTAAATGAGTGACACTGTCTGAGTGGTAGAGCCACGCTACGTTGCTGCACAAAATGGGCCGGCTCGCCCGGCGTAATACCACCCTCTCACAGAATATCGGCGTGAAACAATTGCACTCGTTGCGGTTGTGTTTCGTCCGGTGAGTGAAAGTACCGGAGGCCCATCTCTCACCCCTCCCCCTCCCAATTCCTACTCCCTCCTCGAGATCCAACTCCTTCCTCAAGGCCGGCAACGCATCTTCCCACCTTACCTATCGCAATCGCAATCGCAAGCTGCCAATGAGTGTCGACTGACATTTTGTGGGATTTACGGCCACACCAAACCCACGAGACCAGTCATTAATCAGTATTATGCACTCATAATAACACAGGAATTCCCAGATTTCTTGGTAATAGATAACCGGACTATAATGGGTCAAAAGATAACAAAGTACGGAGAGCACTTTCGCATTATTATTATTTCAACAAGAAACTTTCGCTTTCCATTAAAAACAGTATTTTGTAACGGGGATTAACAAAATCGGCGTTAATCTTCTAAAAAAACATTATTTCAATAATGAAAATTTCTTAATGTCTGTATTGAGATCAAGACTCACCATTTTAGATAAAACCTTTTTCTATTACACTTAGCCTTGTGCCCGTAAAAACTATGAGTAGTAGGTACTTAGTTTTTAATAGCAAACATTTCTCTAATATTTTTTTAATAATAAATATAGAGAATAGAAAATCCCGAATATGGCAGATAGGGTACCTTACATAGAACCCCGGAAAGTTATGGACCTTCCTAAAAAGCACCATATGGCCAAGTTATTGAGGTTACTTGTAATTAAGTAAAAATGTAAAGTGACAACCCTAGGTCCAGCTGATACATTGTTGTCGGTCGTCAATCTCGTCAACAGAAGTCAAACCATGTCAGGGATGTACAAAAATAATGTAATAAAATAAATTAGAGTTTTTGTATTGAAAAATAAATGTACGTAAATATGATTTTGCATGTTATCACGGTGTTCTGTATACTTGGTTGCGTGGCTATGTTTCGGGATTATATGCATATGTACCAAACACCTATATGCAAATGTTTTTAAGTAATGATTATCAATAAGTGTTCTCCATACTAATTTACTTTGACCCGAACAGTCCGGTCTCTGTTATGATAAGTTAGCAAATACTATTTGTTGCAAGCTCGACACGGCATGTGGTATACATACAAAGCGTACAGATACATCAGTGCTACAATTTTATATTATTCTTTTGTTTTCATAGGTAAGTTATGAACTTGGTATTTTTGTTTAGTAATAGGTTTTTTTCCAGCAGTGGACTAGCATAGGCTGGTGATGGTAATGATAATGAAGATTAGGTTTTTTATGTTTTTTTTTAAACCCTTATCACCATCATCCTAAAGCCTTGTAAAACTAAATATTGATTTTCCTGTTTGCCCAAAGCGTGTCTACTTTTTTGTTGTCATTTGTTTGTATCAAAATATCGGGTTGTTCGAATATAATCAGTTACCAATATATTAGTTAAGATAAGATAAGATAATAAATAGTTTAATAGTTTGTTACATTACATTATGTTTGGGTGTAATGACGTTCCGGCTGCGTTGATCATCGTGGAATCTGTTTTTCCCCCAGTTAGACCGCCATTTTATAATCCATCGCTCAACCTTGAAGTCTTTTCATTCACTTATAAAGATTGCTTGATCGCGAGTTAGACATACGGACACATTGCGACATTAAAGGAATAGTTATTTGTAAGTTAATAACCTAACGAATCGAACGGTGTAAAATAAATGTCGTATTGCACTTGTAATCCATTATACAGATAAGATTTTTGAAAAATCTAATTATATTTTTAATCGTGTGCTTTTAGATTTTTATTGTTCTATTTATAACTGTTACAGGTCTGTCAGTTCTTTCGCTGACTAATCAGGAAAACCTCCATCTATAATGTGGAAAATACACAGCGTTTTGTATTTGTCTGTCTGTATATGGCTGGCCACTGCAGGTGAGTCATTCATGTTTAGGTACCTGTTTTGATTCTTTTGATTCGTTTATATAAAGACTTGTATTTTTATATTATACAACGCACCGTCTTATTTTTTATTAATTTTTTTATCTTTAAAAACAGCATTAGGGCGCGGCACCAGTGTCCGACACTTTAAGCCCAGAGTTTGACACAGTTTTCGTCGCCATAAATTAACATAGATTTTCATTGAAATTGTACGGGATGATAGTAACACAGCTAAGAGCAGATGGTCTGATCCAATTGTTAATAAATGCTGAAATCAGTTGATGATCCCTTTTATAATTATTAATAATGATATATAATAATAATTCATTTATTCAGGTAACTTACACCCATACAAATTACAATAAAATATCATATTAACAAAAAAAATCAAAAATCAAAATTGAAATTCAAAAATAAATTAAAGTCGGTCAATTTAAATTTAGTAAAATAATTAATAAAATGTCACAGAGATAAAAAATATTAATGCTTAAAATAATCAATCAATTAATATTTATAATTTTAAATTATCCAAAAACATCAAATAAAATAAAAATTAATAAATTTTGGACAAAATGTTGACCAATGGCTCCTGTCGATCAATGGTGGCACTACCCGAGCTATGTCCAAATACACATATCATACCGCCTTCTTTCAGTTTATCACAAAGCTACAAGTTGCGTCACGTGCTCTATATACAGTTACCACTGCTTCCCTTGACAGAGAGCCACCAGTATCGCTTCGACTACAAGTACGACTGCGATGTGGGAGGCTGGCTCAAGTTCCATGTAACGCCAACATATTTCCAGGCGGCCTTTTTCAAATGCAAAGCAGAAGGTAAGATAAGACGGTTTTTTTTCATATGGTAAATATTCTATTATTTGGAAAATAAATTCCACTAGCGTTTTGTCGTTCAAAAAAATCTACGACTCCGTCTATGAAAAATGTGGGAATTGAGTTTTTGGAACAGAGAAAGGGAAATTAATAAAATGTTAACGATTTCGAGAAATCAATAAAATCGGAGTTACAAAATTCGGGAAACCAATAATTATGTTTGTCAAGGTTTGATGTAAGTACGACATAATATGATAACAACAAGGTTGAATACATAACAGGCACAAAATAATAGTATATAAGTAGCTATTTGTTCTACTTATTGATAGGAATCTGCTAGTGGTTCTGTCTTATAACTAAATTGTACTCTATCATTCAGCTATGAAGCTGGCACGGCTCTTTTCTACCCAGGAAGATGTTCTTCATTGTAATAAACTAGAATCCTTCCAACGCCTAGGTGCGGTGCTGGCGTCTCCGTTGAACGAGAAACTCCACGAGGCGATGTTATCGATGTACAAAGCCAACAGCGACTCCTGCGGGATGTACACGGGAATACATGCCACTATTACCAAGGAAGATTTCGCGTCTATTGAAGGTTTGATCTTTGGGTAGTGCTTGAAGTTTGTGCTTGAATTGCAAAAGTTCGCGTAGAATGGAGGAAACGTAAAACATTAACATGAACATTATTTACAGAAGCAATTAAAAAATATATCATTAGAAAGCTCTCTTTATATTCTTTATGTAAAACATTTTATTTTATTATCAAACTATCTACAATACACAACAATGTATATAAGATTAACAACAAAGATTAGCAACAAAATTTGCTTTAAAATTATATAAAGAAAACAATAACATTTTATATATATAAGATTAGCTTAAAGCTCTATACAAATTGGGCACACATACTAGTGCGCACGCGCGCGCAGCGCATATGAACATCAACCAAGTATATATTCAAATATATTCATATAAATATATGTAAATATAAGTTTTAAAATACAAAATTGAAATACAAAAAGTTACTCATAATAATAAACAATTTGAGAACTTACAGTAATAAATGAAATATATAAATTTATTAACGGCATATCTATCGTAGCCGCTGTATGGCTGCGGCACAAAACCGGTCGTTGTGGAGATGATTGGGGAGGCCTTGGTCCAGCAGTGGCCGTCTTTGGGCTGAGATGATAATTATGATGATGGTGATGAAGTCTAATATTTAAAGCAATTTTACTGCTCTAGTTTAAAACTATTTATACTGAGAAGACTGTTCTAGTCGTCTGAAAACGTGTGTCAGCAGATTATTAAATATAGCTTTTCGAACATTTTACTAAAAGCCGGTAGTATGGATAAGCCGGCTTTGTTATGTGGTCACTTTTGTCGCTTGTTTTAAATCTACGTGTAAGTAATATATACTTACTATAGTTAGTTTACCTAGGGTCACTAAGTCTACCGTGCGTAGCACTTAATGCTCCAGGTGAATTAAGACTAACGGAATTTATAACTATCTAGCTGAAATTATTGATATCTGCGCCAGGAGTTCCCCTAACCAAGATACCAGTAACGTGGGCTCCGGGCGAGCCTGACAACTACGAGAACAAGGAGCAATGCATCATCATGCTGCAGAATGGCACCTTCGCCGACGTAGGCTGCAACAATACCTACCCCTATATCTGCTACCGGAAGGAGGGAACGCCGTTAACATCATGCGGAACAGTGGACAAAGGTACCGTACCATCCATACTCTGCTTGATGTTATAGAGTAGACTGTTGTGGTCTCAAAACATTACTATGTTTTGTTTTTCAATAAAAATTCTTAAAGCCAAAAAATAACAACTATCGTGTTTTTGTATTTTTTTAAGCAAATGGCTTAACAAACGTGCTTATCGATAAGGTTGTAAATGCGTTGCACGTATTTATTCATTAGGCCAGGAACATTCCACCTATTCCTGACCATGATCATTTATGAGTTTCTGCTGCTTTCAGAATATTCGTTAGACACCCGTACCGGCAACTGCTACAAGTTCCACCGCAATGGGCGCTCCTGGAGGCGCGCGCAGATGACCTGCATGGCGGAAGGTGGCCACCTGGCCATCATCAACAGCGACGTTGAAAAGCACGTCCTCACGGACCTCTTTGCCAAGAACCCAGCCAATAATATCTTCTCGTCCTTTAAAGATGTCGTTGCCCTCGGGTTTTACGATTGGGGAGAAAACGGCGTCTGGTATACTGTTCATGGTAATTATTTTAATTAAACTTATTTTAATCGTATCATCATCACCAGCTCATTTTTATGTCCCCACTGCTGGGGCACGAGCCGTCCCTTTGGATGGATAGAGAGAACGGGCCATAACTACCACGCAGGCATAGTGCGGATTGGTGGTTGTTAACGCAGCCTAATGCAGCCGGGCGGGACCAACGGCTTTACGTGCCGTCCAAGCACAGAAAAGCTCGTGATGATTAATTTTTGATCACCTATCTGACGACTGGCCTTTGCGATTACTGAAGTTATTGCGGGTGGGTTTTTATAAGCAGACAAAACGATCTACAATCTTCCTTAGTTGAAAAATTACGAAGGAAGAGGGGATCGACCGGAATATTAACATTTACTCTAGTGCAAGTGACCATGATAGTTTTAATAGTTAATGGATCACCAGGGCCTTATAGTATAAAGACGACAGGTGACAGGCAACAATATACTATTTTTCAACTTTTTGTCCTAAAAATATGCTTGTGACAAAACGTTGTAGTTTTACCTTTTTAGTCACTGCAATGTCAATATTTGAAATTATTATGTGTTTGTATGTAGAACGACATTCTGTGACACTTTAATAAAATTCTCACAACATCAACATCAAACCTATTATTTACTAGATTTTTCAACATATATATTATATATTATGTATATTTTATATATATATATATATACTAGCTAATCGCTCGCGACTTCGTCCACTTAAATACACCCTTATCCCATGATGGGCTATTGCAGCGCCATCTACCGGGTCCAATTGTAAATCTAAACCATTCTCGAATCCACTTGAACACACACAAAAAAACTCATCCAAATTAGTCCAGCCGTTTAGAAGGAGTTATATAAAGTAGTAGTAGTAGAAGGAGTATTATATAAAGATATATATATATATATATAAAAAATGTATGTCAGAGTCTCGTGTCGACATTGCACTATACCCTATGTCAAATTGTCGTTAGTTGTCACGTGAAAATGTTTAAAGGCATAACGACAATTTGACATAGGGTATAATGCAATGTCGACACGAGACTCTGACATAATTAGATTTTTACGTAAGTGTCACGTGAAAATGTTTAAAGGACTAACGACAATTTGACATAGGGTATAATGCAATGTCGACACGAGACTCTGACATAATTTAATTTTTACGTAAGTGTCACGTGAAAATGTTTAAAGGACTAACGACAATTTGACATAGGGTATAATGCAATGTCGACACGAGACTCTGACATAATTTAATTTTTACGTAAGTGTCACGTGAAAATGTTTAAAGGACTAACGACAATTTGACATAGGGTATAATGCAATGTCGACACGAGACTGACATAATTTAATTTTTACGTAAGTGTCACGTGAAAATGTTTAAAGGACTAACGACAATTTGACATAGGGTATAATGCAATGTCGACACGAGACTCTGACATAATTTAATTTTTACGTAAGTGTCACGTGAAAATGTTTAAAGGACTAACGACAATTTGACATAGGGTATAATGCAATGTCGACACGAGACTCTGACATAATTTAATTTTTACGTAAGTGTCACGTGAAAATGTTTAAAGGACTAACGATAATTTGACATAGGGTATAGTGCAATGTCGACACTAGACTCTGACATACATTTTTTAATTTCCTTACCATTTCTTAAAATATATCAACAAATTTCAGGTGAGACCCTCGCAGAAGCAGGCTACTCGGCGTTCAGTGGTGGGCAGCCAGACAACAACAAGGCCTTCGACGGCGGCTCGCACTGCGGCGGGATGTTCCGCAACGGCCTTCTGGACGACCTTTGGTGTGACAGCGTGAACCTGGCCTTCGTCTGCGAGAAGAAAGTCGATAGCCTGCTCGCGAATTAAGTAAAATAATAATACTGAACTGCAGAGACGATTCTTCAAAGTCAATCTTATAGCAAAGCCAAATGGGTTCACAGTTGAGAATAAAAACAGCAAAAATACTATGTGTAATCTTTTAATTTCATCATAAATACAAAACAACTACCGCCTATACATATAGGTTTTTATACCAATGAGTATCAATGAGACCTACAAGCATACTAATTATTTTGATTTAAGTAGATTAGACTAGATAGAAGTAGATAGAATAGAATACTTTATTGTACACATAAAATATGAAAAAAAAACACATAGGTACATGTTATCAAAGAAATTAAAATTAAAATTGAAGTCGTACTAAGGGCGGCCTTATCACTAAAAACGATATCTTCCAGGCAACCTAGGGATGGAGAGGATTGATAATAAATAAGATGGAGGCGTTGAAATAAAAAAGTGCACAGTAATAATTTATTACATAAACATAAATACACATATATACACACATACACATATACAACCATATAAATATGTAGAACATATATACATACCATTTACGAACAAAAAATAAATAAGTAGTGTACTAACAGTAGGATCACAATGACAGATAGTGTTCTTTGACGAGTTCCTTAAAACTTTGCAGAGACTTCGCCACAGGCAAAGCATTCCACAGGTGAGCAGCATCATGGACCGTAAAAGATTTGTCGTAGAATCTTGTCGAAAGCAGTGGTATCTGCAAACTCAAGTTCTCCGATGATCTCAAGAAGCGGGAATGGGAGTCGTGCAAAAATTGGAAACGATCTGTTAGTAGCTATAGACATTATTAAAGAACAATTTCGATTTGAACATCCACATTTTTGCGCAGTCCGCACGTTGCCGGCCAACAGCGCCGACGACGCGACGCTTCGCTAGAAATGTAAAAAAGCTAATTTTCAATTTTCTACATTACAAAGTATAACACCAAATTTTTTACATAATATATACTTATTTTTCACCATTGTCTTTAATCAAATCGTCTGACTCTCTTGAGTCTAGATATCTGCAACTAAGCAAAATGGAACTCACTTTCTCTTAGCACACTTCAGAATTAACAAAGAACTCTAGTCCTTTGAAGTTTCTTTAAATATATTACTTTTAAAATAATCGAGTGCTATAGTCGAGTTTTAGAATCTTGTCACTAACAAAGGGGCTCCAGGGGGGCGATTTTTAATATCACCGGTGGTGTCGAAATAAAAGTAACATGAAATAAACTAGGAAATATATTTTTTTTTTGCTTAATTTGATTATTAAAAGTCAAACAAAAATTTTTTCTAAAGTTTAAAAGGGTTCGAAACGTCAGGATAAACATTAATTAAAACTAATGTATAGAATAAACGCGAGTAGATCCGTATAAGTTGTTTCATTTCAGTCAAACATAAGTTACCAGTATCCTTGAATAAGATATTAAGGAGCATTTTGTAATTGATATCATTGCGTGATTCTAGTTACCGGTTCAATAATCGCCCCCAATCTCTAATTTACGAGGAGAGTCTCCAAAAATGTAGTCATGATCATGACTTAGAAACCTCGTGTCTTGCCCAACACTAGATGTATTTTGCCGTTGCACTGGACGGTAAGCCGGCCAGTGTCCATGTGAACAATATTAAAACAGGTGAGTAGCTTTTCCGACATGACGAGTCTTTAACGAGCCGATTTTAATGAGCGTCTTTCCAGGTGCCCGACTTGCAACAACTCAACTTGCTGTTTAGCATACTCAATACTCAATAGATTTATTGTCAATCATAGATTATAAGGTGTTACAGGTGGGTATAGTATATATGAACCCTTTTGGGTATGACAATTTGAAACGACAGGCAGATTTCAATAGGTAATGAATTATAGTTTATTGATCTTAATGTAAATAAAACAATGAAATTAATTAATTAATTGGGATTTGATTGTTCTGGTCGTTGGAAAAGATCGTCTTAATTATATTATATAATATTATTTTCGTTATTATTGATATTATTATAATTACAAACAACACAGGTGATCGCAAACAGCATGCCGATTCTGTACACATGGTGCTTTCGAGCAAGCTATCGATCCCAGCTAGGGATGTTTTTGTGGGGTCAGAATGTTTATTTATTTATTTATTTGAATTAGGTACGCAGACAGATTACAGGCAATTACACAGCCATGGGAATTTAACAATATATTGAGACTAGACTGTAATCCATAAATTGCATACACAGCATGATTCGTGTACTACCAAGCTACGTTAAAATAAAACAATTATAAAAAGCAATAATAATTACAAAAAATAAAACAGTAAAAAAAATCCATTAAAATAATTAAATTAATTAAATTAACATTCAAAATAAATACCTAAAAATATAATCAATCAAAACAATTAAGTAAAACAAATACCAAAATAGTCAATTGAAATTTTTAAATAATTAATATTCAAAATACTTATCCAAATAATAAATTAAAAATAATCAAATTCAATAAAATTGATCAAAAATAGGCCACTAAGCAGAGTCAATTTGAAGGCCTTGATCATATGCCAACTTAGGAACAACACTATCTGCAGGAGTTGAGGATACCCCTGAGATAAAGATATCTGATACAGACTTCTTATATTGGGAGAAACTGGAGTTGAATAAATCTATGTATCTACCACCACGAATCACATTGTTGTATGTCCGGCACATTCTTACTACGGGGTTGTAAAAGGAGGTATTGTTTCTATACACTTGTATTGTGAACGTGTTTGGGTGACGCGATTTATACCGGGTGTTCAAGTTGAGCGAAGAGAGCATATCCGGGGCATCAATAGTTGAGTGAACTATTTTGTGGAGACATAACAAATCATATCTTATGCAACGAGAATTCAAAGAGATCAGACCAAATCTTAAGAGTCTGTCATTGTAGTCCTCAAGTGAACGACCAGGATAATACCTTCGTGCCATGCACCTCAACATCTCCTCTGCAATTTCTCTATGTTATCCACATGTACACTATAATATGGGGACCAAACAGGGCGGCAGTACTCCAGGACGCTTCTCACTAAACTGAAAAACGTCTAATGCTCTGAGCGTTGGACTGGTAATCCTAGAGTCGTGGGTTTGATTCCCACTCGAGGTTTATCTTGCTTTGTAACGACATTAGTATTAAGAATGCAAAAATTAAAATAATATATATAAAAATGTATCTTTCTCTTTCTCTCTCTATCTCTCTTTCTCTCTAGTAAATCCGTTGTGGTTAATAAAAATATATATTTATATATATATTATATATTTTTGTGTTTTTATTAGTACGAAATAAAGTTGTTTTTTTTTGGCGTAGAACCAAATGAGTACTAACTAGTATTTAGGTGTATTATGAAGCCAGTGCTACTTAAAGAACTCGTTTTGTGTTTCCGGTAACATTTACGTTTTTTTGTCAATGCACGAACTTAATAATGTTTTTAACAAGCATTAATGATACAGGCTCAGTGTAAGTCATACATAGCGCGCTGGATGACCTAGGATTAACTTTGTTTTTATTTGCGTGGATTAATTTTGCGCATTGGATTCTGAAGAGAAAAAGTTGGTTACCAACAATTTATTGAAATAAAGTTTTATAACGAGGATTAACGCTAACTTCTTAGTATAATAGGTATCAAGGCATTCCCTCATACCCGACGTTTCAACCGAGTTGCACGGAAGTGGTCGCGGGCACTCGCGGGCTGACTGCTGTCGGGATATTGCACCTCCTTATGAGCGGCTGAGTCTTCATCCACCATCACGTTATTTTTCCAACTATCTCCACACACAACACTAACGGTGTCACTATTACGTATAAAACAGAACGATCTCAAAAATGAGTTCTAATAAATAAATTCTGTAGGCTATTAAACGGCAGCAATCCCTTAATCCGGCAGATTAAGGGAGTGCAACTTCTGTACGTATTATCTATTCTGTGTGTACGTAATTTTTTTTTAAATAATTTATTAGTAAACACTTAGTTATATAATATGTACTTATCCACAACTGATTTATTATTTCTAACAGGTACACCGATTAGATGAGACCGGTTACATAATGCGGAGAATTCGTAGCGTTTTTTTTTTTTTCTGGCTGGTTGTTGTAGTAGTCGAGTTTTTTATTACTACTTATTGTTTCTACTTATAGAATATTGCCAAATGCCGACTAATACTTTGACAAAGATAATCATGGGTAGATTGAAGTAGCGTAGCGAACCGCCTACTTGCGCACTCATAGACGTCAATTATTATTAATGATTACTTAGCACCTACAATTGTTCAGTCGAAAATGTGCTTATAACGCCACAGTTAGAGACTAGTTTACAACAGACAATTTTAGGTGCTAAGTAATCATTCATGATAATTGACGTCTGTGAGTATAACATACATAAATATATGTAAAGTTGGTTGCATTCCTGGCAGAGGGCAGCCAGTTCCGCTTCGACTACCGCTACAGCCGCAAGGCGCAGCTGGCTGGAAGTTCCACGTCATGCCCACCAACTTCCAGGAAGCGTTCTTGAAATGCAAAGCAGAAGGCAAATATAACAGAAACTTATTTTAGGTAAGGAAACAGCTGTAAACCAAGTGACGCCGGCGCCGCTCGGCCGCCATTGCAGGCACATCTGAATGTCAGTTGTGTGTAACTAGTGACAGCATCTAATTTCTCTAGAGAATGCAAAGTAATGAAATACTTCCTCTAGTTATTTATGTAAACTTCTAAAATAATTATTTTAAGTAACTCTTACTTTGTAAGCCAAAAGAGCCAAATTCAACATGACAATCTTTTAAAAAAAACATCTGTTGTTGAGCCGTCAAACGAGAATACAGCCCGCCTGATGGAAAGCGGTTACCGCAGACTAGAGTTTATGATGGAATTATTCCTCAGAGATACACTTTGGAGCCATTTACACAGCAGTCGGACAGAACTGTTCACTTACTCTAAAATAACCCTTCATTCAATGCCAGGTGCGGTGCTGGCGTCCCCGCTGCACGAGGACCTCCAGCTGGCGATGGTGTCGCTCTACAAAGCCACCAGCAAGTCTATCGGGATTTCCACCGGAATCCACGCCACCATTTCTAAGGGGGACTTCTGCTCTGTAGAAGGTAATTCATTTTTTTACTTTTATTAAGTACATACTTAGTGGGGCCTGCTGAGAATCCCTATCCCTGTAGCACTTTGACCCTTAGGGATCTTTTGTGCAAAGTGCATACTTACTTCGTAATAAAACCCTGTGGAATTCATTATGTAAATACATATACAATAAGTAAGTAAGTAAACAGCCTGTAACTGTCCCACTGCTGGGCAAAGGCCTCCATCATTCAAATCAAGTCATGGCTACAATGGCTTTATCACCACGCTTGCCAAATGCGGGTTGGTGATCACAAACCCGGGCTATGCATCGATAAATCCGAAATACATTTTGCCCGACCTGGGAATTGAACCCGGGACCTTGAACGCCTCGGTGGCCGAGTGGTAGAGCGCTCGGCCCGATAATCAGGTACTTTACTTACTTATTTTACTTATTTATTTTTATGTAATAGTTACTACTGGTTTATTAATCATGACCTAAATCAGAAGCTTTCAACCGACTTTGGATTAATTGTTCAGTTCAAAGAGAAACAAACGTAGTTTAATGTAGAATGTAATTAATGTCGCAGGAGTGCCCCTGTCGAAGATTCGGGTTACATGGGCAACAGGCGAGCCGGAAAACTTTACTAACGGTGGATTATTAACCGTTAAGTGTTCGTGAGTGCGCATGAGTGTAACAAAATAGTACAACTTCACATTTCAAATTTTCTCAAGAAGTCCGCCCGAGGAATTAGTAAAGTCCCACATCTTTACTGAGATACTCGAGGGGTTGGGGGGTATATCATTTCTCACTTTTCATTTATATTATCATTCATCATCATCATACTGGAAGGAAATATTGTATATTTATGTATTACTTGTAAGAAAAATTACTTTGACACTGGCTAAATGTGCTAATCGCACGAAGCCATAAACTAAAGGAAAATAAATATTATTTTATGGCTATGGTAGAGCGAGGACATCTGCCACTGCTATTATATACTCAAAAATGTTTCTAACAATGAATAATATTTATTCATGGTACTGAAATAAACTTATTTAATTTACAGGAAAAAAAAATTACTATAAAAAAACAGCCAGCCTCTGGAAACTCGAGTGGGAATCGAACCCACTACCTTTGGATAACCGGTCCAATGCTCTGACCGCTGAGCTACCGAGGCCCCCCCAGAAGACTCGTTGACTTCTAGTAACTAGTAGTTTGTGATTGACGCTGCAAGCCAGCGGTATTACGTCACTGTGAAGTTACCCTCACTGTGGACCGGTTATCCAAAGGTCGTGGACCTTGGATAACCGGTCCATTCCCACTCGAGCTTCCTGAGGCTGGTTGATTACCTATATCTTGTTATTTTTTTTATCTTGTAACCATATAGTAATAAAACAGTTCCACTACGTCTCCATGGTCGGTCATCATCACCTCCAGAACAAGAAAGCTATTAATTATATTTACTATGCATGCACTCATTAAAGTTGTACATTCAAATTTAAAACACAGTTGTACGCAGATGTACGTACATAGACTTAGAGAGCAGATATATAATATTGTCATACAAAACACATCGAGTAAATCAGAAACTAATCGAGAACTTTTATCTGTGAGAAGAAAATTGACAGCTTAGACACAGATCAAAACGAACGTGAACTGTAAATTTAAGCTTCAAAGTCAGTGGCAAGCTGAACATGATTTTAGAGACTGTGAGAGAGTTTTATCAGCAATATTTATTGAAATTTGAAGATCAGGTAGATCCAATTGTGTTGGTAAAACGTAATTAAAAGTTAGTAAAATATAGATCTACAAACTCGCGAAACATTAATTAACTAGGTACTTATTTGTATGAATGAAGAGTTAGAGAGTGAAATCACTTTATTCTTATTTTGAGCGACAAAAACTTTATTTGCCGTCAGTTGTTAATAAAATTGTTGATAATTACAATATCGCGTATTAATACTTACGCTCGGCTAGCCACACTCGCACGCCTGGTTCCGGAAGATGTTTCTTCTAAAACAACCCTACGAGATATTTTTATATGAATATTATTTACAATTACATAGACAAATATTTTTAAATTAGAAATATCTGTTGGAGTACATAAAGCCAGCGAAATATGTATTTTATGCAACATCATACATAACATACAGTCGGAGGCATAAAGTGATAAGTCAAGTCATTCTCACTTTGTGCGTGCCTCCGACTGTGTATATTGTATGATGTTGCATAAAATTTCGAAGGACTATCGTATTGATATTTTTAATTGTATACAGTACTATGTTTGATATTGTTTCGATTTATTTCGCTGACTTTATGTAATTAATGAATTTTTATCTTGTTACGGCCTTTTCAGTTGATTTTCTATTTATTTATTATTTTTTACGCAGGCGGGTTTTTTGTTTTTTTTTTTATTTTTTTAAACAAAAGAGTTTTCTCCTGAAATGATCCCATTAAAACTTCTTGAAGATCTGATGAAAACCTTCGAGGCAAACAATAAAACTCCTCAATGACAAACAGTACGCGTGTTGTGATCAAGCAATCGTACTGAAAATTAAAAAAGTAAATAGACATTTGCTGACCAATACTTATTCAATAAATTTGACAGTTTTGGACAGTCTGATGTCTGATGGGCGTACTGTGAACAACTTGATCGTTAAGCTCAGCGGTGGACAGCGCCGGCGTTGGTTGTTCTTTTGACGGCACTTATGTCAATAACGAAGGTTGTTCTTTGTACACGTGCAGCCTGTGGATGAATTACTGCTAAGGACAGGGTCCTGCGTATACCTAAAATACAATGACGCATTCCTGATGCTGATGTGGCTGCGCCGGCTATTACTGCAGTGCACCAGGGATGCTGACAGAAGCTGGAGTCGATAGCTTCGCAGCTATTGTAAGAAAATCGTCCCTGATCCACGGCGGCGGCGTCCGGGCTGTGGTGCGGGGCTGCTCCAACAGCCTTCTGCAGAGTGTTGCGGCGAGGTTGGACGTGGACAGTTCTATTATAGAGCATGTCCAATGCGCTTCCACCTAACCAAAAACACGAAAATTTTGTGTAATTTCTTTCGTGTAAAGTTTTTTTATTTACACAGGTACATAGTTTTGAAGACCTTTGTTACTAACACTTATTTATGGGCAATGCTCCAAATAAATTATAGGTTGTTTTATATTACTTGTTTTGAACCTCTCTCTGAGACTCCAGCCTTTGAGTTATAAATTGCACAAGTAGCCATTTTCTGTAACACATAGTTTAAATATTTACGCCGATATTAGCACTTGCCTCACAGTAAAATGCCGTACGACGTACGACATAACATAATATTTTGTGTTGCTTCGAAACACTGTGGTGTCCCACAAGTTTATAAGTTAATCTTTTCGGTCAAATAAAGTTTTTCTTTTAAGCCTATTTATTTTATAAAATTAACTCTGACCTACAGAGTCGATTCTTAGCTGGGCCAGAGACTAAAAGTCACTATTAGCAAACCCAAACGTTTTTACAAATTGTGAATAAAAGGAAGCAACAATAATTATAGGTGAATAAACATTTATTTCTCTTGTAAATTTGTATTTACAAGTAAGTAATTAAAAATATGCATGTTTAGGTACTCCAATGTAAATCAACGATACCTACAAATATAGTAATTATTTTGATTAGAGTATAGACATTAATAAGGAACAATTTGTATGTGAACATCCTCGTTGTTGTTTTCGCGCAGTCCGCCGGCGAACTGGTTAAGCAAGACCGCGGCGACGACGCTGCCCCAAAGTTGTCATTCTAAATTGTAAAGTTTTCAAATACCAACATTTAATAGCTTTCGTGCCAATACAAATGATGAAAGGATACCTAGATCTAGTGATCTAGATTCATTTCGATATTGAAGTGTTGTTTGTGCTTGTGTTGTACCAATCGTGGCATCAAATTCTGCGCTGGATATTAAACCTAAGTCCTAAGACATAAATCAGTGTTCATGGGAAATACCTAAAAAGGTAAGTAGATTTTTTGACATGGTTCTGTTTAAACATTTGGCCAGTAGTTATTATATATTTTCTCTGTTGTTTATTAGATGCTAATGAATGATTATATAAGTGTATAATGATATCGTTATGAATATAATATTATTATATATTTATATTCCCTTGAGTATCCAAGAGTAATGATGAGATCTTTACAGAAATCTCACGAGAACTTCATATAAGAGAATTTTGTTCTGTTCTGCACTGTTTTCTTACTTGACAACACTTGTACTCATGTTGTTGCTTCATCATCATTATCATCTCAGCCAAAAGACGTCCACTGTTGGACACAAGCCCCCCAAGCATCTCCACAACAACCGGTTTGCTTGTTTTTTAACAAATAATCCACACCACAAATCCGTGCTACAAGGAAGTCATACAGATGGCAAACAGGAAAACGGAATGCTTTGATGAACCCAATGCAGAATGTCAACTTCTGAACAATGTACACTTTGACTATTCCATGCTATTAATAGTTTTGCATTGCAGAACGAAACCTTTTAAAATAAAAATACGTATTTAATGTAAGATATTCCGATGACAGTGCACTAATGGGTTCAACAGAATATGACATGCGATGAGGTAATAGATTGGGTAAATGAGTGCAGTTCGAGAGCAGGGCTGTACGTATGGCTAAAATTAAGTTTTTGGTTGAATCTAAGAACCACCTGAGCACCAGGATTAGATTTACAAGATCAGATCTGAAGCGAGTGCCGATGTACAAATACCTCGGAGCTTGGGTGAATGAAGAATGGGATAGCGAACGAGAAAGCCGAATTTATTATTTTTTGAGAGAGATTGCTGATTGCCGCTGCGGCATTTTCAGCTTCACCGGGCTTTTTTGGGGGCGGCGAGGAACGTAAAGAGTCCCTCAAGCCGTGTGAAACGAATCACCTTCAGAGGTTATCTAGAGGGAACGGCATCGCGCACAAGTGCGCGTCCCCGTGCCCTACTAGATTCTCCGAAGGGTTCGGATCGGATCGGGGTGCCGAATTTAAATGGTCCAAGCATCTCTTATGAGAATGGAGAATGTTTTGTGTAGTCGCACACTATCAGTAAAGCTCCGTCACAGAATAATTAATAGTACCTGGCTCCGTCTAAGATTGCTCCATTGTTACATCTGGCTTGTAGTGGTGTATGGTAACGAGGCTTGGATTCTAAATGACTCAGGAGTTCCTAGCATCTTTCTAAATATAGTGCTACCGGAGAATGCTACAAATCCGCTGGACGGAGGAAGCTTACAACGTTAGAGTTATACAGCGCGTTGTCAAGAATCTTGAATTGAAAATATTTAATTTATTTAGTCGTGAATTAATTGTTATTTTAACATTATACCTACACTAGCGGCACGTCCCGGCTTCGCACGGGTGGACATCTCTGTTTTAATATAGCCTATGTTACTCAGTATCCATAGTTAAAGTTAAAACGAAAAAAAAATAAAAAGAAACAAAATTTTTAAAATTATTTATGTAATACCTACAGTGAAAAAATTAAATGCCTACCCGACCTAGCCAGGAAGCACTAAAATCAAAGCACTGAAAAACTTCAGTGCAGCCTCCCGGTTTGCGAAAAACCCAGATTCGATTCCTGGCTGGGTCGGGTATTTTATTTTTTCTGTATTTTATAAATATTTAATTCAGCTTAAGTGTAGCAATTAGCACTTAAAATAAAAAGTAAAATTTAATAAAGAAACACTGAATATCTGCTCGTCGTGCATGTTCTACGCTTGCTAAAACAGGTTTTGATGCATTTTATTTTATTGGCGCGTGCGCCATCAGAGGATGATGATCACTACTGGGTGCCTTAAGGGCGGCGGGCGGGTAGATCAAAATACTTGAAAAATGCTCAAGGTTTTTATTAGTAACCTACAGCGTGTCTCCTTAGACTACCATATTTTTTTTTTATACCTAGTTTGGCAAATAACTCTACTCCACCTGATGTCTAGTGGAAACGGAGTCCAGACCCAAGCACAACTCGGCTGTCCAAAAGCAAAGCCTAGCAAGTGCATCTAATTTAATTTTACAGGAGAAGACATCAAACATTTTCTTTTGCCATTTAGAACACAACTCCTTTTTTGTAATTTTCTTATATTCATATGGATGATTATGACTTACTTCACGATATTGTTAAATTGAGTATATGTGTATTTGGACAAGTTTTATGTGCCTTACTAAAGATAGTTTATATACTGCAAGATATGTATGGTAGGTACCAAATCCAAAATAAAAACCTAGCAAGGGCTACTTTTCTTTCTTTTAGTTAATGGCTTCGTGCGATTAGCACATTTAGCCAGTGTCAAAGTAATTTTTCTTACAAGTAATACATAAATATACAATATGATGATGATGAATGAAATGAAGTGAGAAATGATATACCCCCAACCCCTCGAGTATCTTAGTAAAGATGTGGGGCTTTACTAAGTCCTCACGCAGACTTCTTGAGAGAATTTGAAAAGTGACGTTGCACTGTTTTATTTCATTTGCCAACACTCATGCACACTCACGAACAATTAACGGTTAATAATCCACCATTATTTCACATTAATATTCGACATAACACAAATTTTAGAAAATAAAACAAAACCGCAGACATGACTCTTCACTTTCCCGCCAAGAAGTCCCCAAGGGCTACTTACTATAGCCAAATTCGATAAAGAATGTTAACCAACAAAGCGTTGCCGAGCAACCAGTGACAGGCATGTATTGACAACCTTTTCCAGTGTTGGTCAACAGGAAAGATTTTACGTAAACGATTTATTCATAAATGTATGAAAAATTAAAAACCAAAAATATAATTTTATTATTATTTTAATTTTAACCTATCTCCTGAACTGTCGCCAAGATGGCGGCCAATATAGGGTCATCTGTCACACTACTTCCGTATTACTTCCGGACTAGTTCCAGCTACTCATTAAAATGACGATTTCCATGAAATTTTATATGAAGACTATATAAAAAACTTATATCACTGGAATCGCTATTAAAAAAACTATCTGGCTATGTATAATAAATAGAGGTCGGTATCTGCCGGTCATTCCAGGTCCGCATTCAAGTGTTGATTGGGAGCCTTTTATATTTTTTTAAGCTATGAAGGAAATTGACTGACTTTGCTTACACTATCAATAAAAAAAAAAAAGTGGGTATTAATGTACCAAAACTCAAATTGACCACTGAAATCGGAAACAACATTTTAGTGAAATGCTCTTGAACTTTTTTAAGCAAAATGTTTGCATTGTGTGTAAATAGATAATTCAGAAAAAAGCTTTATAGATAGAACCATGTATGACATGCATGATTTGATGTTCAACATGTTTTGAGTTGTCTGTCGGCTGAACTATTCCATTTGGAAAATAAATTGTATATCTATATTTTGCAAAGATTTAATCAGTTTTCACTATAATAATTATAATATTTTGAGACACTAAACAAAGACTATCTACAGTAGATTTTTTTAATTATCACATCTAAATTTAAAAAGAGGGTCCCCCAATCATCCCTTGAATACGGACCTGGAATGACCGGCAGATTCCGACCTCTGATAATAAAGTATAGTTTGATGCTGAATTAAATTGCCAATCGAAGGTGAAAGTAGGAAAAGGGACTTTTTTTCCCGTTTTTTGCATGAAAAATGTAATAATATATAAAAACCTTTATGTAAGTGAATAAATTAGCTACCTTGGAATAATTAAAAAATGCAGTTGAAGATTAAATAATTTATTTATACATAAATTAATTAACTGCTGTTAAAATCCAATTTTCTATAACGTCAATGGAATTTGTTAATTTATGAATGTTTGTTCTGCATTTGCTGCAAATGCACTGTTTACGCTGCAGATTTCAGATTTCACTAGTTAAGATAATCGACCTTATGAGGATATTCAGTCATCTTCATCAGGGATGCTATTATAGAGAAATTGTTTAGAATATCACTCTTTTAGCAATGACATTTATATGATAGGGTTATCAAGTGAAAATAGTTCACTTTTTTTCATCATCATCATCATCATCGGCCTATCTTAGTCCACTGCGACTTTTGTTGTAGTTAAATTTAATGACTGTGTTGACGAGAGAGTATTGTTCCCTCTCTTATGTGGCACAGCCAATTCCTTCCACTTTTCAAATCCAGCAATAAAGATGACCCAAGTTACTTTAGAACTATTTCCATTTTAAATACTCTTAGTAAAGTGTTTGAAAAACTTATTTAGATCAACTAAGTTCGCCCTTCGCTAAAACCACCTTTTTCATAGTAAACAATGTTGTTCAAATGGTCAAATATGGTTTTACTAAAGGAAGGTTTTACTACAGACGCATGTGTAGCTCTGCTCAAATACATCTTCGAGACTTTAGTTAGAGCAATGATATCCAAAGTGGTCTATGTGACCCCTAGGGGTCAAAAACGACCGCAAGGGGTCCGTGTAAGCGAAAAAAAGAATTGGGGGTCCGCGAAATGTAAACGAGGGTTCACAATAGTGGATCTCATTTATGCAGGTCATGACTTTAATTTAGACATTCCATAAATGGAATAACCTACACACACACAGCTGATGATTTGTTGCGTTAAAAAGCTATCGTATTTTTATAGATTTTTCACTCTTTACCTCACTATAGTTAGAAATTAGCCAAAAACAAATTTAAAGTTGATGAATTTTCAAAAATGCAATATTATCTAAGCAGTCTACCCAAAACCGAATAACATGGCAAGTGGTCTAGAAGACAAGAAGTTTGGGGACCTCTGCTTTAGAGAGACCGCAAAATTCTCTTGATGAGTATTCTGTGATCTCTCTAAGGCTTGTGATTGTGTTGAATATACTTAATACCCACTTGATGAATCAAAAGCAATCATCAATTATATCAGCTGCAGAATACAAAAGGTTCACTAAATTAATCTGGATCTTCTGTGCTGATGGGGGTTGTACAAGGGTCAAAACTGGGCCCTTTCTTATTTTTTAGTTATATTAGTGATATATACCATTTAATGCGGACAGTTTCATCAAATTTGTATTGTTAATATTTCTGACAGGTCCACCGATTAGCTGAGAACCGGATATATAATGTGGAGAATACGTAGCGTTTTGTATTTGACTGTTTGGCTGGTTGCTGCAGTAGGTAAGTTGTTTTATCTGATCCTCTTTTACAAATTTTGCCGGTTGCCAAGTGATATTTGGTAAAAATAAGTGTAGACTAAGGTAGCGTAGCGAACAGTCTCATAAGTAGTTGCTGTGCGTAAAATATGACTATATGACTGTTATGCTATGAGGATTAAAATGTGTTTGCCTTGGTTCTCCAATATACATATTACGATTGTTTATTGTACGAAATGTTAATTAACATCACATTACATCACGTAAGTATATTTTTATTTGTTTATACTACTACTATATGGCTATGTAAGAGTATTTTTATCCTCAAAACGTAGCCTAATAAATGTTTCTTTTTCAAATACGTATTGTACCGAATAAGCTAATTCGTTTTAATTTTCATTTTTGAATACTTACGTTTGTTGCATTCCTGGCAGAGGGCAGCCAGTTCCGCTACGACTACCGCTACAGCCGCAAGGCGCAGGGCTGGCTGAAGTTCCACGTCATGCCCACCAACTTCCAGGAAGCGTTCTTGAAATGCAAAGCAGAAGGTAAACAAAACAGAAACTCATAGTAGCTATTACTTTTTAAACTGTATAGACACTTGCATTAGAGCCGAACAGTGCCGAAATATCGGATAAGTACTCAAAAATAATAAACATGGTTTTTAAAACCATACCCGTTTTAAAATAAATAAAAAGTTACAAAATTTTAATATGTAAAAATATTAAAGTAAAGTCAATTGACTTATTGATTTGTGATGTTTTGAAACGAACTCATGGCAAGACCGAGTTCTACGTGATTTCTTTCTTCTTAAAATACGAGTAGAATCTGTTACTGAACCAGCAACCGAGCAATCAACCCGCCTAATGATAATTGAGAACCGGCCACCGCAGTCTACGGAACCCTTAACTAGCAACGTGACAGAACTATTAATTATTTAATCTTAACTAGTGCTTCAATGCCAGGTGCGGTGCTGGCGTCCCCGCTGCACGAGGACCTCCAGCTGGCGATGGTGTCGCTCTACAAAGCCACCAGCAAGTCTTGCGGAATTTTCACCGGAATCCACGCGACCATTTCTAAGGGGGACTTCTGCTCTATAGAAGGTTGTTTAATTCCTATCTGAGATTGTTCATTTGCAAGATAAACCAACGTACGTAGTTTAATGTTGAATGTAATAAATGTTACAGGAGTGCCTCTGTCGAAGATCCGAGTTAAGTGGGCACCAGGCGAGCCGGAAAACTTTAGTAATAAAGAGAACTGCATCGTCATGCTGCAGAACGGCACTCTCGCCGACGTGAGCTGCGACGACGCCTTTCCCTTCATATGCTACCGGAAGAAGACCGAACCCGCCATCATTACCACCTGCGGAACCGTCGACACAGGTCTCTGCAATCAAAACACTTTTTTTAAAGAAACGATTTACTTACCTAAATGTTTTTACATAGTACAAGAATCAGGAGCAGATCGTTTTATTTTAGTTATCAGACAACTGCAAACCAATACTTAAAACCATAAGATAAAAAATGAGACAAAGACAAAATAAGAAATCTAACCATTCAAATTGATTAGCCCAACCCGCCTAAATTTATTTATTTTTATTTATTTTATTTATTAGGAAAGCTTACATGGCTTAAATACTAATTTATATTTCTATTGTAAAAAGTTAATTACAAGCTCTCACATATAGATAAACATAGTGATTAGTGTTATTAAAGTTAATATACATAATGTACATATACCAACATATATTATACATGTACCAACAAGATAAAATAAAATAAACATAAACCTTATGAAAAATGCGCTTTTGTAATAGTGCGTCTGATGGATGTACATAACAAGTGGTGTTCCAATTTTATTATTTTTATTATAAACAGCAGTTAGGTGCATGCACTGGTCTCTGGGTGCATGGTTGGCAAAACGTTGACAAAAATGTTAATGAATTCCAAGAAGCTGAGTGCCGTTGTGGTGCCTCGGTGCTGCCGCCGTATAACATCGTAACACTCAAATGGTGTTCAACAACCTTCGAAAATGTTCTTGACATTATCATCGTAAGCAAGCCCCGAAGACGCCTTTAACAGACTAGGTCTTTAGGTAGCAACGTGGTAAGTTTAGCCAGCACATACGGCAGGTCAGGAGCGGTTAATTCTGCTGACTGGCCGGTAGGTGATCAGCACCACAGCAGCGTTGATTGAGTAAGTTCAAAGCGATGCGTCACTCATACTTCAATTCTCGATTAAATAAGGAGTCCACTGAACGAAAACTTACACTTACCTAATCAAATTTTGTAGTCATTCGTGAACAATTTAAATAGATAGATCCAGGCACCGGGTACAAATTCAAAATATTTTGCCCTACCTTCATTGACAATTCTACTAAACCTGTACAAATCCGTATGAGGATCGATGCACTCAACCACGGCATAACAGCTGTTCCAAACTTTGGTGTGGCGAGGGCCTTATATTAATCTAGTCTTTATGGCAACTGTTCTGAATGTTTTATTTGTATGTCTGTTATTAGAATACAGTTTTGATGGACGTACAGCTAGCTGCTACAAGTTTCACCGTGTCGGCCGCTCCTGGAGACACGCGCACATGACCTGCATGGCGGAGGGCGGCTACCTGGCCATCGTCAACAGCGCCGTTGAAGTTGAGGTCCTCAAGAATCTCTTCGCAAAAAACCCATCGGAGACCATCTTCGCCCCACACAGAGATGTCGCTTCTATCGGCATTTATGACTGGGGCGAGCGAGGGGTCTGGTACACCGTACATGGTGAGCCTTTCGATTTGACCAGCCTTCATCTGCCTTTGCAATCACATTGTATTAATTATATCAACAGTCTTAAAGCAATTTCGTAAAAACTGCATTTTAAAGATTATTATAATGAGGTAAGAACAAGAAGATTATACCAAAGAGTATAATATGTTTTACTGGTTCCTGCATCCGTGCAAGTTTAAGAACAGCAATAAACTTAATATTTCCAGGTGACACCCTCCAAGAAGCTGGTTATTCATCGTTTGCGTCCGGCCAGCCCGACAACGACCGGTCCTTTGATGGCGGCTCCTCCTGCGGCGCAATATTCAGGGACGGCCTGCTGGACGACATCTGGTGCGACGGCACGCAAATGCCTTTTATCTGTGAAAAGAAAGTTGACAGTTTAGTCACAGACGAAGACGAGCATGAACTGTAAATTAAAACGTCTAATCGTCTCAGGCTGAACATGATATTAGCACAAAGTAACTTGCTTAAGATATTAGGGACTGAAGTTCTGCAAGCAAGTTCGCATTTAGCACTTCGTTGCGCTAGCCCCGCGCACATAGTAGTTTTACAATTTACAATCGACGAACTATCGAATAATTTTTCTTTTCTTTTTTTATTCTTGTTCGCATACAATCGTATAGCGAATTATTCGAATTATTCGATTGTTTTTGAAAAAAATCGCCCCATAGAAGAGAGGAATATGTTAGATTGCTAGAGTCATCTACTTAGAGCATTAAACCAACGTCATCTAGTGTGAAGGTGAAGGTGCATGTCAGTCTGTGCCCTTTAATCGGGCCGGCGGCGGCAGCGGCCGTATTTTATGTATACTTATATTATAAAGGGGAAAGCTTTGTACTTTTGTATGTTTGCAATGATTAAACTCAAAAACTACTAGTGCTACATTAGCGCTGAGTAACATAGGCTATATGAAAAAGAAATATCCACTCGTGCGAAGCCGAGAAAAGCTAAAATTTCAAATTTCTCCAATACATTTTCAAACATATGCCTAAGGCATAAAGCTCAAAGTCTATTGAGGAAATTTGACAGTAGGTGGTAGGTTGATGCTCAGAACAATAGGTAATTTAGTTATTATTCTGAGGGTTGATGTGCTTGTTTGTACCACAGTATAATAATGATTTTTATACTCTAAATAAAGTATGCGAAAATACATAATTTTACCTATTACTTTGAAAGTTTTTTTATACCTAACCAACGCTGACTTGATGCTAGTAAACTAACTCCACGATGCCATAATTTAATATCAAAACTTAATTGATCTACATAAAAATAACAAAGATTGTTACTCTGAGGCTCACATACAATTTTAACATCAGTTATCCGAAACCGGTAATTATACTAAATAAGAAAACAAAAAGTTACGTTAAGACTTTCTTTGATAAAATCTAAGGATAAAATATTCGTTAGATGTTGCCAGAAGTAACAAATAATATATGAGTGTTTATGGAAAAAATAGCAAGTTTCGTAAATAATATTCTATTTTCGGATGTTTTACCCTCAGAATAATAAATAAAGTTATTGTTCTGAGGTTTTACCTTAGTAAGTAAAAATAATATATTTGCTTATAAAATTTACGAAATTTTAAAATTTATAAATAAATTTACGCTTGCTAACTTTCTTCGGCAGCGCATCATTAGGATCAATTGTAAGTACCAATCAATATAAAATTATTTTTGTTTTAATATCATCATCTATTATGTCATGCTCAGGACAATAACTAAAGCGTTAGTTATTATTCTGAGTTTAGCCCCCTGACTATGAGCTCCTATAGCAGTATTATTGCAGTTGTGGAAAAGAGACGCGAGTATATCCGCCGCTACACGCGTCTCGTTTTTACAACGGCAATAATACTGCTATAAGAGCTCGTGGTTACCCTCTAGATCCAGATATGAATTTAAAAATTTACACAATGACAGCTGTAAACAATATGAATACACACATTAAATAAATATAAAGATGAGGTTACATAAAAATGTGAACGTAAAAATATTATTATTTAAAAGAATAAAATAAAAGGAATCCCAAAAATAATAAATAGGTAACAATATCAACATAGCACGACCCTGAGGCACGACACGCGACCGCTTAAGCGCTGATGGAAATCTAACTTTTAACTCTTAGGGCTCTTTCAATTTAGATGTTTCGTGTCGGACCGCTGCCGTGCGTTTTCATATTAAACGCCAGCCGCACGCCTTTAATATGGAACGCAGTGCAAACGCACGACAGCGAGCGGTCCGACACAAAACGCCTATTTTGCAAACGCCCTTATGGCTCTTTCAATTTAAGACGATTGTTGTTGGACGGCTAACGCACGTTTGCACGGTTTGCACTGCGTTCCACAATAAAACAATTTGAAAGAGCCCCAATAGATACTTTTGACGTGACAACGTCTTATAAATTGGTTTGCCGGGTGACACTTCAAGAAACTGCGTTACGCTCCGCTCACGTTATGCGCTCACAATGAGAGCGAGTGAGAGGCACGCGTCCCTTCCACTCGGGCATGGTTAGCCCGCCTAAGAGCGAGAGAGACAGACATAAAAAGTGAAAGGTAAATACGTATGTATGTGTTAAGGTAAAAATAAAATTTTGTTAATATGAAATTCAGTGCGAGATTCTTTGTATAAATTAATGTTTTAAATATAATTCTTTGTATAAATAAATGTTTTAATTTGTTACTATTATTCCATCCTTCTTCCTACTATACGAATGAATATTCACATTAAAATTATTTTACCACTCAAAGTCGTTGTCACGTAAAACTTTCGCCCGTATATCGACTTTACAGGCAACCAATTTTTTTTTAACTTTATTTTTTGTGTTAAGAAGAAAATACAAAAAATGGCTGTATGAGCTTAATTCTTTGCCTTTATAAGCAATTAACACATTAAAGTAGGTAAACAACATTTTTAAAATTGTAACGTACTCTACTACCGTCTGGTAGGTAGTACATAATTGTAATTACTGTTGTAGATCGAAATTAAATACCTTTATTAATGTTATAGTCGTTATAAAAATGTTACTGAAAAAGTTATTTACATTGGTTTTCATTCGCACCGAAACACAAATACTTTTGGGTTACAAAAAGCGTGGTTTTGGCATAAACAAATGGAATGGTTTTGGCGGTAAGGTGGAGCCAAATGAACAAATTATTGACGCTGCAATACGCGAATTGAAAGAAGAATGCTGCGTTAGTGTTAAACCCACAGAACTAAAAAATATAGGGCATTTGGAGTTTACATTTGAAGGCGATCCTGTAATGATGGAGGTCCGAGTGTTTTCCACAACAACTTATGACGGCAATCCCACAGAAACTGAAGAAATGTGTCCAAAATGGTTTCGATATAGCCGCATTCCGTTCGCAGATATGTGGCCTGATGATAAACTGTGGTTTCCTTACATGTTAAAAGAAAAAATATTTTTTGGACGGTTTCATTACAAAGGTTTCGACGAAATACTTCATTACAATATTGATGAGCTAGAAACAATGGAAGAATTTTATAGGTGTAGAGAAGACAAAAAATAGGACGTAGACGCTAGAGCCCCTAGGCTTGTAGTGAAATAAATATTGAACCAGCTCTTTTTAACATGCTCTTGGATTTGAGCCCAATCACTGAGCAAGTAATCACTATGTTATAAGCCCAATGTTAAATTAATCAAACTTCCTTTGATGGTCTTTCTTATCTAATCAGTGTTGATTTACTCATTTTTTTATAACTAGTTTTTACAGCTTCATTTAAGTTAATTAATTATCTATTATTAATTAATGGCTTTGCGCTTAGTTAGCATTTAGCCAATTTCAAGTATATTTTATTATAGTGGTAAGAGTACAATTGTACAGTAGATAGAAATTAATATGGAGTCTCACAACATGTGTTAATATAGGAAGAACTCGGGTGAAACTCTTCATTTAAGCTATTCCTGACAATATGCATGATTACATCAGCAACCTTATACAAGTGTTTTTTACATAATTACATAGGAATGTAATAGTTCAGTCGAGCCATTACAGAACTTGTTCTTAACTTATCGTTTAAATTACAAAGTTAATCATTTTGTATTATTTAATATAACATTGATTTTGACCTGCTGTTTTAATCCCTTAGGTATTGTGGTATCAGAAACTATTACTAAATGCATATGGATGTATACACATATATACCAAAATAACATCTTTTACAATTTTTGTCTGTCTGTTTGTTCTGGCTAATCTCTGAAACGGCTGGACCGATCTTGATAGGACTTTCACTGGCAGATAGCTGATGTAATCATTTTATTTTTTATTTTATTTTATTAAGGAAACAAACAGCTTTATATCACACATATAAACAATTAAAAAAATATAATACAGTAGCCTTTAAAGTTTCCACTGCTAATAAGAGTAACTTAGGCTACTTTTATTTTAGAAATTTATTTATTTTTATTAATATAATATAAAAAAATAACTATTGCGCGCAGACGAAGTCGCGGGCACAGCTACTATTTTTTATAGATGTCATTCACTTAATATATCATATCATTTAATTACCTACTAATGAATAAGGATTCAGTTAATGTGTAGTATGACTAGGTAAAAATAAAACAAGATTGAAAAAGGTTCTTTTATATTGACTTAAGTATACAGAACAATTTGAAAGAATAATCCAAAATAAATAATCTAAGGTATAAGCTCTGTCCTTGTTGCTTCAGATGAGTGAATTAAGACTACTTTTAATACAATATTTTTCCATGACATTTATTTCCAACTCCTGAATCTAAGTTTAGTGCCTAAATGACAATGGCAATGCCGCCAGTCTCTTGGGTACATTACCAGTCGACAGCGACGCGGAGGAATTTTTTTTCGCCATATTTTAGTACCTAATTAAAGTTACGAAAAAGATAATTAAAGTAATGGAATCGGTCATTATTTTGCGGAAATCCATGGTACAAAAAAATGTAATTGAAATCATACTATGTAGTGTTAATTCCGCTAACTGTTAACGAAAAAGGTACAAAAAATCGAAACAGCTGTGCTCCCAGGATAAAAGCATTTAATATGCATAAATCCAGAATAAATCTAGGTAGAACACCTGTGTACCAACTTTTTTACCAGCAATACTAATATGATACAATCCTTATAATTCTTTCATTGAATGTTAGTTAGTAAGTAGTAACTTCATACATATACTTTTCAAAATTCAAAATGATTTACTCAGGATAAAAGCATTTAATGCATAAACCCAGAATAAATCTAGGTAGAAAGAACACCTGTGTACCAAATTTCCTCCAAATCTATTCAGCCATTGGCTTGGCAATATTAATATGATACAATCCTTATAATTCTTTCAATGAATGTTAGTAAGTAGTGACTTCATAAATATACTTTTAAAATTTTTAAATTCAAAATGATTTATTCAGTTTAGGCTACAAATAGCTATTATGTATGTCATTATGCCATACTATAGCACTTGTGATTTTAAATTGCCAGTTGAGTAAAGCTTCCGTACTTAGGCACAAGTAATACATATAATTTAAATAAATTGAATTGTAGTCCAATTTTGATCAACACTAGTTTCATATAGGGAAATTAAAAATTGAGTGTTGTAACAAATCTGTATTATTATAGTTAACTGTAAGCTTACAAACCAATATAAAGAGAACTGTACCCATAACGTTAGCATGACTGAAAACTGTCACAATCTTTGAGTAATGAATGAGATAGCTTTTGTACAATAAAATAACACCTGCATTTTAATTTTTAAAACCTAGCTAGCCTTTTTGGGTGACAAGATAATGGTATCGCCACTAATCTCCGCTGTCGTCGTCTGCTAACGACGCTCTGGCTAGGTTGCGCACAAGGGCTAATCGTAGGAGGTCCGCCTTCTCTCCAGCCAGGCTGGAGGACTTCAGCTCGAGGCACAGCATGATCTCAAATGTGTCCTCGGACGAGAAAATCAGCTCATCCGACTCCAATAGCGGCAGCGTGTCGAGGAGAAGGGTTTCCCAAAAGCTGTGGAAAAATGCACTTTCAATTGATTAAACTCTATAAATTACATGGTGCAGTTAGAACAATTGTGTGTTATATTATGTGTATGAGGCAAAATAAAATAAAATAAAACTTATTAAACATATTATTATACTCTTTATTTATTTTCTTTCTTAAAACTAGATTTTTACAATATTTTAATAAAAAAACAATAAAACATTATAAAAAACTAATTCTAGAGTACCACCAGCAGCGGGGCAGGGCCCAAGCTACCGGTGGTCAGGCCTGCAGAGTGAGGAACCTCCTGACAATACGTGCCGTGTCAAGGAGTACTGCCTTCTGAATCTGACCCTTGATCCAACCATCAAGCGAGAGCCTCTTAAGATGTAATATTATTATTATTATTTAGGCTTTGGAACACTAAAAATCTTTTATATTTTACTGGAACTCCAACTGGTGTATCTTGCTAATATGCAGAGGGTTATAGACGTTACTGGGTAACCACTCAATGACGCAGGTAAGGTTGCCAACTATACTATCAAAAACAGTATTATACTGTTTTTGACTACATTATACTTTATACTGTTGAATAAAAATAAAGTATACAAAATACTGTTTTCAGCATCAAAATGCTTAACACTATAATATGTGTTAGACTTAGACGCTCACACATTTTTTTTATTTAGTCAGAAGGCGTTGAGTTAGTGACGACATACTATACTACAACAGCCAGAACTGTAATATAAAATTAAATAAGATTATCTATGTTGATTCCAAAACAGACACTAACATACGATTGGCTATGACAAAAATGGAGGCATTAGTGACCGATGTTCTTGGCCCATACTACTTGCAGTCTGTTATTGATCAGTTAAATAAGACAATGTTTTTTATTGTCTACAAACTGATGACAAAATAATAATAATAAAAAAAACTGTAATTTAATAAGTTGTGCAAGAAGCTCTAAAAAATATGTATTTAAAACATTAAATACGTAAATGAAATGCCTACTGTTAATTGTTCTAAAATACTAAATATACTTTATTTCTTGTAAAAAAATTTGGCAACCCTAGGTAGCTGTGTGTGACAGCGACGCGCTCCCCGCCCGCTCCGCGCTCCCGCCCGCTCCCGCGCCTTCCTTTCTGTTTGTTTTACAATAGGGCGCAGACGAGTAACGGTCGTGTCTGCGCCTTGTCTTTTCTATGTTTTGCGTTGCGACGCTTCTATACAATTTGTATGAAAGGCACGCGGAAGAGACATTTGTCCGCGTCTTACGTCTTTTCTTTGTGTCCAGCGTCATAAATGTCACGGAACTCGCTTAAAATCTGTGTCTTTTTGAAACACAAATGGTAAAAATATTTGATATTATTTAGGTAAAACTTACTAATCGGGAGCTATCCTTGATGTAATTAAAGAAACAAGGAGTTTTCCGGCTTTCTTGAATTCCCTGTTCTTATATAACCGATGAAAGTCGCAGTATTTTCCTGTAAAGAAATATTTTTGTTTGATTGAAAACAATTGTGGAAAAACGCTCATACAGTCTAGGGTTTCGTATATTTTCCGTTTGGCTGTTCGCCTGTCTATCTCAGTTATTTACTTGCAGCTAAATCTCACCAAGATATCGATATTTATAACGCCTACATACTTATAAAAGTTGCATTAAGGGTTTACATGTAAGCATGTGCATGTAATATGCAACAAGATTTTAAAAGGCTCGCTTCAAACAATAATACAATAATATTCGTATATATTTAGGCTCACCCATCACTTTTCGGCTTATAGTTCTCTAAACTCAGGTAACTGATATCGAAATCAGCAGAACATGTACGGGAACGGACACGAATTCCTTTAATGATTACACAACAAACAACTTTGTATTATTTAATAAACACATTCTCTAATGCGAAGTCGGGGCGGGACGCTATTAAGTATATAAAGATTCATTAAAATTAATTTTAAAGAATTTTAGCTTCGAAGTCGGTGACTACTGAAATGGCTGTTAAGTTTGACCACAAAATAAGGAGTTTGCAGAAGCTAAGCTTCACACAAACGCGCTTTCCCAACACACACGCCCTGATCCGATTCGAACCCCTCGGGAGTTCGTGATGCAGTTCCTTCTACAAAACCTCTGACAGTGCTTTTTTCCACGGCTCGAGGAACCCTGTATGTTTCTCGCCGCTCCCATAAAAATGCCGTCTGAGGCAATCAGAAAACTCTAATAATCTAATCTGTCTAATAAAAAGACACAATTTATTCTCGAAACGGTTGCGCTCGGATCGTTTCGAGCTGTTCCTATCCTGTTATTCAGTGGTTTGTCTACAATATTTACCATGGGTTTTACAAATAAACAAAGAATAAGCTCCGAATATTAATTCAGTGTTTTGTCTCTTTTACTCTTAATTTGAAATGACGTTTATACGACAAAACAGGGAATAACTAATTACAAAAACACAAATGTTGAAAAAAAAACCACGAGCGGGATGTTTTTATTTTTAATTTTTTCAACATTTGTGTGTTCGTAATTTGTTTCGCAACAAAATTAGCGTTAAAATGATAAGTATTCGGAGCTCATCGTACCTAGGAAGAGCGTGGCGTCGTGCAGCAGCAGCGCGGCGCCGGCCGTGAGCAGCAGGTCGCGCGCGGGCAGCGGCTGGCCGGCCGCGTACCGCCGCAGCGCCACGTGCGCCGCGCGCGCGCACAGCCCCGCGTGCCGCGCGCGCGCCGCCCACGCCAGCGCGCCGCCCGCCCGCCCGCGCGACACGTGGCGCGCGCTCGTCACCGCGCTCACCGTGCGCACTGCGACATATTCTACGCTTATCTACGAACTATATCATGCGAACGATATCCTTACGCAATTAAATAACACATTGGGGTTTGTCACCGTGACCGTGGGTGTAAAATGAGAGATATGTTTATTGAGATTTGTATTCATCGGGTGACTACTTAGTCGAGGTACTTACTATTTACGAATGTAAATCGTGAGAGTGCGCGTAGCTTAATTTAATTACTAGCGTAAAAAGTCTAAAAGATACAATATAGCAGCTCGACTTCCATAAAATGACAGCTTGACTTTTTAAATAGTCTTTTATATAGTTTTACGCAAAACACTACCCATTGAAAACAAACACGAATCTGTATTGAACGCGAGTGGATTCGTAGTGTGGATGTGCATTGATCAATTATGCATTAGATTCCCAATAATGGTTTGAAAAGCGGAACGCGATCTGGAGACTTATAGGTATGAGCGAACAGGACCACTTTCGAGATGCATTATTGTTTCTGATACATTACCTAGTACTTACATTATTGATCGAAGTGTATGTATGAAAGAAATATCACAAAAATCCACAATTGAGTAAAAAAGTCCCACTAACCGACTCCGAGCAGGCCGTGCCTCCTCGCCTCAGCCACCACTCGCAAGGCCTTCGCCTCGGTGCGCGGCGGCAGGCGCTCCAGCAGCAGCTCCGCGCGCCGCGGGCCCGCCGCCGGCCCCGACGCCAGGTACGACAGCCCCGCCGCCCACAGCGACGTGTGCTCCATCAGCAGGCTGCCGTACTCTAGGATCAGGCTGTCCCGAAGCCGGTCGGTGACGCTGCCGAACAAAACAAACTCGCGATTACTAACCTCTTTTAACATTGATAAGCCTGAAACTATTTTTTTTTCTCCAAACTTTTGCATTACTAATAATATATTAAATTATTGAAATGGACCGAGGATTTAATGAAGGTCCCGGGTAGCCACTAGATGTGAGCAGCACAAAACCGTTTGTAGTGGAGATCTTTGGGGAAGGCCATTATGTCTAACAGCAGTCTTTTGGCTAAGATGATAATGATTGTTATTATTATTAGCCCTCACTGTCCCACTGCTGGGCAAAGGCCTCCCTCCATTTTCCCACTTATTGCGGTCCTGAGCTAATTGATTCCAAAGTTAAATACATCCAGTTCGTCCCGACATCTCCTTCTCGGTCTACCGCGGCGCCTCCGTGTTGTGTTTGGCTTCCAATCTGTTGCCAACTTGGCCCATGATGACACTTTATTTTATTATATAACTAGCACTTTACTCGCGACTTCGTCTGCGTGGGTTTGAGGTATAAAAAGAAACTCTTTTTTAAATAAAATATAGCCTATGTTACCCGCAAGGAATGTAGCTTTCTATATCAGTGAATATTTTTTTGGAATTGGACCAGTAGTTCCAGAGATTAAATCGCCCCGACATACGAAAAAACAAAGTCACAAAAAATTTTTTCAACATTTGTGTTTTTGTAATTTGTTTCGCAACAAAATTTGCGTTAAAAATTATATAAACAAAACAAAAACATTTTATAAATAGCTTGCCTACTTCTTAACTGATCTTTAGTATTTGTAAAAATATTATGATCGGGTGTTAATGACGCTAGTTGTTGACATTGAATGGGTGAAAAAATTTCCGCGAGCAGGATTTGAACCTGCACCCTTCTGACATACCGGGTCAGGTGCTCTCCCAGTTGAGTTATCGTGGTTTTAACCAGCCCGCCGAAATTATTCAACACTATTTACTTTTTTTACTTCGAAAGCCAAAGGCGCCCATTCAATGTTAACAACTACCGTCGTCGTTAACATCCGATCATAATATTTTTACAAATACTAAAGATCAGTTAAGAAGACAGTAGGCCAGCTATTTATAAAATGTTTTTGTTTCGTTTATATAATTTTAACGCAAATTTTGTTGCGAAACACAAACAAAAACACAAATGTTGAAAAAAATAAAATCTAAATCTAGATCTAAATTTGGTTAGAACCACGATAGCTCAACTGGGAGAGCACCGGACCCGGTATATCAAAAGGGTGCACGTTCAAAATCTGGTCGTGGAATTTTTTTCTTAATATGTCTAAAAGTCTAATAGGTTATGGTGGTAGTTTTCCATCAGGCAGGTTGTATGATTGGTTGCTGGCTCATTATTACAAAAGGAATACGAATATGCAGTGACTTACTTGGTCTGATGTTTGTCTAATATCTTCAACTTTCCACAGTGATACAATATATCGGTCAGGTGTGTTGCAAACCAGCCATTGTCAGATATTTGCTGTATCTCACAAATCACCTGTGTAATAAAATAATAATCAAAGATTAATGAAATTTATTAATTCCAAACATCGCGGTTGCGGCAGTAAGATGCGATCGGTTGTTTCTAATTGGTTACAATTACAAATAAAAAATAATATTTTTATTAAGCTACATATTCAGATAAATTAGAGGATCTCGATGGCGCAGTGGTTAACGCGCCCGGTCTGCGATTGCTAATGTTAGGCAAATTTATCATCTCGAGCTTCTCTGTGCTTCGAAAGGAACATAATTATTATTTTTAGCCATTGGTTAAAAATTCAACGTCAAAGTCAAAAATTGTTTAAGAAAAACAAAGTCAACCTATAGTGAATAATACTAAAAATAAGATAAGTATGCAAGGGCATACCAGCCTCCACATGCGGCACCCGTTCACGAGTATGACATATGAATCAGCCATCGCTTCGCTCAACCATATTTTAGGGAACGTAACGACCCGACGCACACGCCACCAAGAGCATGACACACTCAAGATACTATAAATAAAAACCTAATGATCTATTTAACGCAACGCTGTTTGTTAACTGTATGTAGGACAATGCTGATAAAGATTATCATATCAGTATAAAAATTATATAAATTAATTTTATTATATTTATTCAAATAGAGTATAATGTGTTTTTTATTATAACCAGGCTGGTTTATCATCTAAATATTCTTTGACTATATAATAACCTTTTACAATACAAAAGTGTAACTACTGACAATGTGAAATAACATGTGCAGGCGAGCAGTCTAAGATGATCACACATTGTTATCATTAAAATAATCATCAATATTATAGTAGCCTTTTTTCATTAGACCTTGTTTTATTGCTGTTTTAAACTTGTGTAGTGGCAATTCCGTTAGAGTGAAAGGCACTTTATTGTATATTTTTATACATTTCCCAACAAATGAATTACCAACCTTATTGAGTCTAGGTTTTGGAACGGCAACTTTGTTTTTATTTTTTGTGTTAAAATTATGAGTATTACATTTTTTTCGGATTTATCTAAGTTTTTATAAACATAAACGATATTTTCATAAATATTCTGTGAAGCTACAGTTAAAATATGAATCTGCTTAAATAACTCTCACAGCATATCACGGGGTATAAGGCTATAAATAGCTCGAATGGCTCTTTTCTCAAAAAGAGTCTTAAGAACACAAAAATGGTTTCAATGTCAGCCGCCGAGCCCCACAATAAAAGACCATATGACATGACGCTGTGAAAGTAACTAAAGTAAACCAATCTTGCCGTTTCTACATCAGTAAGTGACCTTATTTTTCTAACCGCATAGGCGCTGAGCTAAGTCTTCCTGCCAGGCCAGCAATATGAGAACCCCATTGTAATTTGTGATCCGTTACCTTGGAACCCACGTTACCCAGGAAAACTTTAGAGTCATTATTATTTCTATTATTATTTTTCGTAGGGACGTCGCCAGCCGAACGGACGATCCACCCGCGTTGTCTGCGGGCCACTTCATCCTTTTAAAACTTTAGAGTTAACTATTTCAACTATTTCATCGTTCATAGTGATACTGGTATTAACCTGCTTCACATTGGGCATCGTGAATTTCCCACATTTTACTTTTTTTGCATTAAGCAGCAGGTTATTAGTGGGAAACCAATGTAATATTTGAGAGAGAGTATTACTTTCGTCGTTAAATATTGCTCTATGTCTATCAATTTTAAAAATCAAGCTGCAAAGCATTATATACAGCTGCATTAGCAGTGGTTAACAACCACCTATTTGCACTGGGCCCGCGTGGTGTTTTATGGTGTTCCTATCTATCCATAAGGAAGACTCGTGCTTCAGTGTGGGGACATAAAACGAGCTAGTGAAATAAGGTGACAAGTTGTTCAAGCTAAGGAGCACTGGTATATGGACCGGGAACTTCATGGACGAGGGTCATGCCAGTATAAGCAAAAACTATGAAGATAGGTTGTCAATGATCCTCTCCAATAACGACCTAATACGGAAGGAAAGGATCTTTGACAAAAAATATAGAATACACATAGGATCAAGAGAAGATTGGAGCGTAGAAACTGATGACATCACTTGCTATACAGACGGCTCCAGAAAGGAGTCGACAAAGCTCTCTTGATCCGGCGTGCACTTTAAAAGTGCAGACGGGACGGAGATGAACAAGTCGATACCGTTAGGAAGATTCGCCAGTGTTTTCCAGGCGGAAATATACGCAATAATGGCATGCGCTGAGATGGCCGAACATGGAAAATGGCCATCTACAGCGACAGCCAGGCGGCGCTGAAGGCACTAGGCAGAGAAGAGACGACATCAGCAATCGTCAAAGAATGCAAGGAATCATTAAAAAAGCTGGCCGAGAGAGCGGACCTAACGATAGCATGGGTCCCCGGACACGAGGGAAACACGGGAAATGAACAGGCCGACGAACTAGCCAGAAAGGGAGCAGAGGAGAACTTGGTGGGACCGGAACCCCGGCAGCCAATAGCGCACAATATCACCAAGGGAGTAATCAGCCACAGTATCACAGCAGAAACCATTCGAAGATGGAGGTCCTCGACTGGTATGAGACAGTCGAAGATCTTCATCAAGAGAATGGACAAGAAAAAGACTAGCAAATTGATGGGATTCTCCAGGGAGAACATGAGGCTAGTCATAGAAATCATAACAGGACACTGTCGACTGAACAGACATCTGACAGTGATAGGAGTGAAAACCGACCCCATATGCCCTGAGAGCACGGAAACAGAGGAGACCAGCCTCCACCTACTAGCTGAGTGCCCGAAACACTGATAACATGGGAGCTCTGGGGGTCGGACTCATTAGATATAGATGACCTGAAGGATCTGAAGGTGGAGCAGATAGCAAGATTTACCAAAGAGGCTAAAAGATTCGACGGGGCGCCGTGAAGCTGGATCAACCTTAGCTCACTCAAAGGTGAGAACGGGGAAAAGGATGAAGTGGCAGATAGCGCGGGTGGATCGTCCGTTCGGCTGACGACGTCCCCACAAGAAATAATAATAATAAAGGTGACGAGTTGTCAGACATGGAGCTTTTAAGTTTGCTAATTTTGACTATTACAGGGAATTCTTTAGGCAATTTAATAAAAAAACATTAAAAAGTGCGTATCACCTGGTGCAGATCTCCGTCGAGCAACGCGCGCACCATAGTGTCGAGATGCGTGCGGGGCGTGGGCGCGCCCATGCCGGCGCAGGCCGCCGCCGCCGCGCCCAGCTCGTGGCGCCGCGCCCACGGGCACGCGAACATCACCCACCCGCCCAGCACGTCGAACCACGACGCGTACGACCCGCGCACCGACTCGAACGCAGAGTACTCGCCGATTATCAGCTGCCAACAGCCATACACATTTATACAAGCTATTTAAGATCAGTGGTGTATAGCAGAATACAGGCTCTTATCAGTTTTTTCAACTGCCTGCCTGATAATTTTTAATAATAATAATATTTATTTGTGTGACAATATATTAAGGTAACAACGACGACCTCCGTAGCCGAGTGGCTTGCACGCCGGACTTTGGGCGGCGCTAACTCTGAGGTCCCGGGTTCGATTCCCGGTCGGGTCAATGTCGAAAACGAACTTTTCGATATTGTGTCGGGTCTGGGTGGTTGTGGTACCGTCGTTGTTACTGATTTCCATGAAACGAGTGCTTTAGCTACTTACCTTGGGATCAGAACAATGTATGTGATGTTGTCTCATATTTAAAAAAAAAAAAACCAAAGCCGCCTAACACAGACCTTGCCGAGTTTCTAGCGGTTTTTACTTGGTACAAGATCTCCACCGTTTAAACCTTGAAGGAGTTGCCAATAATAAAAAATTAAAAATTCGTTTTGAATAAAAATTTTGCTTATTTTTTTGTACAAATAAGATAAAATGGAGCAAATCATAGAAGCTGAAGTGAATGGTGAAATGCCTTTAAGGCGTCGGGTCTGCTTAAGCATTGTTCAAGAGAAAGCATATTTTTATATGGTCCACTCGCGACTTTTTCTGCTTGAAACACCCGTACCCCATGATGGACCCCTATTGCTGCGCCACATACGGGGTCCAATTGTAAATCTAAACCATTCTCGAATCCACTTGTTCAAGTGGACACACAAAAAATTTCATCCAAATCGGTCCAGCCGTTTACGAGTTCAATTACAAACACATGCACAGAAGATTTATATATATAAAAATGTATTAAAGCCAGAGTACAATTGTTTAATTACTAAGCTGCAAACTGGTGCTTCATGACACAAAGAGGACCCTGAATTTATTTATCAAGCTCTATTTATTGTATAGGATTCTTGTTAATAAGCATATTGCTTTAATCATTTTATTAGGTGCCATAGCTACAAATTGGGTTAAGACAGGAATTACTGATTAAAACAAATATGGTAAATTATATATCTTACCTTCATTATCAGTTCCAACTTTGGGTAAGAAGCCAAAACACGACTAGTTAGCTTGGAACGGCACTCGGCCTGCCAATGTTTCCATGATATAGTGAATTCACCTGTAGATATACCGCCATAGACCTGGAAACATCAAACATGATTTAGTATAAATAAATGTAATGTAATAATTTACTTAAAATATAATGGAATGGAAAATATTTCTTACGGCTCATTAAAAAACTTTGACGAGTACCTGTAGCACAAAATAATTAAGTCTTGTTTAAATACCTACATAACATGTAAAAAAGCATTACAGGCGTATACAGCATTCACAAACATGTGGTAACACGGAACCTAAATGCTTTTTTATAAATAATTAATTCATTATCTTAATTAATGGCTTCGTATTTAGCTTTTAGGTAATTTCAAGTGTTTTTTATTATAGTAGTAAAAGTACAATTTGTACGGTAGATAGAAATTAAAATGGAGTCTCACAACTTATTATTACGGAAAGAACTCGGGAGGAACTCCCTATTTTATAAATAATAAGGTATTTAAGATTTCATCATTATGTGTCAATTATTTTAAGAGCAAAGTAAACTTAACTAGTTATGTATTTATTTACTTATTTTTATTTACTAGGTACTTTACTTACACTATAAACAGGCATGCTCCTCAATGAGTTATCAACCAATTTAAATTCATTTGAGTCAGTGGAAGAGTGTAACTTCAACAGTGCTCTGGCTACGTCTACTCGCCCCTGCACCACCATACCAATCACAGTGTCCCAATATTCTGGGTGGTCTTCTGATCCACGCTCACATGATTCTAGTAGCTGTGCGGCTGTCTGCTCGTGACATGGGAAATGGAATCTCACCCATTCTAATAGAAATGGTAACACTATGTCTCCAGGAATGTTATCTATGTATAAAATCTCACATAAATGCCAAATACACTCAATTGAGTAGAAAATGGTAATGTAGGAAAGCAAATTGTTTTTTTGGATGCCATCAGTCTCTTTTTCTGCAGCTTCTTGTAGACTTTCTATACACACTCTGATGATAGACCGATATTGCCGCGACAGCTTCAGAAATTCTACTTGATTATCAGAAGTTTTTGCGGCTTCAGCAGCCTTCTGAAGGGATAGGTATGTACCATTCGATTCGTTTACCAATTTGCGCAAAATCGGAATAAACAGCAGAATATCTTGGCGTATATCTAATATCTTGTTTTCGATTGAAGTCGACGTTTTGCCGACTGTTTGGCTTCGAGGAAAAATTGCAAATTTATTGCCGCGTCTCCATACGCATGCTGCACGTTTCTCGAAACATTTCTCTGGTAAAACCTGTAAGTTTATAGTTTGTAAGTAAGATCAAAATCAAACATAACCTCTTTAAAATGTTTAAACAGCACTTACAAATGTTTTCACGTGCTTATCAGAATCCAAATTACTGCTGCGTGCTGAACTCGATGAAAGGCTTGCAGTATTCATTATATTTTATGAACAAAACAGCGTAGAAGAGCAAAACATTACTTTAATAATAAAGCAGTGCAATTATGTACCGCCGCCGCCGTACCACCTTTTTTTTTGTTTGATGGCTTCATGCGATTAGCACATTTAGCCAGTGTCAAAGTAATTTTTCTTACAAGTGATAGTACATAAACATACAATATTTCCTTCGTACGATGATGATGAATGATAATAGAAATGAGAAGTGAGAAATGATATACCCCCTTACCCCTCGAGTATCTCAGTAAAGATGTGGGGAGGATTCCTCGGGCGGACTTCTTGAGAGAATTTAGAAAGTGAAGTTGCACTGTTTTGTTTCATCTGCCAACACTCATGCGCACTTACGGACACTTAACACCATTATTTCACATTAATATTCGATATAACACAAATTTTAGAAAATAAAACGAAACCGCAGACGTGACTCTTCAGTTTCCCGCCAAGAAGTTAATTATTTAAAATTTTAATTGTTTCATTATTGATCTGTTTAGAAAAATTTAAAAAAATCGATTGTTAAAACAAAATCGATATTTTTGTATTAATCGATTATTGACTATTTTAATCGATTTTATTTTTATGAAAAATAATCGATTATTTAATAATCGATTTTTCAAGTTGAATGTTTCATCCCTAGACTCCTTGGCAAGGTACTCTCGCCTGCACATCAACCTACCACAAACTGTCAAATTCCCTCAATAGACTTTGAACTTTATTACTAAGTTGTATAGTTGAAAATGTATTGAAGAAATTTGACAGTTTTAGGTAGGTTGATGTGCTGGTGTCTGTACTTTGTGGTCCTCGGCAATCGGTAGGAGGGAGGGATGTGAAAAATAATTGATTATAGGAAAAATCGATTTAATTCATCGTTTATAAATCAAAAATAATAGTTTTTTTTTATCGATTTTATTTTCTCATTCAATTACTTCAACCATACATATCATAGACATATTACATAAATATCATATCTTCACCACCATCATTATCTTACTACTATAATGAAATAAATAATAATTATAGTAATAAAAAAGACAAAAACAATAATCTTAATTTATAACTTTGAGCAATACGATACCTACTGTAAAACAGCCAGGCGCATTCGCGGCATTCGGAAAAATTGTATAAACTCGCACTGGTTGGCGTTTGTTGTTGTACGATGTTTCTAGTTAATTACATTAAATTAATAAAGCTGTGATTATTTAAATTTTAGGTGTTTAATTATTGATGTATTTCGAAAAATTTTAAAAAAAATTATTGTTAAAACAAAACCGATTCTTTTTATTACAATAATCGATTATTTAATAATCGACTTTAAACGTTGAATGCCACATCCCTAGCAATCGGCAATATTCGGCAACGGCTGAGCGATAGAGATGTGCTGGCCGCTGCCGAGAAAGACAGAAGAGAAGACTGACTCGACTTAAATACGATATTATGACATTACGAACATTCGAGTACCCAAAACTAAAAATATGATTTCAATATTATTTCTTGCTTTTTAAAACTGTTTTTACTTTATTTAGTTTCCTATTTTTTGAAGCGGTTTTTTTTTAATTATTTTATTTTACGATTTTGTCGATACTTGAAGAAGACTCGTCTCGCGGGCGATCGACATGGCGGGTATTGCGAGACTAGTCGTAGACGCGTAGGATACCGGTATCAAAGTGTGCGAGTCCCCATTTAAATGTATGTGAGATACTCCGCAGCAACTAGTCTTCGAGACTCGAGTAGGATACTAGTCGTCTGTGCGTATCGTAATGAGAGAAAAGCCAAAGCGGCTGAAAACCTTCATTGTTTATAAAATTTTAATCGTTTGTTTTCGCGCCTTCTCTCTATCTTTCTTGATCTATAGAGTCGTAGTTTTGAAGTGTTGATCTGTAGAATTGATGAAAGTCATTTAATGGCCCAAAAATAACAACTCAAAATAATTTGCTATCGACTAAACTTATGCTCAGTACTAAAATTAAGTTTAACACATCACTAGGAGCCTAATGTAGCATCATGTAGGAGCCATGAGTAGGAGCCATGCATGACTACCTACAGCTTCATGGTAGGCTTATGGTAGGATAGCAACATGAACATGATGTTACTTTTTTTTCGAATTTATCCAAATTTTTATAAACATAAATGATATTTTCATAAATATACTGTGAAGCTACAGTTAAAATATTAATCTGCTTAAATAACTATCTCAGTGTATCACGGGGCTAAAGGCTATAAATAGCTCGAATGGCTCTTTTCTGTAACACAAAAATGGTTTCAATGTCAGCCGCTGAGCCCCACAATAAAAGATCATATGACATGACGCTGTGAAAGTAACTAAAGTAAACCAATCTTGCCGTTTCTACATCAGTAAGTGACCTTATTTTTCTAACCGCATAGGCAGCTGAGCTAAGTCTTCCTGCTAGGGCAGAAATATGAGAACCCCATTGTAATTTGTGATCCAAGGTAACACCCAGGAAAACTGTCGAGTTAACTATTTCAACTATTTCATCGTTCATAGTGATACTGGTATTAACCTGCTTCACATTGGGCATCGTGAATTTCACACATTTAGTTATTTTTGCATTAAGCAGCAGATTATTAGTGGTAAACCAATGTAATATTTGAGAGAGAGCATTACTTACTTCGTCAAATATTGCTCTATGTCTATCAATTTTAAAAATCAATGAGGTGTCATCAGCAAATAATACTATCTCACAAAGATCTTCGGTGTAGTAAGGTAGATCATTTACATAAATGAGAAATAAAAAATAAATAATAAATAAGAAATAAATCATAAGTCAACAGAGTATTACCTCAGAAAGGAATAATTTTGTATGTTTTTAAATATTGATTCTACTTTGAAATAAAAAAACAGTAATAAAACTTGATTTTTATTATTACTCTACCCCATAGGTGATAAACACTATCAATAATGCCCGGGCGATTTCATTATTTTAATAGTTGTAATTACACTGCCCTCAGCTCTCTTATTGGGCATTTTTATAATGCCCTGTCTTAGAGCATTCATAATGTTATTAATAGTGCCCTGTTACTGTTAAGGGCAACGCAGATTGGGACGGCATGGCCAAGGATTTAGATTTTTACCAATAGACATTAAAACATATCTTAATATAAATAAGACATAAATTCCCATGCTTTAAAATGATCCCGCGGCATCGAAAACACGGGATGCCGCGGCATGCCGTGGCGTACTACGGTAGGCAGAGGCATGCTGAAGGATGCCAGCGCAAGCGCGCCGTGACGTGTCGAAGGTAGTGTTGTAACGAACTCGAGTTTTTTAGTCTTAATTCGATAGACACGGCTCATCTGTATTCGGTAGAAGTTCCCAAAGTTATGCAAAGTAGTATCCAAATATTTGAAAGGTAGCAAGCTCATCAGAACGAATTTTCTCAAAAGCTGCACAGGTTTTAACTCAGCAGAGAAGCAGGCTGCAAGCCAAATGAGTAAATAAAATTTTGTTTTTGCAAGGTCTAGACAAAAAATACTGGATTTATAAATAAATAAAGTTATAAAAAATACTGGGATTTATTAATAAATAAAGTTGATTTGTTTCTTTAGCCTAGCTGTTTTAATTCATATTAACCTGATCCCTATCGAATATTTATTATTATAGACTAGTCACATACAAACAAATTACTTACGATATATCGAAAATATCGATATATTTTTTACATGAACATCCCGGCATGCCACGGCATGCCTCGGCGGCAAAATACTTTGCCATGGTTTGCTATGCCGAAAATCACTTGGTCCTTAACATAAACAACACTCTACCTAGTCCTTCTTGTGACCATGTCCTGCAGGATAAAATATATGTAAAATAAAACGCGAGTCAATTCGAAAAAAGTGTTTCATTTTCAATGTGTTGTTGGCTTAATCTTTAGGAAATATTGTTGTTATTATCTCTTACTAAAAAGAAAACATTAAATAAATAAAAAATCTCTTATAACATTTTTAGGATTGTTTGATATTAATTCCATCTCTTTCCTAATAAGTAACAGCTTGCCATTTGAATGTTTATGTTTTGATGCCATCGTTTAAAGCAATAGTTTGTGAAATGAAATGTTGACAAAATGTTGCTTGTTGACTATTGACTAATGAATTGTGTGTAAAACATCATAGAACCCCTTGTTCTCCTCCTCCCCGCACCCCGTGCATTGTAAAATACACAGGGCAATAACAGATTTCCCGAAAACCACAAGTGGCAATATTCATAATGTCTAGGCAATGTGATAATTAAAGAAGTTTGAATTATAATTATTTACTTCGCCCTAAGTCTATGTAGCTTGTCATTATTCATAATGCCCGGGAATTATGAAAATTTATTCCCCAATTTATAACTTGGTTCATAATATTTATACCGTATTTTATCTACGTTAAACGTAGATTTACCTGTTAACAAAGTTGTATGGGCTTAACTACTTTGCCGGCCCAAGAGAGAAGAAGATAATTTCTGAGTTGTCAATGTCACTTACACATCCGTTTTAAAAAGAATCCTTTTTATAATTAATTTCATGAATTCATTAGTATTAAGCTATATTGACACAAATATCTTCTTCAACTTTAATTTTCATTATTTTAAATTTAATTTCAAAAGTGTTTCTTGTAAGATTATTGTATACGTAATAAGGTGTGATTATATTGACCGGACAAACTGTTGGGAGACATGTTGATTTTTTGTCACGATTGTAAACGATTTGTCAATTCGTCAAAAAGTGTTATGTTTAGACAGAAATTAGACAAAATTATGCAGTAAATCGAGTGGTATTGTGTTGTGCCACGTAACAACATAATGTTTTTGTATATACATACATAAATAAGTCTAACAAGAAGAACAACATTAATAAGTCCAATCATTGCCATTTGGTAAGTTTTTGGTTGTATCACTTTGTCGTTCACTAGCTTTCTAAGTAGTTATAATAGAATGAGAAAGTTTTCTCTTGCCTGTATGCACAGACCTACACCCTCACCTGTCCTTATGAAATAATGAGCCGTATAAAGTGTTCCAGCATGACGTAGATTCGTTGAAGGAGAATTGAATTAAAACCACTAGCTTTTCCAGTCAGTTGTATGTTTATTCGCGAATCGGATGGTTGTTTTGTGACGTCACGTGTGTATAGTTTTAGATTCTTTGTGCTAATGTAGTGTGATATGATAAACACTATCTGTGTTTGATAATGCTATCACTATCAGGTAGATTGTCTGTGCACTAAACCATTATTCATGTAGAATAAACAAGTGTTGCCAAAAACGGTGTCCTGTTTAATGCAAAGGTGTTTATAAAAGTTCCTATAAGTTGTGTTAAAGTTAAAGTTCCTTTTGTGTGAGTAAGAATTCTACATAGTATTATTTTGTGGTTATAACTATAAAGTATTTACAAGCTAGTAAATGTACTAATAGTTATTAAATTGTTTAACATTTATAACTAGTAGTAAGTACCAGTCATCACCATCATAATATTAGTTAGTGGTTTCTAAATTCCAAGGAGGGATGCCGAATTTGGAGGAGGGGATGGGTGGAGGTTATATCCCTAGTATCTCTACCCCTCCCCCAAAGCTCAAAACTCAGAGACAGACATACTTTTATTTTAAACAAATTTTTAATTTTGTCAAAAAGTTTTGTTTTTTAACGTTTTTAAGTGTAGCCCCTTCACCCTTGGGTTAAAAACGCAGGCATTCTATGCTCGCCTCCGCAGTTTCGGCTTTTTGGTCGCCTATGGCGACCAGCCTCAGGTGGGGGTTGCTCTCCCTCCGCACCTCCGGGCTCATAAAACACTAGGTAAGGCAGACTAGTTCCACGTGGAGTTGGGGGTAGACTAATTTCGATTATGTGACTAATTTTTACTTAATCTTACCTCACAGTGAATGAACCATTATGTATGAGATATGTCAAAACACACAAAATGGCAGCTGATTAAATTTTTAAACATTTACTTCATAGCACTGGAATTTAGCTTTTTTGTCAATTTAGTAGTGTTGCCAACTTAGCATGTTTGCGTTCAAAGCGTTTTTATGTTGAAAAGTTGGCTACAGACCTCATTTACTATAAGAATAAATTTTTGACCTAAAAATTAATAATTTTTAATAATTTAATGTGAGAGTCATAATTCATTCCTAGCAATAACAATTTGTGTAGGTACCTACTTGTTATGTTCCTAGGCTCAGCTATTGATTAAGGACCCATGATTTTCAATTTCAGATGTTTACTATTAGAAAGATTATATTTTTGTATACTTATTCACGTTATATGTTATCTCGATAATGTGTAGTTTTTTTGTAACAGTTAATTGAAATTCATAAAAATTTGCTATTGATTAAGGACCCACGATTTTGAATTTCAGATGTTTACCATTCGAAAGATTATATTTTTTTTGTAGTTGTTTCAGAGGCCTTTGCTCAGCAATGGGACAATGGCATAAAGGTTATTAAAAAAAAAACAATTTTTACCAGTAGTTGTGAAAGAGATTATCTTAAAACTAATACTAACTTACTTTAAAAAATCTTACTTTGGAATGTTGTTAATGAATAATAACTTTTAACATATCACATTAAATTATTCATCAATCTTAAATCAAAAATATTTTTAATGTTTTTTTAATTATTTAAAATGTTTTTAAAAACTTATTTTTTTATTCACATGTAAGAAATAACATTCCGAGTTTACAAAAATGTTGTTTGTTCATATTCTTCAAAACACTGAAATGGCCTTGAATAAAATTAAAACTCAATTAATTTTCATTATCTAGGAGGTAGACAATATATTTTTAGATAAACATGGTTTGATTTGGACACAGATTTATCATAATAATTATGATGGTGAAATGTTTATTGATAAATAAAATATCATGGCTAGCCTTTTTATTAAAAGTAAATGAATGTTATCTAAATGATTCATTGTTCTATCTATCTCTTGATATGTGTGAAACGTAACATAGATAGGTCTGTGTAAGATAGCCACATACTATATAATCATATTTGACATAGGTTCTTTTACTAATTGAGAATTTGGCTATTTACTTTTTTGTGTCTTCATAAGAGTTGTTAGTTTTTTTGTTATTTACATTAAGTTAAATTTGCAAAGAAACACTTTTAATTAATTTTACTTACATTTAATTTTACATAGGTATCCTGACTTTTAGAACCCTTTACAGAAGCCATGGTCACAAGGAGACTTCCTGTGTTTCATTTTAATGTGTATTTTTCACGTAGACCTTAAAAATCAATAAAATATATTGAATTTTCTTTTACATAATTTCGGAATTCATTTGGAAATTATGAAAATTCATGCAAATTACTAAATTTAAAATATAAAATATATGAGACAACATCACGTACATTGTTCTGATCCCAAGGTAAGTAGCTAAAGCACTCGTTTCATGAAAATCAGAAACATGACGGCACCACAACCACCCAGACCCGACACAATATCGAAAAGTTCGTTTTCGACACAGACCCGACCGGGAATCGAACCCGGGACCTCAGAGTTACCGCCGCCCAAAGTCCGGCGTGCAAGCCACTCGGCTACGGAGGTCGTTAAATTTTATGTTAATAAAATAGAAATAAAAAAATTTAAGGGATTGTCAATATTTATATTGCAAATCAGTAGGTACTGGCATTTAAATAAATTACGGAAAGCTACAGTCAACAGTTTGGTACTTTTCTACCTTCCATAAAAACAAAGTTATTTTATATGGTTGTTGTCGTCGTTTATCGTTTAAAGCATCTGGTCTGTCTTATCTTATCTTATCTTAGTGGGGCCTGCCGAGGTTTCCCTCTTGCAGTAACACTTCGCCCATCGGGATTTTTTGTGCAACCCCATCCTTTCACTCTTCCTCCTCTGTAAAGTAGATGCCATAAGTTTGGCAACGTCCTTAAGGGCGAAGAGCCTGAAGTCCTCCGGTTTCGGATAGGCCGACCCCAGGAGTCCCATTCTTTTCCTAGTCAGAGAGTCGCAGTCACACAGTAGGTGCTGCATTGACACCGTTTCCTGTCCACACGCCCTACACAAACTATTTGTTGAAAGGTGCATTCTGTGAAGCATTTGTTTTGTGGCATAGTGCCCTGTCAAGGCACCGATGGTTAGTCGGGCCTACCGCCTCCGTATATGAACTTACTCCGTCCTAAGGGGTTTTCGCCAAGGTCTGTCACTGAACCGTTTAATGGCCCACATTAATGTGCGGCTAGAAATTCAAGGGCTAACGCACACGAGACCCACGCTACGCTACCGACATCAGCACCGCACGCCGCCGCCGCCGCCGGCGCGGAGCGGCGCCCGTTCCGCCCGCTAGCGGCGAGCATCAGTACTTGCCAAATACAGACCCTACGATACGGCACACTGTGAACTGCACCAAATAGTCTATGATGATGGCGATGTCACTCCGCATTTCTTCTTGTTTCTTTAAATTTCTCAATTTTTACACATTTGGTTTTTAGAAAATTGTTAAAATGATTGGTGTTGGATTGGATCAATGAAATCGCATCTTCCAGTTTGCATAATGCAATATTCCTTGCGTCATCCATCTGTTAATACCAGTTTGTTGTTGTGAGCATTCCTCGTGGATGCCATCGCTGAAGGTCGCCCACTTGGCCAGACCTTGGGTGCCTAACATACGTTATCGATTTCTATCGTATAAATAGAGGAATCGTTTTCTCCATTATGGGGTTTTAAAGGTCCAATATATAGGCATGAGTAATTGAGGCTTGCTTGTTACGCGTAGGTAAGACCTACCCATTATTATACTGTGGCGTACCTAGGCATGTTTGACTTATTTTAAGGTACCTACCTACATAAAAATGAAAACTTTGGTAGACTTTAAAACGTGGTGGGCGAATGACGAACGCACTCAGCGCACTGAATGATAAAATGAAATAATCACGATGTGACGATCTGATTATTTTTGGAGTAATTTTTATTTATTCTCGCCATGATTATCCAATTTTAATTTGGGCACAATTAAAGTTAATTTTTATTCCCAGCCGTAGTTTCTGAATTTGCTATGTAATAATAATTGATATTATTTGTGGTTGTATATCACTTGCGAAAGAGTCACTCACATCCGGCTTAGCCTTTAGACTCATGATTTTCACGAAAACGTGAATCATGGGTGCTGTGAGTCGGCGACTCCGCGTTTTTGGGGGGCAATCAAATCTAGCTGGAATTTGAGTATAAAATTTGAACAGAACTCACTTATTGATTGATATAATTATTGGTTGGTAAAAGCTTTTGCCGTCGGGCGTCACTGTTCTTATCAGCGTGAAGTTATTACTTATTTATTAAGTATAAATTACATGCAATGCGAGTGCTCTGAAGAACTTTGACCTTATCCCAACTTCTCCCTTCCTCCATAGGAGTCGCGTGCTGCTCTCCGGAGTCACCCCTGTACTGTCTCGAACAATCCATCGCGCACAAAGAAATTTGGTGACTCGTTTCTTTGTCGCACTTCCTAAAGATGGAATATTCTACCAGCACACGTTTTCCCTCCTTCCTTCAAACGAGGCGTGAAGAGGCACCTTGTGGGCCGGCAGGGTGAGGGTGACTGATGCTGCGTTGTTTTCACGCTGCACTAGTTGTTCTTGCGTCTGGACTCCATTTCCACTTAACATCAGGTGGTGTGGAGTCATTTGTCGAGCTACGTATATAAAAAAAAACTACGAAAATAGAAAAATTTAACAAGTAGGTAGGTGAGGTAACAAGATCCTACTTTTAGTCGGGCATTTCGTAGGTAGGTAGGTATGTTACGAATAACTTTTACACTATTAACCACCTAGGTACTTACCTGTGTTTCTTATCGTGGGGCATGCTGTAAAACAAAAAATCAAACAGGAAAACCCTCACCCTCCCAGCAGGTGACTGAATCTAACTACAGCCTCGTCCTCGGGTCTAAGTGCCATACAAATGCTTACGAACAGCTAGCGACCATGACTGACATTTAAGTCTGGACAGTTGGAATGTAGGTAGGTGGGTAGGTATTAGGTAATATGTTTGAGGACTAAATTCGTTTTGCTTGTGTAAGACGTAAATTTTTCCTTAATAATATGTTTCGTCACAGCGAGGAGCGGCAGTAGTAAATGTACGTATGCGCTCAAAGTCAACGCCCTCTGGTGGCGACAATGCGCAGGCGACCCACCTGTGCCGCGCTACACTCGCCGACAAACGTCGATGAGCACTGGCTGACACTGATATTGGTGATATCGTCCCTCAGTTCAATTTATTTCTACGGTGTTTTAAATTATTTGTGGCTACTGGTACTAGACACATCGGACATCATACTGTCCGCATAACGGGCTAATCGACGCATGACGGGCTTACGCGTGCATAATTGATGGACGCTTTTCCTGCACCAGGTATCAATATTAGCAGTACAGCCAACTACTGTGCTAGGCGAAATCTAAGGACACCCAATCTAAACAATGTTTGAAAACAGAGAGTGTTTGAGAGAGAGAATTTTTGTGCTTCAAATGTTTTCCCGTTGATAAAAACATAGGAAATCCTACAAACTTTAAATTAAGCTGAATTATTTAGCCTATTTCCTGCACACTACTTCACCGACTAACCATGCACCAACTATCATTTTCATTTGACCGTGTCTACATACGAGCTTACTTATAACAAGCTGACGCTTATTTCTTTTCTTCGATAGTTGTCTTTCATAGCCTTTAAACCTAAACTATAGAAAAGATAATAGTCCTAAATACAGCAATGCAAGACACTGCTGCTTGAAATAGTTGTAAGGGTAAATTCAACTGGTATGAACCAGATTAATATCTTTAATTTGCCTCACCGTCGCCCGCGCCGTTAAGTAAATAATGAATCGTCTTTAAGCCATAGCTAGCATAATAATGTCAGTGCCTCAAGCCTTTAAATTTTATTTGGAAAATATCTATATTTATTTATATAGTCCCTAGAATGTACTTATCATAAAATGTTATTTATATTGGGAACATACATCGGCCAGGTGATGTCGGTATATAGAGAATGTGGGCGAAGGATATAAACGTTCAACGTTACACCCGGTGTATGAAAAATGTATTTTTTTAAATTTTTTTTTTTTAGTTCGCGTTATTTTTTCTTTTTCATGTTTTTTTTATTTAAATAATTTTTGGGTTACGTTTTTGTTCAAATAAAAGCTTGTTTGGATATTGTATGGATATTTATTTTTTGCTTTTTAGTCTTAAATATTTATTATTAATATCTCTTTTGAGCCTTTTTTATTCATTTATTTAAATTATTTTATTTATTGACACCATTGACATTATTTAGTGAATTTAGTGGAATATTAAAAACTTTATTTTTTTTACTCTTTAAGCCCTATCATTTGATACCCGTATTGAGGGCATTAAAAAACCTATTTAATCCGACATCTTTGAGTGGCAGCCATATTGAATTTAGTGTAATGTTATTACCTTATTGTTTTCTACTCTTTAAGGCTTTCATTTGATACCCATATTGAGGGGATTGAAAAATCTATTTAATCCGCCATCTTGGAGCGGCGGCCATATTGAATTTAGTGTAATGTTATTCACTTTATTGTTTTCTACTCTTCAAGCCCTTTCATTTGATACCCATATTATGGGGATTGAAAAAAAAAATAATCCATCTTGGAGTGGCAGCCATATTGAATTTAGTGTAATGTTACTACCTTTATCGTTTTTTACTCTTCAAGCCCTTTCATTTGATACCCATATTATGGGATTGAAAAAAAATAATTAATCCGCCATCTTCGAGCGGCAGCCATATTGAATTTAGTGTAATGTTACCACCTTTATCGTTTTCTACTCTTCAAGCCCTTTCATTTGATACCCATATTTGCAATCTGCCATCCTGGATCGGCGGCCATATTGAAATTATTACAACTGAGTATTTCACATTGTATTGTCACCAGAACTAAAGGTGTATGCAAAATTTCAGCTTAGTCGGATACCAACAAATGGTCGAATAAGACTTTGCAAATTTTGACGGACAACTTACATACATACGAACAGTGCAAGTTAAATAAAAGCTTGTAATAATATTAAGATAGTTGAAATTGGAATAATTTATGTCATGTTGTCTAATATTTATTTGTATTTATTAAATATAACAGTAAATGTACGATGTACATTTTATGAAACTTAAAATTAGAAAACAATTTCTAGGCATAGTAGAAAAAGCTTATAATGAGTAAATGTTGTACTATATTGGCTTTTTTACCATTCCGCGCCTAAAGGCGAGAAGCTTTCGCAGCGGAGCTTATGATTATGACAATCCCAAAGCGCAGAGTTCATCGCACGTCTCTCTTTGCCGCGCCCGATTCCGCACACCTATCGTTATTTTACTAACAACTTTTTATTTTACGAATAAACCAATGACTCCAGTTCGATTTTGAACTCCACTGTAACAGTTTTAGAGTCTCCGCAGCGGTGGGGCGAGATTTAGTCGTTTGGTTCTCGTGGTACAGTTACGATCGTAAGCCAGTCGTTTGATGTCAGTGGTCTGTGCGCGGACCGGAATGACCTTGAACTGATCTGGTTGGCGCAACATATACTGCGAATATTGCAATTTTTGTTAGCATACTCTAGAGAAATTTGGGTGTTACTTTGAGATAGCTTTACAAAATAGCATTTTATGTTGGGTTGTTCTTGCTCCTTTAAATTGCTGCCCTTTTGTTTCTAACTTTTTAACAAAAGTGCAGATAAAATTCACCATTCATTCACGTTAACGTAAAAGAAAAAGCATTGCGCATTTTAGGCACAAGGGATTCAGGAGGCAAACTTGAAGCGGTTCCCTGAATAAATCGTCATTGTCACAAACGTGTCACTGCTGGATTTGGGCCTTCCAATAGGGACTAAGTCGAAAGTTCGGGCTACAGCCCACCTCGAGGTGAATGCGACATGCGTGTTGATGAGGATGAGGAGCCTTCAATGGTTTTCCTCTAACGATCGCTGACGTCATGTGTCAGTACTCTGCTCGGTTATCAACAACCTTTACGAGCGGCACTGGGCCAAGGTCGCGCCGCGGCGGCTCATTATGAGGCTTCTAAATATTGCCTCGACGGCTTGCACCCAGTGGCCAGTCTGCACTCACTCCGTATAAATTTCGGTCTTTGGTAGCATGTAATCAATAAATTCATAACACTACGTAGTAACTATAATTAAATTGTAATTTACGCTAAGACATACGCTGGGTCATTGGGAAAACTGGCGCTTTGATTTTTATTATTGTCTTAGTCGTATTTTTTTAGGTGTAGCTGGACACTCACCATCTTTATATTAAATTGGGTTGATATGTGGTGTACTCTTAGAGCATTCATGCTCTAAGGATGTACTAATAATAATAAAAAATTGTTTCTATTTCTGTTATACAAGTATAATACCCATTATTATAATGATCACTTTCTAGTTTTATCTAAAATAAGAATCCATCATCGTCACGTATCTTATCGTAATACCGTATTGATTGTTATTCAAATCAATTTTTATAATGAAACAATGAAAGGTAGGATTTGTTTAGGTAGGGAATAATGCTTCGTTTGATATTATTCTGTAAGTTTTACAAATTTAATTATTTAAAACATCTATTATTTTACTGAATCACATGCTCTTCAAATATTACAAACGCAGCAAAACAGGACACGGTAAGAATTACCAGAGGAGATGATTATCCAGAAAATTATCCAAACTTTCCTCCTGCTAAAATATAAATTTTATGGTTTTGGTTTTACTATTATTTGTATTTACCGGTAAGACGCTGGAGCTCGGCATACAGCGCAAGAGGTTGTTTAGTGGTGTTACCCAATACTCTAAGATTTCGCTTGCTTACATATTTTCATGGTCGTGTTGCACCAATATTTTTTTATATATTTATAGTTCAGGTTTACACAGTTTTATCAGCGTTACATTATTCATTTCGAATAAGTGATAAAAAAAATATAGCGGAACTAATTACGTATTATGGGCTGCCACTGTTCTACGCTGCGCTACGTGAAGGCTAATTGCATAACACTAGCCGCATTTAAATTTTTGATGAACGCGCGTTTAATGTAAATTATTTATCTAAATACGTTTTTCTTTTATGGGAGGTACTTAGTACCTAGTAGATACACGTGAGAAGGTCCGAGTCTGAGCTAGCAGTCTTAATTGGCTTCTAATAAACTACGGAACTATTACAAAAGTTCTAGTTCGTTGGCCTACCATTTTATACAAATAAAATTAAAGAGTCTCATTATCTTGATAAAAGTTTTGACGTCATACTGATATGTTCTGTAAACAATGTATTTGTTATTGAAGTCCACGTGATGGGCGATAAGATACAAAAAGGTGCAAAATTTATCATTTCGTGTAGAATGCGTTAACTCACTGACATTGCCATTTTCAAATAATACCTAGAATTTCACCTGAAGTCTCCACCTGAAATACAAAAAATATTATATAACAGACCAATTGAGAAACTCCTCATCTTGGAAGTAGCTAATGAGTTGGTTTTAGTGTTATTCTATTTGCATAATCAAAGCTATTTAATTTACAGTTTGCTCAAGAGGATATTAAGTAAGTAAACGAACGACGAAATCGTATGAAAACCTTTTCTGCTAGTTCATATTTCAAAATTCAAAGTGTTTCTTGAAAGTGATTCTTTTTACGTTTTGTTATTTGTCTTTCAGATAACTTAACACCCATCATCATTTTCACAACATGTGTTAGGTGTTGCCATAATTAGCATGTGTTGCTTATTGCTATTTTATTGTGTGATGTGAATGGGTAACTGTGTTAAATCAAGATTTTGAAGTAGTATTTATTATTAGATTGTTTTTTTTTTGTGTCTTATTGTGTTTTTCCTGATATATTGAGTATATTTTTTTTTAAATAACAGTATCGAGGCCTTGTTGTACAGTCACAAGCAACACCATGTATATACACTTTTGACTAGTGTTGACTCTTATTCCATTATATTAAGAGTTACATTGTATACATGTTAATGCTCGTGACTGTACCATCGATCGTTGGTCCGTTAATCTGAATTCCTTTGCCATGAGCGAGCACACCGTCCGCGTCGTCGTCGTCGGGCACTGTAGTGCTTCCCCGCCTCGCCCGCTTTGGGGTTGTTATCTTCGCCACTATTAAAGGGCTTCGTCCCCACTCTAGTCGTCCCCGCTCTAGTCTATCCCATCTCTACCCGATTTAAAATGACGTAACAAAAAATCCCAACTCTACCCGATTTCATTCTTGCTGAAAGAAAAAAGTAAGTGTACAGTTGAAACGAAAAATTTCATAAAAATTAGTTATTAAAAAATGTTTTAATTATGATATGATCTGGATGACGATGTAACCCTTGCAGTTTCAGTAAAACGAGCATTATTGTAAGGATGCAAGCGCTGGCGAAGTGAAACTGGTTATAAGTATTTTAATGACGAAGGTTCTATTATACCTACCTTATATTTTTGGTTCCCATCCAAAACGATTGTCTCAACAGACATTGATTAAAGAGGAGGTTCGGTATCATCTGTTTAATTTCGAAATCCTCAGTGTAAGGCTTTGAATTGAGCCAATGAGTACTTCTTAGATCAGGTAATTGAATGCATTCTGTCTCACATATTTATAATTTGAAATTTATTTTATTAGATGCAATTCTACGTGTGCATCTGATGACTTTCGTACTTCTTCACAGTAGTGCTAATAGCGACGACAATGTAGGTAGATAAAGGATGTACAAAAAAATACTGTTTTTCTCAGACACCTCGGAGTTTGAAAACGAAAACAAACTGCTACTAAGGTGACACATACAAATCTTCGTTGATTGACTTTAGTATTTTCTTGAAAGAATCTTCTGCTGGCTGTTACTCACGCGAGCGCCACTTGTGCTCTAACAAGCTTGACTTGCATTTACTTAAGTCAGCCAGCGCCAGCGCACTGTCGCATGCGTACACCAGCACCGCCGCGTACAGTCTTTGCACTCATGTAGATAGCTTGAAGCTGCAATTTAACATTGCTCAAGTAAATTGAAATGCTGAGTGTTTCAGCATGCGACACAACTTTTAAACACAAATTCTTCCGAAAATATGATTATGCATGTAAGACATTAATATAATATATGTTTGTGTAAATTTATATTGTCAACAGACGCGGCGCCCACGCATTGTTGGCTGTTTTTGAATAAAATAACACGACCTTTTGCACTGCAGAGTAAGTAGGTGCCGCGGTAACCCGATACTGCAAATCCACTTAGTTTTTCGCTTTGCTCATGTTTTTATTTACCCCTCCCGATGTGTCGCATTGATTTTGGATTAGGTTTGTGGAGCTAACATACTTTTTTAATGTCTTTATTTTGTTTTATTAACACACACTTTATTAGGAGCTTGTTTGTTAAAGGCACTTGGTATTACAGTAAAATTATATGGCCACGAAAGTCGAAAGTATGATTTATTCTATAGCTGCTGCTGGAGTTATCATGAACCTAACTTTCAGTTTAGTTTTGTGACCTATAATGAGATACTTACACAAATTCTTAAAGACATTATTAAAAGAATATGTAATAAGTAATACCTACAAGATATAACTAATAGAATGGCCCGAAAGAATTAGCAAATAAACAATATATTCACTTTATTTTGTCTTCCTGTAAAATTGTGTGAAAGCAGATAGGATACGGTACGCTGTTTATACAAACTGCTCGGCTCTTATGCGGTCTCGCACGCCTACCGACGATTTACACTTCTTTATGGTATTTTTCCATAATAATGTTATCGAAATCAGAATGAAAAAAATTGGTACATTGTACAAAGAACTTGCAAACAAAGGAGTCAACTATTTCTCTAAAATAATAGCTAATTCTTTCTTGCCCATGAAGTAAGCGCCGGACTACTTACCTACATATTTACTTTTGAATACCAAGCGCTATAATAACTTGCCCACTGTCGTTTATTTTTTTTATTGTTGTACACTTTTTTTAATTCTGTTCAAATGTATTTAATTAACAGTATTTTCCTTACTATTTACTAATCAACAAATGACTTTAAATTCGCAGAATTTGTACATGGTCATTGGTGTACATTGCATGGTTATGGTCTTTTTAAAATTTGCCAAAGTCCTAATGGGCATCAATCAGTACAATGGGAGATGTGCTTTGTGGCAATCGCAAGATAAGCTCCGTTATCTGCACAGACGCGAATGGTTGGCGCCGGGGTTCAGTCACACCGCGGATAATAATAAAGCTATGTACGGGCGCGCGCGGCTTTGTTGACTGCACCCGAAATAAAACTCTTTTATTTCGGGTGCAGTCAACAAAGCGCGCGGTGCCGGAGCCGACGAACTGCTACCGGACAATCCGATTCCGAAAAAGCTTAGTCGTAATAATATAAATATAATTTTAACGTGAAAATTAGACAGACACAACGACAACAAAACAGTCTACAAATAAAAGACAGTCTGAAATTTGATTAAACTACAATTAATGGTAGGTTAAAAGCTTATATTTCTCTAATAATGAGTGATCAAAACGAGCTCGGTGCAGGAACTCTTTACCAAGGTCAAGACCTTGATGATGATGAGACAAGTCTCATCTCATTTTTTTATGTCTTATTAACTATTCTAGTTGAAACACCAATGTAAACGCATTTTCTAGAAGTATGTTTGTAGTTTTTTTTTATTTAGTAAAAATGTCTGCCTCCAACTGAATAAATAAACTGCAGGACATCACCCGACCAAAAGAACGCGCAAACAAGCTACAAACATAAAATATTAATAATAATAAATTAAATTAAATTAAGTAAAGTAATTTATTAAAGTAGGAAAAACAATAAACACGTAGAAGTAGATATTTTAATATTTACTTTAGTTTATAATTTTTAATATTTGCTATTTTAATGTATTACTAAGGTTAATGCTTTATCACACAAATAAATACCCCATGCGGGATTTGAACCAATGACCTTGGATTTCGAAATAGGATAGCTGTTACCGCTATGCACTTGCTAGACCAACCCGGCCGCGGCCGTATGTATAAAATAATGTTATAAATGTTTATAAATATATGTAGTTTTTAGTAGTTTTGGTGTATTTATTTTACTAGTTCGCAAATTATACACACGTGCAAAAATTTTAAATATTTGTAGTGGCCGTGATACTAATTTAAATTATTGTTCGTTTAAAATAAGTTGTCTGCATATCAATATATGAATGGTGATTATAAATTATCTATTCATAGATTTTTTTACGTATTATGTTCGTAAAAAGTAATAGCCTGTCATGCCAAATGCGGTGACATGCTTTGTGACCTCAAACTCAAAACTCAAAGTGCACGAAATCTGAACTATAAATTCGTACTCAAAATCATACTCCTCCGTCCGCGCAATTTTCCTAAAAAGGGGTACAAAGTTTTTGCTTCACGTATTAATATAAAGATGTCACAGTGCTCACAGTGTTCAAGTTCAAACAGCGTTCAGTGTGTAGGTGGTAACTGAGGGTTTTAAATAGGCCACATTAAGAACTCTACTAAAACAATTATTTTCAAAATTCCTTGCAAATCCACACTTCCTCTAATTTTCGTAAAACGGTCATTCATAATTGTGCATCAATGTCATATTGGATTCATAATAATAAGTAGTTGTCCCTTTCAGATCTGCTGCTATAAAATGTGCGGCTTCTTTGATAGAATGCCTGTAGAGAGGAATTGTTAAATAAAGACTTGAATACTTTCAGATGCCCCGCGCGCGGGACGATATGCAAGTAAACGTGGCGGGCCTAAGAAGGAATATTAAGAACCTCGCGCACAATTACTCCGATGCTCAGGTAACAGACCAGACGCACTGGCGACACCAGACACTTGAAACCTTACAAGATATCGTTATGGAACAAAGCAAATTCCAAAGGCTAAAGTCTGATTCAGATTATTTTGGTATGGCGCTGTGTGATTCGCCTAGCATGCACGCTATTCTACAAAGAAGTGTGCCGCGCTCTGACGTTATTCTAAATCATCAGGGCCATAGTCCATGTAATAAATGTACTCAAAGCTCTATCATAGTGAATGTATGTTTACGATACCACCCTGTTGCAGCTCTGATGGTGAGTGCCATCACACCACTATAATGGGAATGCGGCTTCAATTTCAGTCTGACACACATCTTAAAACAAAACAATATAACATTTTGTTTGTAATGGAAGAACATTTCTTGACTTCACAAACACAAACAGAAACCAAAAACAAAATAGATTAATTTATGTGTGTGGTGATTTGTAAGTACAGACGTCTGCACTTCACCCTATCCAAAACTGTCAAATTGCTTCAATATAATGTTCAGCCATATGCCATATACATAAAGTTTAAAGTGTATTGAGGAAATTGGACAGTTTGTGGTTGTCTGATGTACAGGCGTAGGCGTGTGCGTGCACTACTGTGGTACTATGGTGGCTGTTGCAGGTAAAAGTGCGCGAGGCTACCTCGAACGACCCATGGGGCCCCTCCAGCACGCTGATGGCGGAGATCGCCGACCTCACGTACAACGTGATGGCGTTCACCGAGATCATGCAGATGATCTGGAAGCGGCTCAACGACCACGGCAAGAACTGGCGGCACGTGTACAAGGCGCTGGTGCTCATGGAGTATCTCATCAAGACGGGCAGCGAGAAGGTCGCCATGCAGTGCAAAGAGAACATCTTTGCGATACATACCCTCAAAGACTTCCAGTATATGGAGGAGGGGAAAGACCAAGGTTGGTTGCTATCCTTCTTGCTTACATTCTTTGCTTGTAGCAGGACTTCTTTATATACACAGAGAAATGTTGACTTATATGTTTAATTTGGGCAGCGGTATGTTGGTCCGAAATAAGTAAGGAGATTTCTTCCTCGAATTAGTGACTTTGTAGTTTTATAATAAAAAGAGCCCTACGTCTGTACCTAACGTCAACGTCCTCAAACAAACAAATCGTAGTACCTACCTAATGTCGTGCTGTGTGAGAGCAATAGCATGTATACCGCCAATAGACTAGAGTTCCGCTGGCGTCACCTCTGGCACCGCCGTCACGATCCCGCAATAATAAATATTTTTATCGCATTTTGAGCGTTTTGTCTGCCAGTACGTGTATCACTGTGACAAGGTACATATACAGGCTAATAATGTAATATTATTTTAAGTTAATTGAATTGAATTTTATATTGATTTGATTTCATCATCATCAGTCTATACTACTATGTCCACTGCTGGGCATAGGCCGCTCTAAGTGCACGCCACCGAGCACGATCCGCGGCTACTTGATTTAATTTTGAATTTATAATAATTTGTAATTTATCAAATTTGTTGACTTTGAGTAAAAAAGTTTTTTTTTTTATATCAAAATTGTATTGTGATTTGTTTTATTTTGTTTGTTATACAAAACGACTTGCGATAAAGTTGTAATTATTTCTTGTGTGGGTCTATGTTGCCTAAATAAATGAATTTACCTCCGCGAAGAACGTAGGTGCACTGCGCTAGATTCTATATCAATCATCGAGTGAAAAGGTTTGACCTTACGTGGTTTTAAAATGAAGTTCATTGATACTGACGTCCTTACATTCCGACCTCCACCTACGAAAGAGCGTGCTGTCAGCGGTACCTTGGTCATTTATTTAATAATGAAAAGAGAAAAAGAACCTGCCAATAAAATAGCTTGATTATCTTAATCATCGTAATTTGTAATTTAGCTCGGTTCATCGTCCCTAGCGACAAAGCACGGGCCATATTGTCTGGCCATTGTTTATCCGCGCTGGGAACGCATGCACAAGCCGCGCGCGTCTGCCGCCAAGGTCACGCACTTTTGTTTTCCCACGACTCTGCATTATTATTTGTTTAATAGTTAGTCTAGTCTACGTAGTGATTGTTATCTTTTTCAGTCTCATCTAACTAGTTAAGTAGTAGTAAGTAGTTCTAGTTTAATTTTGACAACACCTTTTATCCCTTGGGACACTCAATCTGACTATTATATATACATTGACATTGACGTAGCTAAACGTTACACGATGTTTACCCAAAATCAAATAGAAAAATGGTTAAATATTTTAGAGTACCTAAGAAAAAATTTGTGAGTAACATATTTAAGGTACCAAACACTTAACTTATTGTCAATTTGAATAAAGGCTTCTTTTAAAATATATAAAAATCTTAATCGTGTCGCCGAAACGTATGCCGTTTTCTATTTGTGACATTAGTTCACACCAACTTATTAGCACTCTCCGCTCTAATGTGTCAGTCCGCGCGCGGAGGCGCAGATAGCCTGTTGATAGGCGCACTCGATTCGCGGCCCCTCTCCGAGGCTAGTAGTGCTCAGGCAGATTAATCAAAACTATATGTATCGCGATTAATGTATTACTACACTGTCATTTTTTTATTATTAATTGTATGATGCTCACACGTCTGATGTAACTTCTTAAAATATGGTTCGTCAATCCGTAAATGCTTTTATGACGGCCGAGTGCGTGAAGTAACGTGTTACTTCACGATGGAGTTAAAGATACCACAATAAGTTTGGAATCGCTGTAGCGCCACCTAGTTGGTTTCGCAAGTCTCACACGATCGAATTAAAAATGAAAATGTGACCACCAGTGCGCTATCCTTATTTATACCCGTTTAAACAAATTTACGTACAGTTTCCAATATTTTAGAAATATTTTCTAGGTCTCAACGTTCGCGAGAAAGCGAAGCAACTAGTGAACTTACTAAAAGACGACGAGCGGCTTAAAAACGAGCGCACGCGAGCGCTGAAGGCGAAGCAACGGTTCGCGCAGAGCGCGAGCGCGTTCGGCAGCGACGGCGCGCTCGACACGCCCACCAGCCCCTCCTACCCCCCAGTGAGAAAACTATTTACTTATTATATCTTACACGAAATAATACTATTTGTATAGTACGATGCGCTTTATAACTAACACTAACTTTAAATCCTTACACCTTTTTTTAAATCTACTCGCTTTTAATCTTTACATGTAATGGTGTTTCTTTGAATGTGTGTGTAGTGTTCGCGTAAACTTTAGAAAACAATGTTAAATTTCTAATGTAATACTAACTAGTTAACCTTATAATCCTCTTTTATAAATAATAATGACGTAATATTCGAGGGGTAACTCAATTTTGTTTTGTCACCAGGCGGCGTTACTTCCTTCAGAGGAGGTATTTTACTGAAATCTATTTAATGTTTGTACTGTTCTGTGTTGATCAACATCATTGTGCAGAAGTCAAAAACGCTTGATGAATGTCGGTCGAAACACTGACGATAGAAATATACATTTACCAATCAATTGATATTTCCCATTATCATAAAAAATTGGGTAAACATGTTTTTACACTTCTAAAAGTCTTGACTTACTCACTCACTTCAATGTAATGGTGGTAGTACATGGGCTTGTTTGCGGTAATTGTGTCGTCTTTATTATTTTTGGGTATTTTTTTTGTGTTGTTGAATATTTTATAGAACTGGGCATCAAAATCAAGCTTTATTCATATTAATTCTTTCATTATTAGTACGATGCAACCATGGTATGTAGGAAGCAAATCGTTCTGCTTACAGTATAATTTTTAAATTCTAATGAGTGTGCAAATGCTCATTGCAGACCCTGAGAGGCCTCAATTATATCTATGCCTCTATGCACAGTTTTTTTTTTAAACTGCTGGTGCTGATAGCAAGAGTAGATCGTTCTGTATTCCACGTTCGTAAGTTCAACTCGGGTCAGCCGCGAACTTCATTTCACACGCATTTTAAATTGAAACGTTTAGTGTAGTTTAATTTCCAGTGCCCTGATTCCCGTAATAAAAACCGTAACGATATCGTAGCGACTTTGTCGTTGAAACCATTTTTGTATTCCTATCCGTTAATCGAGCCGATTTTAAACTCGTTCGAACGAAGTCCCAATCAACCGTATACGGTTGGTTGGAACGACTTTAAAAAATCTGATGTTAGATGAAAATGGTTTCGACGACTAAGTCGCTACGATATCGTTTCAGTTTTTGTTATGATCTGCTATAGTTTCGGCAGAGTTTTCAAATGATTATAATAACAATTGACGTAGTTCTATCGTAGCGTCGTCTGCGGTCCATTCATCTCTTCCCGAGACGTGTCAGATTGTCCGTTCGTAAGCTGCGCCCGTATTCGCGTTCATTAGACAAGACATTAAGAGAGAAAACATAGAATCTCATAACTGGATGCCTTCGGCGAGTTTCATTCGTTATTCGATCAGTTTAACGAAAATTTGTAAGGCATTGAAGCAGCGTCTTCTGGAAAACGAGAAGGGTTAAAATCTTGCCATACTAATCCTCGTTTTCGTTAAGGTGATTGAATGGCGAATGGAACACATAATAGACCACTCTGATACATATCGGGAAGACTGACGGTGGGTGACAATTGACAACCTCTCTCGGACACAGAATCTCGCAACAGTTGCGATCGGACTGTTGCGAGATTCGTGTCCGCGAGAGGCTGCCACTGCGTGCGTCGGTCGAGCGCGTCATGTATGAAGCTTACCGTTCGCGGCGCAGGTGGACAGCCTCGGGGCGGGCGCAGGGGGCGGGCTGGGGGGCGGGTCGGGCGAGTGGGCGGGCCGCGACGCCGAGCTGGCGCGCCCGCTTACGGCCGGCGAGGAGGAGCTGCAGCTGCAGCTGGCGCTGGCCATGTCCCGCGAGGAGGCCGAGCGCGACGAGCGCCGCCGCCGCTCCGACGACGTGCGCCTGCAGCTCGCGCTCAGCCAGTCGCAGACAGACTTCAAGCTAGTGCCGTGAGTACGAACACCGGTATACCTACCATCATTGATCCACGGTGACAGCTTCGCACAAATCACTAGGCTTCTGTGACGTTCGTTCCGAAGTCTGAGCTGATCTCAATTATTTATATATTAATACGTGAAGCAGAAACTTTGTACTTACCCCTTTTTACGAAAATTCGCGGACGGAGGAGTATGAAATTTCGCACACTTATACTTTCACTTTTATACTTCTTTATATAGAGAAGGAAGGAGAGACTTTTTAAAATGATGCAGAAAAATACACTAAATTAAATAAACATTTCAAACTAAATATCACTGAATATGCGTTTTTTCAAAGGAGATTCCTTTGGAATATATGGTGTGTCATTGATGAAAACGTCGGTTATAGAAAGAAGAAGTCTTAAACAAGGGAGTTATAGAGTAAAATAAAATTATTTATCAACGGTTTTTTCAAATAAAGACTATTTGTTCAAACGGATTTTTCAAAATGCAGGTCAGAGTCATTTTTGACGCAGATTATAGCTGTTATAGAATAGAAATTTGCTTTATGATATTTTTTTCCCATATAGGGTATATTATCTACAAGTTCCGTAAAGAGGCCAAATTACAAAATTCACTTTACTTTTTACAGAAAATAATAATCAAAACTGTCCAAATCTATACATTTATATTTTTTTATGAATAAAGTGGTATTACTCCAACGTTTCGTATTTTTTTCTTAACAATTTATCTATTCAGTTATTAGTAATAATTTTCTAAAGTGACCTATAATAGCGCCCGTGAAATTGTTCCAGAATATCAGGTTTTTATGATATCAAATCGAAACTATATCGATATTCGATATCGGATTCTGAAACTATATATTGGTGTATCGGTCTGTATTGTGTTCGGTAACACACGTCAAAACCATATTAACTGAAACCACAGACCTATATTAACATAGATCACGCAAGTACACTTACTTCAGACGCTTCGAGTGAGCCCGTCTGTGCTCACTGTCAGTTTCCTACATTTAGTCCGCGGTTGACATTATCCTTGTGCATCATCAGACAAAAGTAGGAAAAATGCCTCGATGCGCCGTTATAAATTGTAAAAACACTTCATTTGTAAGTAGCCCATAAGTAGAACACGATGCCTTCCGCCGCAAAGTAACTTTATGATACAAATATTCGTAATTAATTTTAAAATAATTTATTTTGATTTTATGACAGTTTTGAGTAAATCTAGAGTATGTCGCATGGTTCGTCATACATTGCGGCTTTACTTAGCTCTATACATGTGGGTAGTGTATTGTGTAAACGGGCAATGAACATCAATCTATCGTTTCATACGTACCTTGCGTCAGTTTCGAGGCACAGTCACTTTTGTAATTTTATCTGTTAATTTTTTAATTACTGCCGTTTACTCTATAAAACGTCTACTCGATTCGAATCGCTTACGAAATTGTGATGATTGGAAACAAATTATATTTTGAAAGTAATTCAAAATCTCTAAGGCTTTTTATTTAAACCTCCACAAAATGATATCCAAACATTCTAGCGACTTTTTTTTTATACACCAATGCAGTTTAATTATTAAGGTAAAAACATCGAAATAAAAATAAGGTAAATTAAAAGCACGCTACGTATCAAAACTGTTTTATTTCCGCAAGAAATATACAGCTAATATCAAGCAAGTTATATTGGCATCGACATAATTTAAATAATAAAATAAACCTTAATAAGATAATTATTTGCTTTGCTTTCGATATAAATCGATGACCGAATTTATGTATTAAAAATCGTTCACAAATTCGCGGCATTTTTAAATTGATTTGGCGCGTAAGGTGGTTTCCATCACTAAATAGCGCTTGTCAAATCATAGTATGTCAAAATAAATTATGTGGCACGCTTGGTTTTCATACAAATCGTGACACATGCGTCGTCAATCTAGAATAATCTAGATATTTGGTTTGTAACTGAAACTATTATTAATGGGAATACGAATAATTTCTTTTTGAGGGAATGAATGCAGGATATTAAGTGGCAGCCGCTCTTCGATCGCAATACAGGGTGCCTACCTTTTCAAAAAAACTGTTAATACACCATACGATTCCTAATTACAAAATAAACACTGACTTTGAATTATTTTTATATTTCAATAAATTTGACTTATTTCTACTGCTCCGACTTTTTTCTGCCGATACAATGAAATTATCCTAACATGATAGAGTCGAACCACAAAAAATTGCTATGCCAAAGTGGTTTTCACAAAAAGGACTCGATGGTTATCAAGACAGATTCTCTGTATTTCTTATGGTTTCGGGCTTCCCCATACTGTCCCAGTGAAAAACACGCACTGTATGTCACACATACCGTTTGAAATTGTTGTCGTCCGTCATGAAAATATCTGTCTGTAGCATTTCTATGCAGTCCATGTATATAAAATAAACACCATATAATATCTTCGGAGTGGTATTTTAAAAAAGAAAACAATTTATATTTTAGGAAGTGAAACATTTTTAATACGACCAGAATTAGTAATCATTTCAAACTCTTTCAATCGGTTTCATGTGTGTCCTTCCTTTTGTCAGTGGGCACCCGTTAGAGAAGAAGCCGGAGCCGGCGCAGTCGCACCTTCTGGACCTGCTGGACGTGAAGCTGGGACCCGCCAACGGCGCGCCGCCCGACCCCTGGGCGCTGCCCGACCCGCCGCCGCGGCAGGTACGACGCGCAACCGAACAGCGCGTGCTTACATTACGCACCTCATCACCACTAGTCACTGCTGATCAAAGTCACAGTCAAAGTCAAAATAAACCTATGAACAAGTGCTTTTAAATCGTCCAAACATTTTTTTAGTTTCTACCTATTCAGGATGACAGAATTAGCACAGTTTTAATAGAAGTAACATTTACGAAAAAAGAATGGATTCTAATTAATCTATGCTACAATCATCAAGCCCCATCAGCGTTATGAATACCCCCCCTTTTTTAACCAGTGATAATGCATTGCCGCGTAACACCGCGTGTTTACACACACAAGGATATGCAGATGGTTTTTTTACATACTCTCCCCCCGGCTCCCGTTTCCCCGTCTAGGCTGGAACGGGGAGGAGGGTAGATCATGGATTCGCCATTTTATTTTAATCTCATAACTCCAGTCATTGTGGAAGGTCTTAGTATGGACCTCAACTCCTGTGTGTGATCTGTACAATACTGCTGGCTGAGCCGGTAACGACTTTCAAATGTTCAAAAGTTGCATCCGTTGACTTTTACTAGCGCAATGCAGACGTTGCGCCCGTTCACTTAAACAGGCGTCATGCGTGCATTTCAAATGTACTTAATTTTTTAAATAATTTTTACTACAACTGGTATTTTACTTTTATGCCTTAAAGTTAAGTAGTTGTGATACACGTTGACCGGCCTATAACTCGTCGGCCCTATAAAGATAATAAATAATGTATATAATTATTTGTCAGTCTATGCATTTGGAATTCGGCATATTCTCGGATTCAATGGTAAGCGTGTGTTACACAGTTAGCTTCACGTCTTACGCTAAAAATGTACACGTCTGATGTGATGTGGTATAGCTAGAAGAATGTGTCGTGTTGTAATTTAATGCACAATATTCAGTAGTTTATAAGTCATGTTAAGTAATGCTATTTTTACTTTAAAAACAACAAGATTATACTGTTTAACAGGACAGAATGGTTTGAAAAAACGATATTTTATTAAAAAAGTTAAAGACAACCACACATCGAGCGAAAGGGATATCGAAAAACCGCAAAGTCGAACCATAACGCTCGGTGTGCGGTCGACTGCATCATGAAATACATTGATATTGAATTTACTCGAACGGGCCTCTGTCTGGGTCTGGTCTAAGTCTGGCCGCACTTTGAATTTGAGGAAGGACACCTACGCACGATACAGCCCTGATCCACCGACAAAATGGTACCTTGCACACTATGTGAACGTACGACTAGATCGCACCTAGCGGGCGAGGTACCGTATTCGAGGGTTTATGATGTGTAACATCTTTCTGCTCGCTTTCTATATAAGCAATTTGTGGGAGTGATTTCGTAAAATGTGACGGAAGTATGTGTAACAGGAAGACGGGGAAGCACGCAAACGTGCGCCATTTTGTAAATTTAAAATCGATAAGTATTATGAACATGACATATTATTCTTATATGTGACATATTGTGTCATCTTGATATGTCAAATGTCTTCTAATGAGTATTTACTGCATTTATTTTATAGTTATAAAATGATTTAATGCCTGACCCATTTTTTTCAGAATATAATGTTAAAATTGCTTATTACTAAGGTGAGATGTCAAATGTTACACATCATCTGCGACTACTGTAAGGCTCGCTTTTATTTATTATTTTAGTTTGATTTAAAGATTTGCCAACACTAATTTACATTGATGCACACAGTAATGCATTTACTTTTCATACTAATATTATAAAGAGGAAAGCTTTGTATTTTTGTATGTTTGTAACGAGTAAACTCAAAGACTAATGGCCCGATTAAAAAAATTCTTTCACCATTAAAATGCTACATTAGGGCTGAGTAACCTATGTTATAAGTAACATAGGTTACTCTATGCTATATGTCTATGATATATTAAAAAAAAATCCACCCGTGCGAAGCCAGGACGGGCCGCTAGTATCTAAATAAGTATAAGTAAATACCACTTGCTAAAAAATATAAGGCTAAACAAACAGGTAACAATATTAATTATGAAGAATGAAGCTGAAATCTAAAATAACAAACAATAAAATTTACACCAACCTAAACTTAAAAAAAAAAGAAAACATGTTTGTACGGAACCGCACATTATTATTTTGATTATTAGGTCAATTGGCGTAATGCTTACGCTGCGAATGTACCGCGTTCATTCATGTTAATTATTTGTATAATAAATTCAGTGCAATTACAGCATTCTACTTGAGCAGTTTAATTCATCATCCCCGAACTTATCGGTACTATCATCTTATCAATTTATCTTGTATGAACTATATAAAGTTTTTGGTCCTTCGAGCCGGAAGCTCCCTGGGCTACTTTTGAAACTCCATTTCTGCTTAAAGTTCAAAATTCGAGGAGAGCGAAGGTATGAAGTCGCTTTACCGATGAAATCAAACTGAAGCACAGCTTGGATCAACAGACTAAGTCCAAGGTCATATCCCAGTTTAAGCAGTTAAGAGTCAAGAATGTCTAAAAATAATCAAAATAGTAATTGCGGTTCCGTACAAGGTTCATAATTGCGCCAGTGTTTGGCATTTATTGAATAGTGTTCGAAACAGCTTTCGTCGCCAAAATAAAATTGAAATGTTATTGTATGGCAGCTAGGAAGCAAGCGATTTGTATTCAAGTGTCGCAAAAGCCACAAATCAGTTGCGGACTCCTATTCCTTAGAGTAAAAGAAAAAAAGTGTTGGTCACTGGTGCACATACGTGATCGTGTTTCCTTTTTTTTTTCAAGTTTAGTTTTGTGTAATTTTTTTTGGTTAAAGTTCAATTTTAAAACATTTAATATTGTGACCTCTTTGTTTGATTTTATAGTTTTTATTACCAGTACATTAAAATGTGACATATGTGACATTATCATTGTAAACATCTGAATCGATGTAAACGAGCGTTGATGAATCTTTGAAATACACTTAATTAAAATGGTTCCTGTGGATCACTGGCTCCATCACCCTATTTAATAGAAATCGGATCGGCAGGCTTATTACTGAAAAAAACAACCAGTTGCTAATTGTACAATTGCGACGCGACTGCTGCTATTGCGGTTGCTAAATTGGTGGTTTGAATGGTCGCTCGCTTAGTGCATTTGCGATTACAATGTATGTAATAGTTTACATACATTGAGCGATTTGTGTCCGTAATACCAATTTAGCAACCGCAATAGCAGCAGTCGCGTTGTAATTGTACAATTAACATGTCGCGCGTGCCCGTGTGCGCGGAGGGTGTGACGTGTTGGTGGTGCGCAGGAGACGGCGCCGGACGCGTGGTCGGGCGTGGGCAGCCCCGCGCGTGACCCGTGGGCGCCCGCCGCCGCCGCCGACCCGTGGGCGCCGCTCGCGCAGGTAACACCAGCATTTCATATTGGGTCTTTACCTATGAAATTGACGTTTTTTTCTTACTCATGAATACTTCTAAAACTCAATACCGGATGTTAATATTTTTATACACATTTTATTAAGACTATGTTGCTTCAAATTCAATGTCGACAACTACGTTATCGACATCCGATCTTAATATTAAAGATCAGTTAAAGATCAGCTAAGCTCAATTTTATGATTATGGTTATATATAATTTTACGCAAATTTTGTTGCAAACAAATTACAATCTATGCTACTACTAGCTGACCAGGCGGACGGTACCACTTTGACAGTTTCTATGACAACAAAACAAACAAATCATTTTGTATTGGAAAAATTTCAAAAATCTAAAAAAAATTTAGGGATGGACCACCCTTAACATTTAGGGGGATGAAAAATAGATGTTGTCCGATTCTCCACCCTAGCCGATATGCACGCTAAGATTCACGAAAATCGGTCGAGCCGTTTCAGAGGAGTTCAATAACGTACACCGTGACACGAGAATTTTATATATTAGAAGATAGATATGGACATAAACCCGCAGGCCCCGCGTGCGCGTGCAATTTTTCTGACAAATTTTGGGATAAATATTCGTTTTATGACTTACTGACACCAATTCTACGATTTTTGAAATTTTCGTCTGTCTGCATGTATAACTCAAGAAGGGCTTGACCGATCTTGATGAACATTTGTATGTAGTAAGAACATGAGATTGTGCAAATGATAGACTATATAATTAATTATGATGTTGGTAAACGTAATAATTATTTTGACAAGCATTCCTTGATCTATTATTTTCGCACAGCGAAGCGGGCGGGTGTCGGCTAGTTTTGTATATATAACCATAATAATAAAATTAAAGATACAGTGACGCGCCTTGAGGGATACCTATGTCCAGCAGTGGACTGAAATAGGTTGATGATAATGATCTGAATATTTGGAAATTTTAATTGAGTTTATTTTAGTCTAGGTTATAAGCACATAAATAAGGCGTACATGCCTAAGATCTAGATTAATCGTGATTCGAGATGGCTCGAGTAATAATGTCTGTAATGATTTTGTCCGGCACTGACGTGCTTCTTTGATACAACTAAAAATCTAAAACTTTTAATGTAGGTACATAATATGACATACGATTTCACTTTTCCCAAATCAATTAATTCTTTAAATGACAACGGAGGCGTTTTTTATGAAAAGCACGGCAAGTTACTCCACTCTACCTGATGTGAAGTGGACACGGAGTCCAGACGCGAAAACAACTAGTGTAACGTGAAAACAACGCAGCATCGGTCGCCCTCACCCTGCCGGCCCACGAGGTGCCTCTTCACGTCACGTTTGGAGGACCCCACGTCATAGGAAGGAGGGAAAACGTGTGCTGGTAGCTATTCCATCTTTTGGAAGTGCGACAAAGAAACGAGTCACCAAATTATTATCGTGTCTAGGAAAAATAACAATTTGAATACTTCTAATATACACAGGTACTTTTTTTAAATGATGTTCCTCGTTATAAGATGCCTATGTGTGAAGTGCGTTGCGCCGTTGCAGAGCAAGTCGCCGGTGTCGCAGCTGTCGTCGCAGCTGTCGTCGCCGCTGTCGGCTGACCTCGACCACTTCCACGCGCTGTCGCAGCGCCCCGCCCCCGCCCCCGCGCCCGCGCCCGCGCCCGCCGCGGACCCCTTCGACCTCACCACGCTCGGTGAGATACGCATTGTATATGAACTAAGTCAGCTAGTAAGCTGACCCGGCGGACTTCGTACCGCTTTGACAGTTTCTATGACAACAAAACAAACAAATCGTTAAATAGTTTACGCGTGAAACCGTATCAAACAACAAATAAAGTCACTTTCGCATTTATAATGTTAGTTAGGATTTATGAAAGCTGAGTTGAGATGTTGGAAATTATAATGGTTAGATATCTTTATATGTATAAATCTTCTGTGCGTGTTTTTGATACTAACTCCTAAACGGCTGGACCGATAACGATGATTTTTTTTGTATATGTTAAAGTGGATTCGAGAATGGTTTAGATTTACAATTGGACCCGGTAGGTGGCGCTGCTATAGGGGTCCATCATGGGATACGGGTGTTCTTGCGGACAAATGATTTGTTTGTTTTGTTGTCATGGAAACTGTCAAAGCGGTACGAAGTCCGCCGGTCAGCTAGTTATACACCGTGACAGGTTAGACGACGGACGCGTTTAAGGAGGTAAACTAGTAATTTATCTACATCTGTTTTAGTTAAAAAAGGTTATAGCAAATTATAAAACACGCGAGTTATTACGCGTTTTAAAAAAAGTGAACTATAGGCATCTCGCATGTACTACACGCACGTGTAAGGTCAACCGCACGCGCGGACAACGCCTCGCTAGTCGCTTCGCTCGCCCGCGTAGTAAATAAGCAGAAAAACAATTTCAGTTAGGAAGAAAGTAAAAAATTAAGGTGGTGTTTTTTCATTTTAATGGAACAGTAGGCTTAGCCAAAGTAGCATTAAGAAAAAGATAGCGAAGTTCGAAAAGAATAAAATGTATGGGATTGACATAAGCCGCGCTAAATCACGTGGACAATCTTATGTCAATCCCATACATTTTGCTCTTTTCGAACTTCGCTATCGTTTTCTTAATGTTACTTTGGCTACCGCCACAGGTATCGGCTTCTTATACACCTCCTTTAACGCGTCTGTCGTCTAGCTCGTCACGGTGTATATAATTTTACACAATTTAAAAAAACTGTTGAAAAAAACTTGCACCTCATGCCGGATCTGTGCAACTTTTTTCATAATGTTGAATATTGTTTTCTAAAGTTTACGCGAACACTACACATTGAAATGAAACAACTTTTACGGATCTACTCGTGTTTATTTTACACATTAGTTTTAATTAATGTTTATCCTGACGTTTCGAACCCTTTGCAGGGTCCGTGGTCACAGCCTTGTGTAAAAAAATGTGTAAAATAAACGCGAGTAGATCCGTAAAAGTTGTTTCATTTCAATGTTGAATATGTTTCGATCATAATTCAATTCAAATTTCAATATGTTTTATTCAGATAGAATAATTTGCGCATTTTACATTTGGTCAACAATATTACTTAACCGTAAATATTGCCGGTTAATGTTTTTGACAAATATTCTCGACGTTTCCCATTCGAGCCGAAAGTTGAATTAAAACCTATGTATCGAAGGAACAATTAATAATGTTCATGTTCATTTGTTAAGTATCTGACAAAAGTTAACAGTCTCGATGCGTTAACAAACTTATAAAGTTTTGTTTAGTTATTTTACTTGTTGTTATTTTTTTACTGTAGACAGACATTTATTTGCACTTATAAAATAATTGTGTACAAGTAAATGCATATGTTTATTTATCAGAAATCCATACCAAAAATGTCTTAAAAAAATTTCTTATACGGAAAATAAAAAACGTAAAATTTAAATCAATCCAGGTCCAACGCTTATATTCATATTGATTTTAAGAGCTCTTAACTTCCACAGATATTTTTTAACCATTTTCAATATTAATATTTTCGATAAGTATACTTAATTAAAAACATTTTTTTTTAAATAGTCTAATATTTACATGTATATGTATGTCTGTACAATTAAAGAATAAATACATTATTTCTATAATGTTTTTATCATTAAGTAATTCAATTAGTTCTATGAATAAATTAAAAACATAAATGTTTGGTGTTTTGTTTTGTTTTATATGACGTCATCGTTCACAGCGCTCCATGCCTCTTTCACTTATCCTCACACACTTACAATAAGTTAGTTATCCTACCCTACAAATTCCCTCGATAATTTATAAGGCAAAACAACGTTTGCCGGGTCAGCTAGTTTACATTAAATATTGAATGAAAAATTTAAAAATCAATAATCATAGCTTAGTTGTAACCTATGTAAGAGAATAAATTAGTTATCTTGAAATAATTAAAAAACTGCACTTGAAGATTCAATTATTTATTTATTACATAAATTAATCAACTGCTGTTACAATCCAATTTTCTTTAACGTCGATTCAATTTGTTCATTCATGAATGTTTGTTTTGCATTGAAAATGCACTGTTAACGCTGCAGGTTTCAGAGGTGGTTGGGTTAATCGATCCTTTAACGATACTAGTGTCATCTTCATTTGGAATGCTAGTTTATAATTAACGAAATTGTTTAGAATACCTCAATTTTAGTAATGACATTTGTTTAATAGGGTTAACAAGTAAAAATAGTTAACGTTTTTTTTTACGTTCTTCGTATAACATTTTTACCGACGTTGAGCGACTGATTTAAGTGAGATGTGTAGTGAGAATAATAAGTCTTACAATATCTTTTATGTAAAATGCAGTAATCAACACAAAAACATTTTTGCCCAGATTTGTGATGCTGATGACCCTGATTTGGTTTGTTTACATTTATTCTTTATCGAGTTTGGCTAGAGTATAGATAGAATGATGTAATGCACTATTGCGTATTGACTGTTTGTTTCCTGCGGTCGGTTGCAGGCGACCTGCCGGGCACGGGCGCGGTGAAGAAGTCCCCGTCGGCGTTCCTGGGCGAGAACTCGTCGCTGGTGAACCTGGAGCGGCTGCTGGCGGCGCCCGCGCCCGCGCCCGCGCCCAACCCCTTCGCCGCGCCCGAGCCGCCGCGCAGCGCCTTCAACCCGCCCAACCCGGTACCATACTACTCCATTATTTTTATTACTCATCAAACATAGGTGGACCGCTTAACTGAGTCCTCGCCTGCGGTGAGTACGCGGGGCCTCTGCCACGAGTATAACGCGCAATGAACTAGAAATCCGTTTGCCGCGTCGCAAGTCGCTCGTGTTCGTTCGTATCGCAGGCGAGGACTCAGTTAAGCGGTCCACCTATAGCTACTGACTTAGATATAGTTAAAAAGAAGGTCGACAGCGGGATCGCTCAAACTTTGTATTTACGTGTATGTTCGTTTATAAAATTGCTTAATCTGTTTAACTTTTGATTTTTTTTTGTTTTACTCCACTACATATAGTATATTACCAACGTCCAAAGAAAGCGATTTTTGAATCTCACTGGTGATTTTTAAATTAACAGTGACATGAAATATATATTTTTTTGCATTGTTACAATTTAATTATTATGATACACACCCAGGCTGCGAAAAAATCCGATTAATAATAAAAATAAAATAAATTGGATTTTTATATATATCGGATATATATCCAAATAATTATTTTTTAATTTGTGTGCAAAAAAAACCATTTCACAAGCCTTTTATCACTATAATAGTTTTTATTTTAATATTGATTACATATTAGTCATTTCTTTTGTTGAAGAAGGTAAGTAAGGGTCAAAATCATAATATTTAAATTTGTTTATTTATTCGTATTTATACTGTATAAAATTATGATTCCTTACCTAACTGGTAAACAGAAGAAAAGAAAACAAGGATGAATAAGGCTGTAAGTTTAGGCTGCTCTTAAGTTTGTAATTATTCTTACAATAATCTAAAAAAAAATACAACATACTAATAACAATTATCTTCTCACTTAAAAACAAATAAAAAGTTGGTAACTATTATTTAAAAAATTTTTTCTTAGTCTAAAGGATATTAACGGAGATCATTCTGTTTTGAATTGGTTGGTTTTCTTTTTCAGTCTATAAATTAAAGTTCTTAGACAGTTGTTTTTTGTCTTAAGAAAAAAGTTTAGTTTTCTTAAGCTTAAAAAATGGATATATATCAATCCATTGATATATATCGTGCTACATATATTGATATATATATTTACTGATATATTTCCTCGCATCTTGTACACACCGTCCGAGAAGTTATGATGATATGAATAAGATACTTTGGAATAAGAGAAAAAAGAGCTCTTGGAATTAATATCATAGCATGAGAATTAGTCATCAGTTCAAAAATGGAGAGAGCGACTCGGTGTAAATTAGTTAGGTGTATTTCACGAAACGTGTAGTGCTACCGGGAAGTTGAGAGAACAAAATAAATAAATAGTGGCGCCAGGAAATTTATGGATAATCTTCAGTTCTATAGACATCATTATATTTGTGTTTTTATTGTTTTATGTACATTAAAGTGTTATATTTTACATTTTCAGCCGAAACTATCGATCAACGAGTTGAAACAACAGCAGATGGGCCTGACCGGGCTGTCGTTCCCGAGCGCGTCGCCGGCGTTGGGCGCGCCCGCCCCCGCCCCCGCCCCCGCCCCCGCCTCCGCCCCCGCCTCCGCCCCCGCCTCCGCCCCCGCCCCCGCGCCCGCGCCCGCGCCCGCCGCCGCGGACCCGTGGGCGCCGGTGGCAGCGGCGCGCGGCGCGGGCGCGGGCGCGTGGTCGCCGCCGCGGCACACGCCTAACCCGTTCCTGTCGTAGCCGCCGCCGCCGACCCTGGTGAGCACGAACATTTTTTTTTTGAGAGTTTGCTGTGGGCTTCTACCTATCTGTTGACAGTTTTTGGGCGTCACCATCACTGCTACTTTTCTGGGGACGGCGAGAATCTTAAATGGTTTATACGACTCGAGGAAAGCCGTGTGATCGAAACGCCGTCAGAGATTTTCTAATGGGCATGGCATACTAGACTCCGAAGAGTCCGCTTCGAATCAGAAAACTCGCATCGACCGCGACAACGGCATATGATGCACGTTTTCAAATTTAAACCCTGAGTTTTTTTATTTTGCTATATGTATGTGGTCATCCGAAAGTCGTGGGTTCTATTCCCACTCGAGCTTCCTGAGACTGGATGACTTTTTTCTAGTAAAATTTTACCCTGAGTTTAAATTAAACCCCGAAACGATTCATACCATGACTCCGGGGATATTTAAAATTTAGGATGTTGGGAAAACGGGCATTACCCTGTTCCGTTCATGACCTCTGTCGAGATCAAGAATTATTACTTTTGTTCTGTTCGGTCCTCCATTCGAAGATGCCCCGAGTTCGTGATGAACTCCTTCGATAAAGACCAAAATAATGAAACGGCGATCGTTTACAGGGTCGAGGCTAGGAGCCGCGCGCCGCGAGGTGACGCACCGAGGACGTCAAAACTATTAGAAGAAGAAAAGACTAAAAATATCGCATTACATTATCTAAACGGTGACAAGTTTATTAAACAAACAAATTCGGGCGTGTTAAGCGTGTAGAATTGATTTAGTCTGTGATCGGTCGGTCGCTCCCGCGGGTTCGGCGCCGCGCCTATCCATAATATAGATATTTTATACACTCGTCTTCTGCTTTTACGGCCGAAGAACGATTTATGCGTTATCGGTTTTGACAGCCCCGATCGGGAAGCGTCGCGCGTCCGGCGAACGATTATCTATTTTCCTCTCGCTCCGGATGAAATTAGCGAGCGATCGAACGCCTCTCGTCTACTTATGGCATATTTATAATTTTATTTAAATAAATTTTTGCGTGGTGAGTGGGAATCGTGAACTTGCAGTATATTAAACTAAACGTAGCCGGGCGGGGCGGGGGGGCGGCATGTCGCCGCCGACCCAATGGTCGACCGGCCGCATTGGTGGTAGGTTAACAAATTAAAGTAAGACAGTCGGGTACCGTTTACAAAATAATGTTAATAAAGGTTTTTCATAGACTGGATTACGCTGTGACGTCGTGTAATAAATTAGTTAGCTCAGTTTCGGAGTCTGTATTGAATCATTTTTATGTAAATAGATAATAATTATGATAGTTTGTCTAACTGACCTTATTAATCAAGCTGAAATATTTCTGAAGGAGGCTAATGCCATGTAAATTTTCATATAAAAATTGCAATTAATCATGAAGGATTACAATGCTAAATACTGTACTAACTTCCTCATCTGAAAGTTGACGAAATAAGACCTTTGCAATGGTCGAGTAGCAGGCCGCCGCCGCGCGGATGGCGAATAACTAATGTCAATTCAAGGTAATAATAAAGTGTTCTATTACTTCTGAATATAACACAAATATCATAATTACGCATAGAGATAAAAACCATAATAATACTTACAAGGATTATTTTTTGACATTGTTGGATTCTATGCTTGAATTAAATCAAGGCCAAAAGACTTTATTGTGCCCCTGAATTGACAAGATTTAGTGGTCAGAAGATTCCAAGTATAGCTATGGGGTGGACCTGCATAAGGGAAGGCTGTAAGTTTGTGAGATACTTCCGGACTCGCATAGTCAATTAAATATGTTGTTGTGTAACGGAAACACGCAATTTAATAAATTATTAAATTAATTATGATGCGACAATGATAATTATAGAGTATTATTATTTTTATTATTATTACAAATATACGTAACGTTGACAGAGAGAAATGTTAAAAAGTTGAGTGTTGTTCTTGATTATATTTTATTATAAAATAAAAACATGTACTGTATACCGGGGTGTTGAATAAATTTTAAAAATGTAGTGTTTGGCCGGACTATGCGGGGCCGGCGCATCGTCGGCGGCGACCGCCGACCTCGGCCGCAGGTCGCGAGTTGATAAACGTGCCTTAGATACCAGTTTTGTAATTTGATAATGTGCGTCGCCCTCCACTTATTCCGGCTGTTTACTGCTGGCGGCATCTCGGTTCACTTATGCTGTGCAAACCAGAACCAGTTGGCTACGTGCAAAAAAAATTGTTAAGGATAAATGAAATGCGATGCTATGATGTCGGCATTCGCAGTCGGAAACAATATTAATATAATTGTGATTTATTTACAGAACGCAAACTTAGTAGCACTCACTTGAATTATATCGATAAATTGTACAAATAGCTTTTCAAAATAAGTCAATCGATAAAATGATGTACAGAGGCGAGATAGTTATCATTTAAATATCGATTTATTGGATAAACTAACAGTATATCGATATTGTTTAAACATGTCGTAAGGACTACTTTTGGACTTGCCTTTGACGAGTTGCTTTATATTATTTTCTTTTTATAAAGTTTTATGCTTTTATACACCAACAATATTAAGCTTTTTAAAGCTACGCGTATTATATTAAATCAATAAGTAACGTGTTTATCGCTTTTCTATATGAGTTAGGGATATAATTAACTCACCATTTAAATTACATCATGACCTCATCACACACGCGCATCGTAAATGTATTGGATTACTCTGCAATGTCTAAGACACAAAGGCAAGTTCATATTTAAAACTTATTTCACCATGTCCAGTCCAAACCCTGCGCTTTACAACGTGTGTGTGTCTGTTGCGAAATATTCCATTGATGTGTATGTTATTATTACTATATATTTTTACAACCCTCATTACTGATTTAGTATTGGATCGACTTGAGATAAATTATGTATGTTTAGTTCGTGTCTCTGCGTGTATTGCCAGCTCAGGAAACGCCCACTCCACAACTCGCATTTTTATATCATACGCACTCGCAAGCAATATTTTCTAACATTAATAAGTGTATTTTTTGGGCTGGCAAAACATGTGTTATTGTTTTTGCTTTGTTCTATTAACTAGCAGGTTGAAATGGTTATCGATATGTTTATCAGTTATGTAGATAAATTATTTTTTAATATATTATTAATTTTGACCAATAAAATGCATCGATGCTAATTTGTGTCACTAGCTAGGGAGAAACTGTAAAGATTAATGTAACTATTTAATTAAAATATATAAGTTTTTCAATACTGATTTTATTATTTTTAGGTGGCTTGCTTATTACAGAATATTGACGCAATGTCATTATAATAGGGTATTTGACTTCAATGAAAATATAGATCAAATAATTAACAGTAAACATTTTTTAAACCAATTTAGCCAGCACATAATTTAAAAATAGGTATGATTTTTATTAAAAATCATTAATAAAATAATTAAATTTTTATGATTGACTACGTGATCGAAAACGCACGGGATTTGGCTGAATCTGAAGTGACGTCACCTGCTTGTTTAAATGTCACTCGGAAGTTTTTTTTTTACGGCTCCGGATGAAATCCATCAAGCCTATTCGTCCGTTCTATCTTCTTAGTATGATGATGATGATGATGATGATGAATGATAATAGAAATGAGAAGTAAGAAATGATAGACCCCCAACCCCTCGAGTATCTCAGTAAAGATGTGGGGCTTTACTACTTCTTGAGAGAATTTGAAAAGTGACGTTGCACTGTTTTGTTTCATTTACCAACACTCCTGCACACTCACGTACACTTGACGGTTAATAATCCACCATTATTTCACATCAGTATTCGACATACCACAAATTTTAGAAAATATAACAAACCCGCAGACATGACTCTTCACTTTCCCGCCAAGAAGTCTCGAAGTTTTGTATTTGACAGCTAAAAGTTTGTTTACAAGCAGGTGACGTCACGACATCACCGTGACCTGCATGCATCGTTTTGGCGGTTATTTTATTCATTTGAATTATAATGGCGATACTAGTAATAAAAATAAAGAAATTCACAACGAATTAATCAAATTGCAAATATATTTTGCTATAATGAACCATTAACATATTTTTCTAAAACTTGTGAAATACCCTATTGTATGTTTAATAAATGGTGGTCCTCTGCGCTAATGCGCATAATAATGCCGAGCGCACTTTTACGCTCATGAAGTTCATCGACTGCGTCATCGTGAGCATTATCATGAATAAATTATTCGTGTAATATTACACACGGTGCGGCTCGCCAGTTCTGTTAGCTTAAACTTGGCTTGACACGCTACCGCGTGTCTAAATTAAAGTTTTAACTGATAACCGATATTCTTAAATTTGCAAGGCGTCAAAATATATGGCGTAGACGCAATATAAATAAAATTAGGTTATTTCATAACTACCGGTTCGCAACAGTTGTTGCTAACACCTTTCGGGTCGTCTGCAGGTGACTATCCTATCCCCTGCTCATGTCATAATAATAAAATGAAACACGATGCATTTACAATATGATTATAATTTATTCATTATTAGTTTACAAAGACATTATCGTACAAATATTATTTTCGCAGGATCAGCATGTTGCGGTACAAATACTTAATACAATATTATTTGTTCATTATTAGAAACTTATAAGATACGCTTCCGTATATGTGGTACAACCGACATTTCAAAACGAAATGACGCTGGAAAGTCGCTTATATACAAGACAATGTTATGCACCAGTTTATAAAAATGTCCATTTAAAAATTGTAAAGTTTAAAAATCCCACGTCGTTCGGTATAAAAGCATGGAATGGATAGAAGCGACTGTCGGAGAGCCTAACCCTATCAATGATACTTACAATAACTTAACTAGCTTCCTTCATTAACTAGGTATAAAGCCAGACAGCAGTCACTGAGCAACGCGCTGCGCAGCGCACGTCTGGTATTGCGGCGATCCCTGTTCAACTTAAATTAATTAGGGTACAACGAATTTACTGTTAATTTATAAGCAGTTTGTAGGCTTCAGTCTCATGCTGTTTGTGTCACTAACCTACAAATATGTTCGGAATACAAGAACAGAGTTGGTAAAGACATACAATATCCATCGACTAGACACTACAATATCCAATAAATATTCTCGAAAAACTCCCCTTAATGTCCCCCGATACTAATATAATTTTTATAGCGATACCGTAAATCTATAATAAATAATTTTAAGCATTACGAGTGACGGTCACATAAAAATAAAAAAATAAAATTCGAAACTAGCAATAGTGCGGCAGATCTACCAAAAATAAGAAATAATCTATGATTAATAATTAAGGAAAAGCGATATTTTCATATGACCACATTCGCACTACGCACGCGCGATATACACCTTAACCGTACTAAATGCAACGCCGGGAGGCGTCCAGTTGACCCCCTTGTGAATGTATTTTTTTATTGTTGAAATGTATGACGACAATGCACACGCTCATTGACTAACATTCCGGTTTTTATGATTAATTATAAATCCATTCGCAGTGGATTCTGGCCAGAATCAGCTGCTTGGGTCGTTCGGTAGTCGCCATCTTGTTTGTTTGTACAAAATGACGACCGGTATGTTCAGAATGGCGCCAACTGAAAACGCTCGCTCGCTATGTTCATATTTTCAATCGACATTAAGTTTCACGCCTAGCAGACTCGAGGATGCAAAATACTAAAGGAAGAGGAGCCGCCCAAAGATATTCACCGGAGACGTCGCCCTCTCCATTGAATATCTAGAGACACCGACGCCGGGTCAAACTAACTAAGAAGTCTGTCGTTACCATAAAGACGAGCCCATTTTATAATATTTAATTCTATTTCAATAACTTAGATCGACTCGTGTTTGTAATTCTACCCGCCTAACTGCAGCCAAAGTAAATGTTCCCGAGGAAAGTCTGGTTCTTTTCGAAGCTGCAAGTCGACCGAGAGCTTATACCGATACCGATAACGCCGGCTAACATGCCGGGATGGAACTTACCGCGTTGCCTTATCCCGGGAACGGGCGTACATATTCTTCGTACAAAGCGGACGTTCCGTGCTCAAGTTCTCGAGTCAAAAATACAGTCTTTCAAAACTAAACACCGATCGGTTTTGTTTCAAAAACATATAACGAAGCGGACGGTGATTTCGAACGATTTAGTCGTCGGGAAGTGCCTGGGTCTGCGTCTGCGTCTGCGTCTGCGGCGGCTAGTACTCCCAGTGCGTGGCGGCGGCGAGGTCGGGCCCGGCGAGGCGGAAGTTGCCGTTCTTGGCCGCGGCGAGGTAGGCGCGCTCGGCGGCGGCGCGGATGGCGAGGCGCGTGGGCTCGCGCAGCTCCAGGTGGAAGCCCTGCCCCGCCTCCGCGTCGCACGTCACGCTCTCGCCGTCCGCGTGCCAGTACTTGCCGTTCTGACCTGCACGAGTTGGTACTGTTACTAAGCCGGCTAAGTTTTCAACGGACCATGGTGGGGCCGATTTTTTTAATCTCACCGGTGATCTCGACATTAAAAGTGACATGAAAGATAAAAATATGTGCATTCTTTTTATTAACATAAATATTGTTTGAGAATTTTCGGTGACAAAAAAAGTAACGGGTGACATTGAATAAGAGAACAAGGAGCACTCGTAATTCATAATTATCATAGCATAAGAATCGGTCACCGATTCAAAAATTGCCCCTCAGAAATGCGCAGAGAGATTATTATCAATTTTGAAAACTTTCGCTGACGTATTACACGAGCGATCGGCGATTCATCATCATTTCGACCAATAGACGTCCACTGCTGGACAAAGACCTCCCCCATGGATCTCCATGAACGATTTATCGATGAACAAAAATTTTACAAGTGGCTTGAACTCGGAATCGATTTTTCCGCGTTTCGGTGTTTGTCGTATTATCAAGATCTCGAGTAATATGACTCAGGCGAAAACTACGGAGCACCCGCGCTCACTGAAACGCGGTGAAAAAAGCCCGAGTCACCGGGCGTATGCGAACCTTTGAAATAGACGACTCCCTTGGGCCCGCGCACCACCTGGATGGTCTCGTAGTTGGCCTTGTTGCACTCCAGCCGTACGCCCTTCGGTCCCACGAAGCCCTGCTCGCACTTCAGAACTAGGATTGGCCTGGAAAACATTCAATATACCTATACATGACCGATTTTCAGCTAAGCCTATTCGACTTCAAATCCAGTACGTATTGAACTTATTTAATAAAACTGTTTTGAGTATTTTTTACTAGTTTGCTCATTACACTCGCTCCTTTACTGGCCAAATACACGCGAGCAGCGGTCACCGGTCAGCAATGCATGTAAGTATGGAAATCCATATTGGCGTGTTATTTAAATACTAGCGGCCCGCCCTAGCTTCGCAAGGGTGTACTTTTTCTTAATATAGTCTATGTTACTCAGCGCTAATGTAGTATTTTAATGGTGAATTATATTTTTAAATCGGTCCAGTAGTTTTTGAGTTTATTCGTTACAAACATACATACATACAAAAATACAAAAGTTTCCTCTTTATAATATTAGTATATAAAAACCGGCCAAGTGCGTGTCGAGCCACTCGCAGTGTAGGGTTCCGTAGCCCATCTCAATAATGCGGACTCTGAGAAGAGGGCTTTCATGAACATTTATTTAACGATGGCTCATATACTTAAATGTAGATACTAACGGTTTCACACACCTGACAACGTTATTTAAGTAGTTCCCAATGAGGTATTTGTACTGCGCCAAGTACATTTTATAAGTTCGTCGACTGTTCGTAAACTTATTTAAAGCCTACTTAGCTGTGATAGTTTTCCTTTTAACTTCGTCATATATACAACTACTATGAATTTTTTATGTATGTAAAATCAACCATTTGGCTGGCAGGGGGGGGGGGGGGAGACACTTGACTCTAACAAAATACAGCTTTCTAGTACTAAGAGTATGAGCTAGGCTGGGGACAGACAGACGGACATGGCGAAACTAGAAGGGTTCCTTGTTAACTTATTGAATCCTAAAAAGGACCGAACATTTCACTTCGAAACATAGCAAACAAAAAAGTTACTTTACAATTATTTAAATAGTTCTTGGTAAAAGTAAAAACGAGCGAGCCTTACAGTAGCCGCATATAATGTGTAACATTTTGACATATCACCTTAGTAGTAAATAAGCAATTTTAACATTATATTCTGAAAAAAATGGGTCAGGTATTATTTTCATTCCTTCCCGTCTTGGTTTATTCTATCAAGTTTCCCTAATTTTTTACCTGAAAATGGCACAAAGTAACAAGGGCCACACCAAAAAAAAAAGTATTATTTAAAATGATTTTTCATAACGAAAGAATAATTCTTTTTAATGAAAATTGTATTTTATTCAATTGACACTAAGAGTAATGCAATACCGCGCGCTCATTCGTCAAATCAAATGGTTTCCCCGACTTCCTGTTACACACTTCCGTCCCATTTCACGAAATCACTCTCACAAATTGCAAAAAAGCGAAAGGAAAGATATTACACATCAAAAAGAAACAAATGTAATGAATATTGGTGCGTGTAAAATGTTCTCGTACACCATCGCCTGATACAGTTGACAGATGTTTTTCGTACACACTATGTGTCGACTATTTGGTTTTAATTTCCGCGCATTATTTTGAGAAAAGTACTATACAAGCCTTGGCCGCAACTAAGCATTGATAGACACATGTATGCACACATACGTGTGTCTATCAATGGCACACCTCGGCCCACATTTTCACATATGCTCTTTAATGCCTGCTTTGTTGGCCGCTGCAGTAATGTAATTTAAAGGCCTTGATAGTACTCTGTACAAGTGCCACCAACGTTTTAGGAACAACGAGTGGGTAAAATTTATCTTTAGTTGACCTGGCTGAGGCTGATGAGAAACCTCAGCTCGCAACTGTTTACAATACACCGCGTAGCTGAAGTTTCTCCCTGGCTGATGGGAAACCTCAGCCAGCAACTGTATACAGTACACCGCGTAGCTGAAGTTTCTCCCTGGCTGATGGGAAACCTCAGCCAGCAACTGTATACAGTACACCGCGTAGCTGAAGTTTCACCCTGGCTGATGGGAAACCTCAGCCAGCAACTGTATACAGTACACCGCGTAGCTGAAGTTTCTCCCTAGCTGATGGGAAACCTCAGCCAGCAACTGTATACAGTACACCGCGTAGCTGAAGTTTCACCCTGGCTGATGGGAAACCTCAGCCAGCAACTGTATACAGTACACCGCGTAGCTGAAGTTTCTCCCTAGCTGATGGGAAACCTCAGCCAGCAAATGTATACAGTACACCGCGTAGCTGAAGTTTCTCCCTGGCTGATCGGAAACCACAGCTAGCAACTGTATACAGTACACCGCGTAGCTGAAGTTTCTCCCTGGCTGATGGGAAACCTCAGCCAGCAACTGTATACAGTACACCGCGTAGCTGAAGTTTCTCCCTAGCTGATGGGAAACCTCAGCCAGCAACTGTATACAGTACACCGCGTAGCTGAAGTTTCTCCCTAGCTGATGGGAAACCTCAGCCAGCAAATGTATACAGTACACCGCGTAGCTGAAGTTTCTCCCTGGCTGATCGGAAACCTCAGCCAGCAACTGTATACAGTACACCGCGTAGCTGAAGTTTCTCCCTGGCTGATCGGAAACCGCAGCTAGCAACTGTATAGATCTAAAGATTGTACCGGGCTTAGTTCTAGTCTTATGTCATGGACCAACGGAAACGATATTACAAGATCAAGTTTATCTCTAAGTCATGGACTATCTATGGTTCTAAAATAAACTGACGTGACCCCTGTAGTTGATCTGTAGACTGTGTAGTCTAACTTCGGTTCTAACCTCACAAACGTCAAAAACTTTGCTTTTAGGTTAGCGTTGTTGTTTATATTTGCAAAAATGGAAAATGTAATTATTGACTATCGATTTAGAAGACTTAGATATGCTGGAGACGTCCCGACGACCTGTTTTAGTGCCTAAATTGACTTATGTTCTTCGTTGCTCTCAACTCTGGCTTTTTCCTGCTCTGTGGTTCAATCTAGATAATTTAATTAAATACTCTTGTTCAAATACTAAATTGTCAAATGAACGACCGCATATGGCTACTGGCTTCACTTCCTGTACGATTCGGAGGCCTCGGAATTAGAAATTTGTCTAGCGTGGCCCTGCCAGCGTTTTTGTCATCTGCTCATAGCACGAACAATCTCTACAGGAAGAATATCAACCCATCTTTGGGTTCCGTAGAGTTGTCGTGCAAGGCAGATGCGTTTGGTTATCCGCCTCTCAAAATTCAAATCTACCTTTACTTCCACAATTGCAGAAGCAATGGGACGAGCCGTTATGCAAGCAAGTTCTGGAGGGGCTTATATCCACATCGGCTGACACGGCCGAGCTCGCTCGTCTCACTGTCGTCTCCGAGAGTCAGGCCACTGGCTCCAGGCATTACCATCAGCCTATGTCGGTACCTTGTTGGACGGGCCGTCTCTCACTATAGCTGTCTGCCTCCGTTTAGGCGCCAGGTTAGCCCACCCTCACCGCTGTGTATGTGGGGAGGCTGTTGGCGACCTAGGCCACCATGGCCTCTCATGCGCTCGTAGTGCTGGTCGTATGTTACACCACTCATCTTTAAACAGCATCACCCGCAGTGCTTTTGCCACCGTTGGTTAACCGGCTGTCTTAGAGCCAGCTGGCATCTCTCGCAGCGATGGCAAGAGATGACGGAATGACCACTGGGCCCTGGAAGCTTGGCAGGCCGTTGGTGTGGGATGCAACCTGTGCTGACACCGTGGCTCCCTCGCATGTTCGCGCAAACGGAACAAATAAATAGTTCGCGTATTTGTGCCGTTTGCGATGGAAACAATGGGTTCATGGGGGCCGGAGGCAAGGCAGCTTGTTAAAGAGCTAAGTGCTCGCCTTATTGAGGTCTCCGGTGACAAGAAGAACTGGCGTTGTCTCCGTCTAGGTCCAGAAAGTGACAGCATCAGTTCAAACCGAAAATAACTTAATTGCACATTTATTTGTTGGAACGTTGCCTCACAGCTATTTAACATTTAACCTAAATATGAAAAAGAGGTTCAAGAACTGCACTGACCTGTTGATGAGATAGAAATAGTATTTGCAGTTGTCGTCGATGGCGTCGGCGTTGGCGTACAGGTGACCGGAGCGCTTGGTCATCAGGTACTTGCCGTTGTTGGCGCGGAACGCCACGGCGCCGTCGCCCTGCCAGTCCAGCTCGAACAACGCGTTCGAAGACCTGCCCAATATTCATTAGGAACCTGATCAATAAAGAATAGAGAGATCAAAGTTGTTGATGTATTGTGTGTTGGGAACTAATCACATAATAACAACCCTTTCTGCACCGTAAGATGCTATAACTTATGAAACATTGTACAAGCATCTCGCGGTAGCAAGAGAGGCTTACTTCATCATCATCACTAGCTAATTTTATGTCTCCACTGCTGTGGCACGAGCCTTCCCTATGGATGGATAGAGAAAACAGGCCATAAACCACCACGCGGGCCCAGTGCCGATTGGTGGTTGTTAACGACTGCTAATACAGCCGGGACCAACGGCTTTACGTGCCTTCCTGAAGATCTAGAGATGATAAATTTTTGGTCACCTATCCGATGACCGGCATTTGTGATAGTTGCTTAACCTAAGCAATGGCAGACCGGGCAAGTTAACCAATGTGTTATTGAGCGTCATCGTGTGTAAGTTTTAACACTTCCAGTACAAGATAAGCTTTGTAAAATGCGCAATAAATATAGGCCGCCGCCGCACGTGCCGGGGCCGGCACTGACTTGTTGTCGCCGCTGGCCTGGATGCCGCCGCCGGTCTCCAGCGTCCAGTAGCGGTCCTGCATGGTGCGGATGTACCAGCGGCGCGTCGCCCAGTCGAACTCCAGCTGGAACGTCTCGTGCGATGAGATCTCATCCTGGTTTGCCGTCACGTCCACTCCTGGAAGATATAATAATAAAATAAAATATATTGATATGAGAATTGAATAAAATAATTTACAGTTTGAACGTAATTTGCGTCAAATTGCTGGTTTTTAGTAACATATTTCAAAGTGTGACTGTTGAACTTGTTGTTGAAGTGTTGATGATCCCGCAATTCTATGTCAATACCTATTTTGTTTGTTGTGTTTCGTATAACGTTGATTGAAAGTTCTCATCACTGGATCAGTAAATTAGTGTTTAGATCGGTCTAAGATAAGTCGCATGTTTGGTATGTCAGCAAACCCGCGGCGCGGCGCGTGCGCACTGGTTGGCGCCACCTTGGGCGCGGTTCCGCCGGCCGCGCGCTCGCGTTCCGCGCCATCGGGCCCGGCTACCACTATACTAATTACTACAATATATGTTTTACACTTCGCTCGCATGTGTTCGACTTACTTTCCTGTATTATTCACTTGTTTGCTATTTATTTTGTTGTTTACGAGTTGGGTTCTGTAACTACAATTTCCATATAAACGTCACAAACATTTGAAAGATTTAAAAACCCGTTAATAAGCTTCTTGTATGGTGTTCTTCGGTTTCAATTTGTTAATTAGTGATTCACATCATCGTGTTGTAAGCCAACATATATTAAGCGATTTAATGCTGCTGCGTTCCTCTGACACTTTTATGTATTGTTTAATATGTCGTCTTACCAATGTCATTTAAATCTTAATAGGAATACCAATGCACGAACAGAAGTGACATTTTTATTTCAAACTGTTGTAAAATTTCATATTTCCTTCTTCGCTTCAACATCATCATCTTACATGGAAAATCAGCGGTTATCAGATAATTATCTAATAAAATTTTATTGGAGTCTCTTCGGCGGCCGCACGAAATGCGGGGCAGGCATCCGTGGAGTAGAAAACGTTAGAAAGCACGTCTCACAATGGCGCATTTTTTGCGAGGAATAACTGCGCAGCCGCCGCCGTTGCTATGTAGGCTGCGCGACGGCGCCGGCGCGGCGTGCGCGGCGTGCGCGGCGTGCGCGGGGTCAACTTATAAGCTGATTTAAATAAACTGACAGTTGTCTTTTAGTAACTTCATTTCTGGAAGTAAGTAACCAAAAATCAAGAATTCGAATAGCTTATAAAACAACAGTTAGGATTTTCTTTACACAAGTAATGAAAGTAAAATATTGTAAAATTATAGTTTTTATATTGCATCTGTTAGTTTAAAGAAATTGTAATTTAAATGTACGTATATGTATTCAACACAATGTATATTGTTTGGAATCATTTATAGATTTAAGCGTTGCATTTTAAGGAAATAATAATATGATGTGGTTTTACGGATCATTGCATTAATTATTAGCCTATAGGTATAGGTTTTTAACAACACATAATTACGATGTGCCTGCCGGTAAACAGTTTTAATTATACTATTAGTAGTCGAAACATTCACAAAATGGTCTATACAATGTAATGTTACAATATATATTTTATCATTTTATCTTTCTGCACTCCTTCTGCATTATGAGTTTAAACTATGCCAAATCTCATAGTCCCCCGTAACGTAGGTTTTTTTACGTATAAGTACCTACTTATAGAATATATCAGGGCTCTGAATTCAAATTAACCGGTTAATTTAGGTTAACGGAATAGCAATTAATAAAAAACTGTTTTTTTTTTCATTTAACCGGTTAATTGCCAGTAACCGAAAAATAAAAAATTACCGGTTAATAAATTTAATCGGTTTCCGAGCCCTGGAATATATTACGTAAATGTTGCTACTACTCTAAATTTAATTCAATCTTGTTAAATTGTTAAATTATTATAATTTAAATTTAGAATAAAGTTGCAATTAAGTACGTGAGTCGCCACCTTGAATGATTAAAATATTAAATTTCTTCTAAACAACCAATTACGAGGGCCTCTCGCAGCCGCGTGCAGCCACTGGAAACTATAAACCGCGGGCACCCACAGTCACACCCACCCACTGCTCTTAAATACTAATCTTATTTTTAGTATTATTCACTATAAATATATTACATAAATGTTGCTACTACTCTAAATTTAATTCAATCCTGTTAAATTGTTAAATTGTTATAATTTAAATTTAGAATAAAGTTGCAATTAAGTACGTGAGTCGCCACCTTGAATGATTAAAATATTAAATTTCTTCTAAACAACCAATTACGAGAGCCTCTCGCAGCCGCGTGCAGCCACTGGAAACTATAAACCGCGGGCACCCACAGTCACACCCACCCACTGCTCTTAAATACTAATCTTATTTTTAGTATTATTCACTATAAATATATTACGTAAATGTTGCTACTACTCTAAATTTAATTCAATCCTGTTAAATTGTTAAATTATTATAATTTAAATTTAGAATAAAGTTGCAATTAAGTACGTGAGTCGCCACCTTGAATGATTAAAATATTAAATTTCTTCTAAACAACCAATTACGAGAGCCTCTCGCAGCCGCGTGCAGCCACTGGAAACTATAAACCGCGGGCACCCACAGTCACACCCACCCACTGCTCTTAAATACTAATCTTATTTTTAGTATTATTCACTATAGTTTGACTTTGTTTTTCATAAACAATTTTTGACTTTTATTAGAGTACTGTAGTGGTGCTGTATGACATTCAAAATCATTTATTCAGTTTAGGCTAAAAGTGTCCTGCTAAGATAGGGCATTTTCCAATATTTTTGACGCTGTAAGGGAGAAAAGACCTGGACATTTGCTGAGTTTCTGGCCGGTTCTTCTCAGTACAAGACCTCCCGCCTAGAGTAGACTTACAAACCGATGGCATAGTGACATTCACAAGAGCTACTTGTAGCCTAAACATAATAAATGATTTTGAATTTTGAATAACGGATTACAATAATCACGCTCGTTAGCATATTACGATGCGACAATACAATTAATTCTCGGTTGTTCATTTCATACCGTTATGCCTTTATTTTAGTCTTTTAAATGTATCAATTAAGACGATTAGACAATAACATCGAGAGAAAATTCGTTCGCGTGTTTTAACTAGTTGTTTTTTTCTTGACGGTTTTCATGATATGAAGACTAGTCTGGAACCGATAATCTTTACAAAATCCAAGATACCTAGTGAACTAGCTCTCCTATAAATGAATAGAATCACGACATCAAACTTACTAGGCCATTAAAATGCAAATCAGTGAATCGTGCAGGCCCGCAGAAGTGTGCGCGCCAGGACTCGTGACGTTCCGACAGATCTATATTTCTAAGTGGGTCTGGCTTCGTGACGGAAACTGCTGATGAGTAGTCAGTGCAGCGGCCCGGGTTCCACGTCCAACGGTTACTTTGTAAATACATTTTAGTTTAATTCGCCTATCTGCTTACCTCTGTATTTCAAGGAAGCAGGGTCAGCCTGTCTCCGAGTCTTGGCTGGGTATTGCTTGGATTGGCTTATTAATTTTTTTGGTTGTTTACCTGAAGTTTCGATTGTTTCATTATATTTATAAACAATAAGGTAGCATTTCCGAATGCTGCTATAAAACTATGTATAGTAATCGTCACAGTAAGTTGTATGCTTCATAGCCAATATTATGTTATTAAATTACAAAATTGTCCTTCAAAATTATTTAATTCTATCCACGATGTTGTCTATCGTTATACTCTGAAGCACATCTCTACAGCTTCGTGTCCAGCCCGCCCCGCCCCGCCCCGCCCCGCCCCGCCGCCGCCCCGCCGAGGGCTGGTACGTGACTCCGCATCCCCATTAGCTCTCCACTTCATAAGTTATGCTCTCGACTTCCCTCGGTTCTTAGTTCAAGCGTTGTTTGTTATTTGTATATTTCATGATTTATTGGTGAGCTTAACTTATATTGTTTGTTGGCTTTATAGGATAAGACTACTTGCCAGCGGTCAATTCAAAAAGTTAATATTCTTTACCATCTGATAGGCCGGAGTGGTTTTCTTTATCAGACAAGGTAAAGGGCGCATTCAAAAAAGTTCACTCTAGGAAGAACTTTTAAGTTATCATGATTCTACCAGGTTATTGAGTTGCAAGAACATAACTTAAACAGGTTTATTTCTTAAATATTTTTAAACTGTAATAAAGATGGTGTTAAAGATTTCGATTGCTGTTAAACAACGCTTATCATTACAAGTTGATCGTCTTTGCGCCGTGTGGCCGGTGGATTTTTGAACAATAGTAAGTAGTTGCGTTGACTGGTCAGACCGATAATTAAGAACCGATGGTGGACACATTGGACCGCGGGTCGACGCCCGACGCCCGGCTCACAATGTCGTCTTGTTCTAAGAAGCGCACAATGAGTCCGCGCACGCGCATAATTTTGCGGTTAGCATAAGCGATCTTGGGCAGAGTGAAAGATGCAACGATTGTTACGAGATGAATGCGTATGTTTTCTCAATAACTGCGTCGGCAGAAATGAGGAGAAACATTTTGCATATTTTTCGTAATGTTGTTGAGGCAACGGTTACATTTAGCGGTTTTTGTTGTGTTAAGCATAATATAATTATGAACCGTTAGCAATACCCGGAGGTCATTTTTGTACTCGATTTTGGTTGATATTGTAATATTGGTACGTGACACGGTAATTTACTTGTACATAATTGATTCGACGTAAGGAAGCGCACAATCTAACATCGGAAATGAACTCGGCTGATTGCGCTTGCTAGGAAGCACTGCACCGGCAGGCTCCTGCCGCCCGCGCCGCGCAGTCATTAACTTTCGCTGCGGCCGGCGCGGCGCGGGCGGAAGCTGCCGCGCGCCGTTGGGTAATCAGAATCACACCACACATTGTTTCATCGACAGGAGAGCAACAGCTATTGATATCGGTTCTTTGTTACGGTTTTAATAACAAAACTACATTGTGATCATCGGGTATTTGTAATTCTGTATTACTATTATTAAAGATAGCAAGCAAAAAAGTAGATTGCATAGAGTTCTGGTTTTGATTATAGGTGGGAAAGAGAGAAAGTTTTAGGATTAACTAGTACCATCTAAGCAATACTTAAGAATTGCAGTAGATAGCTCAATAACTGTAAAAGTATGAATGTGTTACCTTGTTTAACGGATACGTATTTTTCGTTGAGCGCGGCGACGAAGGCGGCCTGCGGCAGGCTGTCCTCGAGCGAGAACAGCTCGTCGCGCGTGACGGCGGTGGAGCGCGTCTTGAGCACGGCCTTAGAGCCGATGGGCGCGAGGTAGGCGCCGGCGCCGTCGCGCAGCGCCAGCGCGCCCGCGTGGTACTCCGCACTGAACAGGCACGTCGCCGTGCACGTGTCCAGCAGCTGCAACCGACCACTCGCATCACTCACCGCACCTACAGGCACCAAGGATCGCAGCCTCTGATCTCTGAGGCTGATTTTGAGAATGCAATTTTGTTTTTATCTTTGATCGCACAAAATTAAGGCTGAAAACATGCCCAGGTTTCCGGTGTGTTTCAACCAAAATGCGATCTTACGTGCGAGGTAAGGAATGACCAGCTAACGTACCCACAGAATTCAGTTATTATATATACATTAAATCTATGAAATGTAAATACTCATATACTGACCCTTCTTTACAACATATTGTTTAATCCCACCTATCCTTCCTATCTTAAGGAACGTTTCAGTTATCATGATTGTTCAGGTTCGCACTCATTACGGTCATCAGAAAACTTAAGCCTTAAAACACCTCCACACAGCACCACCTTTTATGATTCTTCTTTTACCGTCCAAGCTGTTCGTCTCTGGAATTCGCTTCCAGTTGCGATCAGGCGTGCGAAATCCATTCACATATTTAAAGAGCTCGTGAAAAAATTCTACCTTTCCGATTAACCCTGTCCAGCTGCAAAACTGCCATATCTGCTACTTTCCTCCCTGAGACTACTATTATGTTTAAGTAGGTTTATTTATATGTTTATCATTATCATCATTTTCATTATTATTATTTTGCTTTATTTATAAAATACACATTATTCTAGTATGTTTCCATAATTTCACCTCTGATCTTAAAGTTTATTAGCTCTCTCCATCCGACTGGTTGTCTGGAAGAAATCGCTTGAAAGCGATAAGACCGCCAAATTGTAACTTTGTAATTATTATTATTAATTTTTTTTTTCTTTTGTTCATGTTTATGTTTTTTAGTGTTGCAATAAAAGTATTATCTATCTATCTATCTATCTAGTTTTTTACATGGCTGCATTTGAAAAGCATTTGGTTATACTATATACACAGTCAGGTCATAAATTCTGTCACATGTTTAATATAAAATAATTGAGACAAGTTTATTCATTATGTAACCATTTATATACCAAAATGAACTTAACAAAACATAGATTCTTATGACAATAAAGTTTATTCAAAATGACCTCCGTGATTTTGAATACAGGCCTTCAATCTGCGCGGCCAGTCGTCTATCGCAGCACGAACGAGGTTCATGTCAATATCGGCGGCTGCCTTAATCAAGGATGTCTTGAGTGACTCCAAATTGGGATGAGGCTTTGAGCACGCCTTTTCCTCCAAGTGTTGCCATATCTTGTAATCTAACGGACTCAAATCTGGACTGGAGGAGGGCCAGTCTTCGTGACGGATGAAGTCGATTTCAAGCGCCGCCAGTCAGTCTTGTGTGCTCTTCGCTCTATGAGCTGGCGCCGAATCTTGTTGGAATACCCAGTGCCTGTTATTGAACATGGTATGAGAAACAGGTTCCACAAGGTTCGTCAGGACTGTATTTTGATACACAACTGCATTCGTTTTTACACCTTTCTCACAAAAATGTACCTCTGTTAAGCCCCAATAAGTAAATCCCAACCATACCATGAGCGAGGATGGAAAATGACCTTGTTGGACACGCGGAATAGGGTTGCTCGCTTCTTCACTACTGTGTGCATACACCTTTTCATTTTGTTTGTTGTAGCTCTCTTCTACGGTAACAATTTTTTCATCCGAAAAAAGAATTTTCCGATATTTTTTTCCCGCATACCGCTTCAACAAAGCGCGGCATCTCTTAAGTCTCAGGTCCATTAGACGAGCTTTCAAACGATGTCCTGTTTTTCTTCGATATGCCCGAAGCCCTAAGTCTTCATTTAACACTCTTTTCACCGTGGTTCTGCTTAACCCCATCTGAAGGGCCAACAGTTTCTGCTTACGTTTGGGATTTCTTTGAATTCGCGCCTTCACAGCTTTTATCACTGCTGGAGTCCTAACAGACCGAGGGCGACCACTTCTTGACCTGTCATCTACACTAGAGTCTTCATTGTATCGTTTGATGGTACGATAAACGAATCTTTTGGTTAAATTCAAATTTTTCAGTCATTGTAATGTTTATGGAAAAAATATTCTTTAGCATAGAATCACATTTTTAGTCAAAGTCATCATTGTGTAAAATTGTTTTTTTATTGTACTACTTGTTCTTTTTGATTACCCTCTATCTAAATATGTTATACCAACATATAACACTTCTTTCTTTGGCTCGAGCGAGGCTCGCGCAATCATGCAAATTGTGTGTTGTTCCATACATAAGGCAATTTCTAAAGTTTGCGTTTCCGCTCCCACAATCACAAGCCGGCAGGCATCTTCCCACACTCGATATTCAAACAAATCGAAGTGAAATAATAACACAGTGATTTGTCCAAAGAGCCATTGTTTGCTAAATAAGTCGTGTCGTCTTAGGGCTGTCAGTTTTTATTTAATATAATACAAAACTTGTAATTTATAAAGCAACTACTACCCTACTCTAAACCCTAGTAATAATTTTTTAAAAATCTACCGAGCACTATGGTATATTTTAATTTAAAAGTATTTAATACCGCTCTGGGAATCGAACCCGGGACCTTTCCGACCGACCTGGGGTCACCCCAGATGCACACAAAATAACAGTGTTGTTGATATCCCTAGCGTCATGCGATGCGTGCTGCACCGCGTTGACAGCGCGCAGCGGCGCCGGCGCAGGCGGCGGGCGGGACAGATCTGCGTGTCAGCGGCACTCTGACGGACGTGTTTATGCTTTTTATGACCCGACGTGAAGCTTCACGTTTCGATGTATTCAGTGCGTACTGAATCGCCAATTTATGTAATTCGTTGCAGATGGAAGTTCCGCCTGAACGCTTTCGACGTAGCGTAGTTACATAAAGACGAGTTAAAATGTAACTGTACACTTAAAGGCAATGTCACAGACGCAGCCTGGTTTTTTGAGTTTTTAAAAAGAGATCCCTCGTCTTGGTTTCAACTAGTAAACATTTGGCGCAGTTGTCTGTGAGGAAATCTCCCTTATGAATTTAATATTCCAACCATATTCCCGCGTGCGTGACTGATTGCAGATCTTCGAAGTGTGTTAGCATACTCAGCTTACAGGGTGCCAACCAAGTGCGAGTTTCATTTACTATTTGATCTTTATATAACAAAATTTTACTAATTAACCATCAAAAAAAAATTCGTTAATATTCGTTAACCTGGACACTACATAACTGTGGACCGTACTGCTGCGTGAAAGAGCTGGCTGCACTGACCTTGCCGCTGGCGCTGAGGTACTTGTTGTTGCAGGTGTGCAGCGCGTACTTGCCGCCCTCGTCGACGCGGAACTCCAGCGTGAAGAGCGTGTCCTCGCCCCACGGCACGTTGGCATCCACGTGGATCTCGTCCAGCGACTCGGACAGGTGCGCGAACCGCTTGCGCCCGATGGAGCGCAGGTTGACCTGCAAACATTAATTTAGTTGAAGCTTTTGCTACCGAGAGCTACCGTTTCTGCTACCGGCAAATAACCGTATGACCAGGTGCTCATACGGTTATGGTTTCCAGTTTCCTGTTAGGTAACAGGAAACAGTAATATCTTGCGCATTGCTGAGAACGAAGGTATTACTTATGTTTAGCTCTTCGATCCATTAAGCAGCATTAAGCATTATCACACCACAAATACCACAATGCCGCTTACTATTTTGCTTAAATTTGTTTGCGATTTCTAGGTATACTCTCATAGATACAAACACCATTTTTACGTTGAGGGCATCGCACCCGCGCCGCGTCTCGGTCCAGTCTAGGTATTTCCTTACTAGATGAAAGGTAAATTTAATTCACAACAGTGGCATTAAGAACATATTCAAAATATGATTTAAGAAAATTGAGACGTAATTTATGATTTATAATAAGGTTACCGTTGCTATTTCACAGCTTATTTTATCGGATACATATCGCGCCGATCGATACATAAGATGAAATCATGATAATGGCTGCGCGGGAAATGCGAGGTTTCACTAAATTGGCGGTGCGGTGGCGGTAGCGGCGACGGCGGCGGCGCGGCGGCACGTTGTCGACGGTATGTGTCGACGGTGTCGGCGCAAGCGCTTGCTTTAGGGAGTGCGCAGACGACGAACTATATATATTATATTATATATTATATCCGCGGTCTTTCTATCAAAAATATATAAAATATTTAGCTAACAACTTCACCTACTAGCGTGCACGAGAGACGCGTAACGCTTACAACTTTATAAAAGTCTGTCGTCACTGCAATAATTTTACGGTTATGGAGACCGTTATGATTAAACTTTCACAAATAAGATATTCGGCCATCAAAATAAGTTTGAATTTTAAATCAAATTAACTTTCTGACGTTTCTTAAAATAATTATAGCTCTTGGCCTTCTTATTCAAGCAGACTTGAATAATACCTATATTATGGTATCACTGCTAGAAATCTTTGCGACGCTTTCTTCAAAGTTTTGGAGGAAGCGTGGGTGGGTACCTGTGGCCGGGCCGCCAGGTGCACGTGCCACAGCTCGGCGTCGCCCGGCGCCTTGGCCGTGCAACACAGCTTGTCGGAGCTGGAGCCCAGGAAGTAGCCGCGCTCCACGTTCTTGAGCGCCCAGCGCCCGCTGTTGTCTTCAGATACACTGCCAACAATATTATTACTATTATATCATCGCTACACATGTTTATTACGAAAATATCATGCATTAACCTTAGTTGAATTATAAACTAGGTAAAGCACAGGTAAACGATAGACTTCATTCGTATTTATCTTCGTGTAAGGATAACAAGGAAGTTCGGAAACTTCCACCAAACTATGCGACAGTGAAATACAAGTTCTACCAACATAGCCCGAAGAGTTGTTCAAGCTCAAGTGGCAATGGGCAGGGCACATCCCTCGTAGGAGTGATGGCCGCTGGGGACCGAGTGGCGATTGCGCACCTTAAGTCTTAGTGCAGTCAGGTCTGCAACAAGGTGGACCAACGACCTGGTAAGTCACGAGTAGTCGCTGATCTGGATGCGAGCAACACAAAACCGGTCATTGTAAAGATCCTTGGGGAGGCCTTTGTCCAGTAGTGGGCGTCTTTAGGCTGAGATGACGATGATGATGATGATGGTGCGTGTTGTGCGACCCCATGGCTTACAGTTAAAGTAATATACCGGTGGCTAATCTCAGACACACGCGCGCGTCGTCGCCGGCCGGCGACGACGCGCGCGTCATTGAGGTAATTACGGTACGCCTCGCGAATAATCTTCTTGGAAGCAAACACTTGGCATTTCAATCTCGGGTAATAAACAACTCTTCTTTAATGTGGCATTGACTGGTTGTTTCATAGATTGTTAAGAGTTTAATTTAAGGGCTGGTTAGCACGGCAGAACTTTTACACACTTGGAAAGTTCTTGTTTTACTTAACAAGCTTGTAAAATTGTTTAATTTCGGGTGAAAAAAAATTGTTTTAAATAAAAAAACACTGTCTAAATCTCGAAACATCAGGACAAAAACAAAACTGTAAAATGAGTGGTTTTATTTTAATATTGAAGTACCTCTTAGGTTAGCTTTACATTTATAATTCCTCGTTCTCGGAATAACCCTTCCTCACCACTCATCAGATCCGAATAAATCTCAGCATTATCCAGATGCCAAGACAAAAGGTGGGCAAACAAAGAATGACCGTTATCCTGAAAGCAAAATGTCAGCAGATGAGCATACCCATAATAAGTGTGCTGATGCCATACCTACTCTCAGCAGTGGGAAAATAAAGAAAGTACAGTTACAACAAACAGACAAACAGACATAGAAAGAGGTTTTTTTATCCCAACACCGCGCGGTCCATTTCATCAATGTCATCAATCATCAATACAGGAACTACCATTTAACGCGAATCGTTCAAATATCTGTAGTAATCGTAATATTTGTAATAATAACACACAAAGACCATGATGTAGTTTGCCACATCGTCGCTTGCTAATCAGCTTTATTATTTTAAAGCTTTTATAATAATTGTAATTATTACAATAATGCTTAGTCATAAAGATGAGATGCGACGTTGAGAAAGCAAATTGTAGAATAACTGTTCTCTGGCTATTTACGGCAATCACGTAACAATCACTTAACAGGTGAAAACGAGCTTTCCAATGCATGTTTTGATATCTCATTATTATTTTAAACCTAACTTAAGCGTGTATTCAATATCTATATAGATAATTAGATAACTATCAAGTTAATATGTATTAATAGTAGAAATAGTATGTGGCGTGCTGATATAGGTGTGAGCGCGAACGGGTAATCGTAGCAATACCTAACACGTGCGAACTGCGTTACATAAATCTTATTTATTTAAATGATCACCAACATATTTAACATCATTGATATCGTAAACAAAACATTTCAAAAATAGATTTTAGCTTAATGTCAACACAATTATAGGTGAAGACTGCAAACAAATACGTGAATAGGATTTACAGTAAAAAAATAGTACCTAATTATGATAAAATGGGAATTGAAGTTAATATTAAATATGAAAAATTTAAATAACAATTGCAAAAATAAAAGAAATATAAATACTTATGTCGCATACAATACATATCAGATGAGAGACTTCCTAAAGCTGCGAATGTCACTCATGAACAAGTCCAAACTCTTGGTTTTAGCTGTACCATTAAACTCCCTTATGATACGATTCAAAGGTGCATTCTGACCAAGGTTAGACCTGCAAGGCTGGTCTACAAGGATGTTACTTCTTGATGCCCGTGGGAGCTTTAAGGGTACATTGAACGACAGCGATTTTAGTAAACACGGGACATCAAGGATGCCATTCGCTAGCCTATAGAGAAACATGAGGTCGTGCATACTTCTACGATCCGATAGAGAACTGATCTTAAAATGGTCTAATCTCTCAAAATATTTTAATACACTCTTGCCCAAGTTACACGAAAACGTCAAGTGCCATAAAAATCGCTTTTGGATGCTTTCCAGTCGTTTACATATACGTCATAAAAAGGATTCCACACCATACTGCAGTACTCCAAGTCACCACGAACAAATGAGTTATATAAAAGGATCTTTGTCTTAGGAGACCTAAAATCCCTACAGTTTCGGAGGACAAATCCAAGATTCCTGAAGCCCTTGGAACAAATGTCATTAACATGCACATTAAACCTCAGCCTGCTATCCAACCGAACACCGAGATCCCTTACAGTATCAACATACGCCAAAATGTCTTTCTTAATTGTGTATTTATACACTCGGCGTCAAAAAAATCGCACCTCTTAGAAAATCACTTTCCAATGTCATTTACTCTTGATATGCACATGCAGTCGCATTAATTATGATTTTATTTACAAGGTTACTTAATTAACTTAATAAAAAACATTACTTTTCATTATCAAATAAAACCTAATGCAACAAATAAAGTGTCACAAAAATTCGATGCAAATTTTGCTACCCGTGAGAGTTGCTAGTTGCGCTTCCTTTGTGGGTATAAAACGGTCAACACGGGTTCAATGTGGGTCATTCGCTATTCAACCGTTGAAGAGGACACACGCACAGATTTTGATGGATACCACAGCTGATAAAGCCGCTCAAGTGGTTGCACTACTGCAATCAGGGGTGCGGCAGTGTGATGTCGCCCGGCAACTGAACCTGAGCCGTTATTCCGTTCGAAGAGTGTACCAGCGCTTCATAGAGACCGGTGGCTATATCCGCAGACACGGTTCGGGTAGACGTCGCTGCACTTCGGAAAGAGACGACCGGTTCGTTGTGTCGAACTCTTTGAGAAATCGTTTCTCCAACGCTGTTGAGTTGCAACAGCAGCTCCAGGCAGTTCGCAGACGCACCGTAAGCGTATCTACGGTTAGAAGAAGATAGCGGCCCACAGAGCTGCTACGGGTCCAAAATTGACTGCAGCGCATCGGCGAGCCCGCTTGCAGTTTGCTCGTGACCACGTCGATTGGACCCTTGAGCAGTGGAGAGCTGTTCTCTTCTCAGACGAGACGCGAGTGTGTCTTTTCTGCAACGACCGACGGAGAAGAGTATACCGGAGGCAGGGTGAACGTTTCGCCCAAGCCTGCATCCAGGAGACGGTGGAATATGGTGGCGGATCCTGCATGTTCTGGGGCGGTATGTCTGCTGCCGGCAAAACCGACCTTGTCTGCGTCTCCCGGACTGGAGGTGCTCGCGGACAAGGGTCGCTGACTGCTCGCCGCTATGTCACTGAGGTCCTGGAAGTGCATGTGGTCCCCTTTGCCGAATCTTTTGGCGAGGGGTTCACATTAATGCACGACAACGCTCGCGCTCACACTGCAGGCATCGTGAGCGACTTCTTGCAGAGGTCCCAAATCTCTGTGATGCAGTGGCCAGCGCGAAGTCCGGATCTGAATCCTATAGAGCACCTCTGGGACCATCTTAAACGTAAGGTTCGATCTCGGGATCCAGCTCCTTCGACTCTACAGGAGCTCCAAGACGCGGTGATTGAAGAATGGGGGCTTATCCCTCAAGAAGAGCTCCTGAAGTTGGTGAGGTCCATGAGGGACCGTATGGAAGCCGTGATCAGGGCAAGGGGGGGTAACACTAGATTTTAAGTTAATTTTAAGACACTTTTTGTACATTTTTCTTTGTAAATTATCTGTTGTTAATTAGGACTTAATTAAGGATTTTTATTATTTTATTAATTTTAATGTTGTTTGTATAATTATAATTAAACAGAAAGTTAAATTTAATTGTTTTTTGATACTCCTTTTTGTTACCTTTCTAATGATACCCAACACTATCCTCTACATAAGGTTTAAGAATTTTTAAAGATGATTTTTAAAAGGTGCGATTTTTTTGACGCCGAGTGTAGTTAGAAAGTATCTTTTTTCTTGAGAAACGCATCGAACAACACTTGGAAACATTTAAATCCATATGGTTACTTTTACACCATTCTACCAGGTTATTTATGTCCGTTTGTAACAGATTCTCGTCCAATTGAGTGTCAACAACTCTGAAAAATTTCAAGTCGTCGTCCGCAAATAAAAAGTAATCAGAGTTACCGAAGCACCCGCCAATGTCATTAATGAAAACATTGAGAAATCTTGCACTTTTTATGTATTATCGAATAAGAAAGCGTTATTGTTGGCTTGTTAATTAATTGTTTGTTAACTTAGATTATAGCTATATTTTTAGGTGTAACTATCGAATTACTTATCGAGCTCATCTCGATAGAAGACAGAATTACGAATTGAAAAAGTAAGCTTACAAATAGTATTTTATTACAAAATAAAATACGATGTTGCCTTTTAAATACCAACGCTCTTAGCATTCGCAGAGATCAGCGCAGCGGTCCTTAGCGGTCCTTAGCGGTCCTTAGCGGCAACAAATGTGTGTCCGCTAAGGCATGGCTCACAAGTAACTTAAGCTTCAGTCACATCGTTCAGGTACAAAATATACAAAGCTGTACCAACGGCTACCCTTTTAGCACCACACACACCCACCAAGCTTCACTTGTAACTTCATCAACAGAGCCACCTGGCTTGCGGCTACGACCACAGCTACGCGTTGTCGTCTGAAGCTTGTTCACAAACAATTATCAACTCCAACCGAAGCAATCCCAACGACCTTCATTTAAATTCCCCTGTATTTTACCTTTGCGTTATTCCGGATATTATGAAGCTCTTTACGTGAGGGACCTTTCAAACAATTTGAGAGCCATAACTTCGTCAAGCGTTCATTAAAATTTTATAGCTACATCTCTAAATACTTATCTATACTAAAACTCAATTTCATGAGCAAATGAATTTAGGCTTTATGATGCGATGTTAAGGTGTGAGGCCGCATGAGCCTAGTCATCGCCCCGCCCGCCAGTGCATAGGCACCCCAATTTTGCAACCCTCTTACAGGCACAAGTGTGACTACACTTGTTGAGAAGGATCAATAGTTTGATGTCGTTTCTAGATGATAGTTTGCATAATTTAGAAAGCCGTTTGTTAAATGAAACACTCTGTGGACGTTGGACTGCTTCGAGCTCTAGTTGATACGTGAGACTGGGTACCAAGACCAACATGAATAATTGTCAAAATCTATTTAAGGTTTCCCTAACAGAGTTAAGATGTACGTAGGTACACCTATCATGCTTTTTAAAAAAGACAAAGTGAAGATTAAAAATCTAATGTATTTTGCTCTACAATTTGCGACATCCTTTAAGCACATAAATTTGAACCGGGCGGGGCGCGGCGGTGCGGGCGGCTGTAAGACAGCGGCCGATGTCATTCCAGCGGCTGCAGCGATTCAAGGATGAGTCAGAATGCTTTCATCCCTTTATTTACTTATCGGAGAAATGGCGTGACTCACTGCGTCCAACATTATTTCTGCGCTTCGCCAGCCTGTGGCCAACAAATAAACAGTTATGATTTATGACATGACTGTTAACAAAATAAAAATAAAGCATTATTCTGAAACCTCCTTCGCTTAAAATTGCTTAGCTTATATTATATGTAATAAGAAGTTTATAAAGATTTCACTTGTCATAATTTTAGGAACTTACTTCGAGGTAGCAGTCACAACTGCTCACAACTGCGAAGTAATCCAGCGAAAATATAAATTTAATGTGATTCTACCATAAGGATACCAAATTATTTAGACACGACAACAACAAAGCATTAGCGTCGCAAAGCACGTAATCACTACAAGTTGGTAGTTTTGTTTTATTCAACGGCAACAATAAAGCTATAATGTATTTGGCTTGTCTCATGAAAAAAAAGCAATAAATATAAAAAAACACACATTCAAAAACCTCGTTTCCGGTGAGTCAAGCCGCGGTGCAGCGGATTAGTATGCGAATAGGGTCGCAAAAAATATGCCCCTTGTTTCCGGAACGAGATACGAAGCTTAGCGAAGCAGATACAAACAAGACCATCGGGCACGCTTCGCCGGCTGCCGCACGGTGCGGTGCCAACGACCTTCAAACATTGGAAGTGTGAACCGTTGAAAAAGCTGGACACGCCAAGCGGAGGTTACTCCGTCGCCTGCCTTGCAGCAGCAGCCAAACATGATTAATGCTGGCGTCAGATCAAAATGTTACCTTATCCTGTCAGCATACCGATATCTCCTAACCATAATACTTGGTGAATTGTTGTTCAGAGTATGATGATTAAATACGATGAGGCAAACAAATTTTTGTGTTCCACGCGTACATGTGATTGGATAAGTGCGGTACACGATACTTTCTTCACTGACGCACACACACAACAAAAAAACTGGCCAAGTGCGTGTCGGGCCACTCGCAGTGTAGGGTTCCGTAGCCCATCTCAATAATGCGGACTCTGAGAAGAGGGCTTTAATGAACATTTATTTAACGATGACTCATATAAATATACTTAAATGTAGATACTACCGGTTTCACACACCTGACAACGTTATTTAAGTAGTTCCCAATGAGGAAATATTTTTCAAAAATTTATTTTACCACTTTGCCGCCGTAAGACAGACAGATAGACAGACAGACAGACGGACATGGCGAAACTATAAGGGTTCTTTGTTGACTACGGAACCTTAAAAATGGTACGAAGGTAGTGCACCTAACTCGATATGACATGGGTGCGGGTTCAAAACGCGCTCTAAAATTTTTCAACACTTTTTTTCAAATTGGTTATAATCCCGTTAATAATGTTCTCATATAATGTTCTTTTTTATGGTACAAAAGTAATGGCGTCGCCGTACCTGATCTGGAACTTGCTGCCGGGCTCCTTCTCCTCCGACTCGCAGGTGACGTTCCCGAACGAGTCCACAGCCAGGTACTTGTCCAGGTGGGACCGCAGGTAGATCATACCTGCGCAAAACCAAACATTTATACAAATCATGACTAATTAAACTTTTATACACGCTTTCTTCACCATAGAACCGTGTCACTAATATTGCGGTTTCTACATTTTGTCCCATTGAGTTATGCAAATCTTTTTAAAATGAGAAATTAGATGCAAGAATGAATTTCTAATAATAATAATTATAATAATTTTCTTTATTGACTTAAAAGTTATAAACGAATTCTTATGAAGACTGGCACCCAAACTAGGCTAAAATTCCAGGATCTCAGGAGTCGGCGGCTTCTGCCGATGTTTGCGACAAGAGTGTCAAGAAAGCTTAATCAAATAAGGATATAAAATGGTGGTGATATTCAATTAATTCATATTATGTATATACTGTAAGTAATGTATCAATCAATAAATAAATATTAAATTAAAAATAGATACATAATAATATAAAAATATATAAATATAATGTAAATTTAAACTTTATTATATTTATTTCAAATTACTAAATAAAAACTCTGCTAAATCATTTCTATTCTATGTAGCCCGTTAGTTAAAACGATCTTCTGTTTCATCAAAATTTAAAGACAAAAGCCAAGTCTTTATAGTTGATTTGCATTCATGAAGTGAAAGAGGGTAGAAATACATTTTTTTGTTTATTTTATTATAGAGAGAAATTGATAGATATGTACGTTGTCGCCTTGCAAAGGCAGTACGGAATATTACTGGAGATAGTACGTTCGCTGTAAGACGTTTATTTCGGCATATCTCCGGGTTGTAAGGGGCATATAACAGCTTTGTTGGGAATCTATAGGGTTTCAGAGTCATTACTTTTAATAAAGACCTTTGAGCTCTTTCAAGCTGCATGAGATGCGTCTGAATGCCATGAAGAGATGCAAGCTGAATGATAGCTCAGTTTAGCTAAACTATGCCAAACAATTGAAAATAGATTGATAACCTTAATATTGCATATTTCAAAACAAAACTTCAAATAGGTTATGTTATCTGGTGGTTTAAATTCATCATCTTAATATTTTGCTTTAATTATTAACTTAGAATTGCCTTGGGTTTAGATTTCGTTCCTACATGCAGCAGACTTGCATGACCGTACCCGTGAACGTTGCAACTGGTGGTTCGTCCTTCAACGTGTGGGTTGCCTCCAAGTTGTCTGCTGGTATAGATAGGCTTAGGTTTTAAATGCATTTTCACCAATTTCATCATTTTAAAAGTGAACAATAACAGTAAATTTTACTTTTTATTTTCAAGTGCTAATTACTGCACTGAAGCTTAATTAAATATTCAATTAATGACCGTTGGATAGATGACACACTGTGCCGCTATTAGCACTCAAAAATTAAAAAAGAGTAGTGGCAAAATTCAGCGCTTACGTCTGCCTACCAGGTATCATAGCGGTCATTGCAGCCGCCCGGATTGCGGAAGACCCAGTTTCGATTACTGGCTGGGTCGGGTGGGCGTTTAAGTTTTTCACTGTATTTTATAAATATTTAATAACAGTAACTTGCAATTTCCGTGGGATTCGACAGTCGTCACATATTCACCTGTTCCTGGTGCTAATAAACAAAACAAAATCTATTGATCGAGGTGCGAGGGGGCCAGCTGTCGCGGGACCGGGAGCGCCGCGGGGCGGGGGCTGGACCCCGGCGGCTTCATTGAGGGGAATCTCTTATCACACTACTACATGATGACATTATAAAAATCAATATGTACTTATTGATTCAGTACAAATTATTGGTAACACGTCATATCTCTTCAGTAAGAAAAACAATGTGGGCTGAAGTTCACAAATGAAAATTTATTTTCATAATTTAAAGTTTACAAAAAATAATATTATAAATCCATTATTAACATCCATCCATCAAAACTTAAATACTAAATCAGCTCGATAAGCCGTAAACATCGTCGCTAAAATTAAACTTTTTAGATCAATGCGTTACCCACCACACCGGCCATTAAGGTATTCGTAATGGCTTATCTTATTATATCTCGATTTAAGCCAATGACCTAAGTGACCTTAATGTTTTTAATTCGAGCCCTGGGGGAGCTAACATGTGCTGGGCGCTCCGGGCAGCACGCTGTATAATCCAAGATTTCAAAGGTTAATATCTCCGAGTACTACTCTGCAATGTTCGTATAGACTAGAGGGAGACACAGTCACTGGTAACGCGCCGAAGGTCAACAGTACTAAAGCACTGCCGGTTTTGTTTTGAATTTGGGTGAAGTACTACACGGTAACAATGTAGAAATAATGCGGTTGACTGTACGGTTCACTGCGCGTGCGCACATTCACACGTGCGCTGCGTGGACTAGCTGTTGGGTCAATTTCGTATTTTCATCTTGTGGCTTCCTTAAAAAGTGAATCAATAAGTTCCCTAATATCAGTACAATGTTGAATTTAGAAGATATGGATACGAGAAACAAGCGACAACTAAATTCAGTCATAAAACAAGCCACACATTACACGTGTATGCAACTGTGCAACATTTTAACACTTGGGCCAAATTGACCTGTGGTGTTTATGGCATCTGGACAGTAGGAACGTCTTGGACAATTTAACACTTGGACCAAATTGACATGTGCTCTTTATGGCATCTGGACATCTAGACCCCGTGTACGTTTTGACAATTAGACTAACATCCCCCGGAGTCATCATCCGCGTGGAGCTCGCACAAGTCCTTCTCAACCTCATCCCCCCAGCGGTACCTGGGGCGGCCCACTGGCCGGCGACCACTGGGCCGTCCCAGGTACGCTCGCTTCACTGCCCAATTTTCCCCTATCCTCTCGAGGTGGCCGAGCCAGCGAAGCATGTGTGCTTTAATAATAATTCTAACGCATTCACCATTAAAATCGCTATTCTGGTTATGGCTTTGCTGGGGTTCCTCCATCCAAAGCTTAATCCATCCAACCTACGGCTGTTATTGAGGGGGTACGTCAATGACTAATCAATGTCAACTAGTCAATGATAAATCACCACATAGATTTTTATTTTATTATTATTTATTTTTTTATATTAGCAGGAGGCAAACGAGCAGGCGGGTCACCTGATGGGAATCAATCACCGCCGCCCATGGACATCCGCAAAACCAGAGGAATCGCAGATGCGTTGCCGGCCTTTAAGGAAGGAAATTGAACGTGCTTATTACAGTTTGGGCTTTTTAAACACCTGGCTACCATTCTCGTGTGTCTTACAGATGACATTGCCACCCACATTCCAAGCCATTAGCTTAATGGTAATGTTAGTCAGCCTTATCGGCGCGATGGCTGCTTTAGCCACTTGAGAGACTGCCTGTTATTTCAAACAGTTGGCCATTGTGCACGCTTGGGTGCTCCATTACAATTGAAATTTATCACTCATTTTTCAATGTATGATTAGTATTGTAGCTTAATGGAGTAGAGCGACAATAGCGAAAAGTTACTTGTAATCAAGCACCAAAATATTAGATAGGCTGACTAGATCTAGATTACCTACATATATTATTAATTTACGAGCAATTAATCAGGAAAATAAAAGTGTCTTATTTGCGTGACGGGAAAATGAACCGGCCGCGCGTCATCAGGGAATCTAACGCGCACTTAACAAATGATGCGTTCAATGTTGATACATTTTCAACCAGATCTATATTTTGACATTAGTACTACTTACTGTCATTTGCGTTCCCCGAGGCAGGTTCCAGGGTCCAGATCTGTTTCTTCTTCAGGCTGGTGCCGTTGGCGTTGATCTTGAAGCCGAAGGTCTCCGCGGTGAGGTACCGGTAGCGCGAGTTGATCAGCCCGATGGTCCACCAGCCCTTTTGCTGGTTCTGAGTGATGATGTCTCCGGCGCTGTTCGAGTCGCCATTGCTGTGACCGTTGAGACCGTTCATGGTGACCCTGGCGGGAGAACAAAGTTGGAAATGTTAACGCGCTTTGGATTTATTTACATTACTATGGAGATTCAGAATGCTTTTTCAGCAGTTGAGCTCTAAAAAATAAACCTTTCTTTAGTTTTCATTTCTTGTCTTTGGAATACGGCGACACCGCGCCGTTCCCGCACCGCAACCGCAAGGTAAAATATGCATTAACCGTTCGTTTGAATTTTAACGCATCGCTTAAAGGGCAAAAGCAATGGATAAACAAACAAATTGGTATATATTAAAGTTAAAATGTCGCGTCATTTACGAACAAGTCTAAATGACAAACACTAGGCTGTCAAGTTTACTTGTTTTTAGGGTTCCGTAGTCAACAAAGAACCACATAGACTCTTAGGTACTAGAAAGCTATAATTTGACATGGATATACATATTAATCACGCCGACAAAGTGGTTAAATAAAATTTAGAAATAAATTTTTTAGTTTACCTCCCCTACACGTGAGGTGGGGATAGGGTAGGGTAAAGTGGGCTGCTTATTTCAAATCATCTGATAATGAAGATTTTCATTCCGAACTACTTAAATTGGCAGAATATTATTTTGCGATTCCAGGCCACAACGCCTACGTCGAAAGAGTTTTATCTTTAATAAACGCCTGCCGACACAGGAACGCATTAAACTACAGACACAAACAAATTGCAAAAAAGGTTATTGTGATATGTTAAATTAACAAAGAATTTTATGAAATGATTTCTAAAGAGAACAATGTTCTCGATAAAGTAGGTGCAAATGCCAAATTCCTACATACCTATAACTTTTGATTACTTTAAATTATATAGACGTGTTGATTTTGAGATTTTCAAGAATTTGATTTTGTTTTTATTAATTAATAATTTTAATTTTAATTAAGGTGATTGGACACCAAATAGCAGGTTGATTTTTAATTTTAAGTAACTTCCATTTGTTTTTTTTTAAAGTGCAAATGCCAAGACTGATTGTGAATGTGTAATTCATAAATAATAATTATTAAAAACCTTATTCTTTATCAGAGTTTTTTATTGTAAAAGTGTTGTCAGGCTTGAAAAGCGTAAGTCCGGTTTTAAAATAGTGTGTTGGGCTTTCCAAAAACACCATGTCCGGCTTTAAGGGCCAAAATGTCCGGCCTAATACAGCGCTGAGTCCGGCTTTTTTATTTTAGGACCTGGCAACCCTATCTTGTAAATTTTTTTCTTGTCTACCCCATAGTGGTGTAGGGTTGCCAACCATACTTTAAAATAATGTATTCTACTTTATTGTCCATCCCCATACTTTATTCTTTTAATAAAAATAAAGTATGGAAAATACTTTATTTCCGACTAATGCGTGAGTTTGAACGGAATATTACTGTTGATTTAAATTCTGAACTACTGAATGATACTCAGACTCAGGTGAAGTGAAATGAAACGCAACGCTTAAATAAATAAATTTAATTATATTTTTTCTTCAAATATTTTTTCATACTATGTTATTGATAAATTTACTTTAATTTCCTGAAAAATAGTTGGCAACCCTAAGTGTAGGGTGCCGTTGATTGAGGCATCCGTTTGTGAACAATTAAGCTTAAAAGTGCAAAATTTTGTTAGAGTCAAGTGTCCTTCCCCCCTGCCAGCTAAATGGTTGTTTTTGGATACGTGAAAAAATTCACAGTAGTTGTATAAATGACGAAGTTAAAAGGCTAAGTCACAGCTAAGTAGGCTTTACAAGTTTTCGAGTAACAGTCGACCAACTTATAAAATGTACTTGGCGCAGTACAATACAAATTCCTCATTGGGAACTTCTTAAATAACGTTGTCATGTTCACACATGAAACCGGTAGTATCTACATTTAAGTATGAGCTATTTAAAAAAAACCTCTCTTCTCAGAGTCCGCATTATTGAGATGGGCTACGGAACCTGCGCGTGGCCCGACACGCACTTGGCCGGTTTTTTGATAATTCGTCTCGTAAGATAATAGCGTGGAACTTGTTAAAAATATTGTACGTCACGATGAAAAACAACGGCCGCGGCCCATTGAAAGAAGACGCCCGCCGCGGCCCATTGAAAGAAGACGCCCGGCGCGCCGCCGAAGAGGATTTGCGACGTCAGACAATCCCATGCTTCATTTGTCAAAAGCTTGTGGAAAAATGGCCGAAACACAATGAGGGCCATTTTCATTTCCCTTACCATTCGTATAATTTAGTTGAAAGTGTTGAAATCAGAATTCCCAAGGCTTTTGATAAAAACAATGGTGCACCTACACAAGAAAGAAGATAAAATATATGAATAAATTTCTCTAAAACAATGAGGGAAATATTACGGTTATATTTGTATAATTTAAATCACAGCAGTACAAATTAATGAACTCCTTTAACTAAATAAAGGCTCATTAAAAGCATAGTAAGCGACACAAAAACCCAAATCTCCACATATTAGATGTCTATCAATCAGATTTACGGGGTCCGTAAATTCGTTGTATTTGCATAGAAATGTGCACAAAATGTTAAACTTGCCATTCGGATACCGACTATGGCGTGGAGTCGAAAGTAGTTACGCGCTTTATTAGATGGCCACGACGACGCGTCGCGGGGCGGAACCCTGCAGGGTCGGAGGTGGCCGCGCCGGTGTCTAGACTATCACCCGCTAGTTACGGCAGTTACGGGTTGACAAACTAGACAAAACTATGAAGAGGCTGCACCCGCACATTATGAACATTAGGAAGGATATGATAAAGGTTACATAGACAAAAGTGTGGTCGGTAGCAGCAGTCGGTACTAGGATACTGGTCTGGCACTGGCACGGGAGATTAGAATAGTAAACAGCTCGCTAACGCGTTACTACATTACTGTTTATCATGGAATCGCATTGGATTTGAACGTTAAATTCGCAGATATACGAGGTGAAGGTTTCACAAGACTTAATTTGTTCCTGTTAAAGAACATTTCAAAAGAAAGAAAATTTTGTGAATATATATTCGCTACATATCTACACAGAAATATAACTCAGCAAAAACTTGTAAATCACATAAATATAATGTAATAATTATTGTTGTGATGGCTTTCTCCCATTCAGTTACCTACTCGTGTTGCACCTCTAAAAGTTTAGCCTGGCTTGCTAGACTTATAAATGCTTTCATGATTTAGGAATTATCAATTTTGTGATTTAGGTTTCCCAATGATTAAAACCACATTTTTAGAAGCCTTTTTTCATCGTCATAATGTGTTAGGATTGTCATCAGCGCACACCACGCGGTCACGCCACGTCCTATCAGCACCAAAATCACAGCATAATAACAATAGTCCCAAGCAGGACACGGGCGCCGGCGTCACGGCTGCCGGCCAGCTGCCAAGGCCGCGCACCGGGTCACAGGCTCCGCGCTTCTCATTGTCGCTGTCACATGTTCATCTCGACAGATCAAATACGTCATAGCATAAGTGTACTAATGAAATCGAAAATTAGTCATCACGAACTGTTGGATGCAACGGAAAAATTTGTAACTACCTACTGATATACTGGTACGGAAGAACGGTGTTATTATTAACGGTATTACGGAAGAACGGTAATCTTTCTGTCCTGTAACGTTCAAACGTTTTATGCACCACGGTCACGATTATTGCAGCGAATGAATAGAAAAACAAAATATTAATCGATTTATAGGTATTTATACGGGGTAATATAAACAGACGTTCTTTTTTTTCAATCCTGCACAATTATGTCATTACCTTGAAGAGAGCATGAAATGAGTCGTTTTACCTACCTATGTAAATAGATGGCTACGGAACTAGACTGCTTTATTGATGGCACGGTGTGGCGTCACGGCTCGTCGCGCGCACGGCCAGCCCACCTACAAATGGAGTAATCACTGAATTTATTGGGCCCTATCTTTAATGGATGGAGTAGGAGCGTCTAGGACATGAAGTCATGGCCGAGTGGCTTACACAATGGCGAAGGCGCGGGCCGATACTCAGGAACAGGATATTATTAAGGTTTTGGGGAATGCCTAATTTGTCATGGAACTAAAATATTTAACTATAATTTAGTTACTGTATTTTGTTAAGGACTTGTTGTTAGTTTATCTACTAGTTAGTAATTACTTTAGTTAATTACAAAAACACAAATGTTGCAAAAATTTCCACGTGATTTGAACCTGCACCCTTCTGACATACCGGGTCAGGTGCTCTTCCAATTGAGCTATCGTGGTTCTAACCAGCCCACCGAAATTATTCAACACTATTTACTTTTTTACTTTGAAAGCCAAAGGCGCCAATTCAATGTCAACAACTACCGTCATTAACATCTGATCATAATATTTTTACAAATACTAAAGATCAGTTAAGAAGTAGGCAAGCTATTTATAAAATGTTTCGGCGCGCTGGTTAGAACCACGATAGCTCAATTGGAAGAGCACCTGACCTGGTATGTCAGAAGGGTGCAGGTTCAAATCCTGCTCGTGGAAATTTTTTCAACATTTGTGTTTTTGTAATTTGTTTCACAACAAAATTTGCGTAAAAATTATATAAACAAAACAAAAACATTTTACTTTAGTTAATTATATTACTGGATAGATTAGGCAGTTGTATGAACCCATATAAGGAGGCACTCTTTTTCTAGATCAACAGACTTTAGATTAGCGTAGGTACTAGTTGGTTGGGTTGGGAAGGGGTCACAGATCAATTAGTAAAAGTTTTAAGTTAAAAAACTGTTTAAACTAAAATCACATTTATGAATTGGAGCGATTAATTATTAATCTCTTCACACCAAAACGAACAAACGCACTCATATTAAAGTATTAATTTTAGATTGTTTCAATAACCAATTTAGCGTCTACGAGGAAGTCTGCTATCGCTGTGCATGAACCATTATTTTATACTTAACTAACTAGGCAGCAAACTGTTTATACTTTACACATACCTATGATGAGGAAATTGTTGTCTATCTTTACGTAAATAGGTCGACAGACTAAAAAATAAATGGTTAGCCTCAACATAATCCCTCCCTATAATTCATTATTACAAATATTTAAATAAAACAACTTTTATATACGGATCTACTGTGTTTAAATTAATATTAATTATTATTTAAATATGTAGTGCGAACACTACACATTTAAATATAACAATTTTAAGGAACGTAAACTTTAGAAAACAATAATACAAATTAATTATTAAAGAGGGTCGTGCATGGCTAAAGACCGAAAGCGAACGCCTGCATTTTGCATGATCCGCGGAATTTGCGGGACTGAGGCATTCGAAGAAAAATGGGCGCAATCGTCGTTTTAAATATTTATTCCTCCCAGTCCCGGTTTCATTAACAGGTGATCAAACTGCTTTCTCTATGGAACTCACGATATCGCCACCTTTTGTGAGATTAAAAAAATGAGTATTTATGCCAAAAAATAAAAAATAAATTTCGAAAAATTCGTTGAATTTGACCGGTAGAGTTACACCTGTTAAAAGAAAGAGGATTTAGAGAAATATTAAACAATATTACAGAGTATAGGTACGATAAATGAACAAAATAAACAAAAATATATTTTTTGTTGAAAATTTCTGAGTATTATATATATAAGCAATACTCAGCAACTATAGCTTAGTATTAATAGCACTCCACTAATTCAAGAACATAACGTATTTAAAGCAAAATAAATGATTTTTTCTTCAGTTTTGCAAATCCCGCGGTAAAACCAAGTCTACAATTAGCGCGATAATGACTGACCCCCGAAAATAATAAGAAAATATATAATGAACCGTGTATAAGTTACACTTACACAAGGCGAGTATGTTAATAACATGGCCTCTACATCAATAAATATAATGGAGATCTGTAAGACATGCGCCCATTAAATGTAATCATCTAGGCATACAAAAGATGTCTCGTGTCCAGGTACCGTTGCCGCATCATTAAACGGATGATAGATGCTTATTTTTCGTGCGAAATGAGATATTCCCGTTTTGAGGCGAAAATAAGATTTATCTATATCTATACTATTAAACTAATAAAGAGGTAACGTTTGTGACTTTGTTTGTTTGTTTGTATGTCGGGGCTAATCTCTGGCTAGGCTCCAGAGACAGGAACCTCCTCACAATGCGTGCCGTATCGAGGGGAACTGCCTTCTGAATCAGGCCCTTTATCCAGCCACCTAACGAGAGCCTCATTAGATGTTGATCGAGGCTCTTGGCCGTCAGGCCGTTGGCCGTAACAACAATCGGTACTATGACAGACGAATCCACATTCCACATGTCGACAACCTCGTGTGCTATGTCGAGGTATTTGATATGTTTCTCTTTCTCAGCTTTCACGAGGTTCTCATCATGGGGAATGGTGATATCATCAATCATCATCATAGTTATTATTATTATTATTATTATAAATATATACTCTTTATTTATTTTCTTTCTTAAAACTAGATTTTTACAATATTTTAATATAAAAACAATAAAACATTATAAAAACCTAATTCTAGAGTACCACCAGCAGCAGGGCAGGGCCCAAGCTACCGGTGGTCAGGGCTGCAGAGTGAGGAACCTCCTGACAATACGTGCCGTGTCTTGACACGCAGCAGCAGCAGTACTCCTTGGAGTACTGCTTTCTGAATCTGACCCTTGATCCAACCATCAAGCGAGAGCCTCTTAAGATGTTGGTCGAGGCTTTTCACTGAAACGACTATCGGGACAATAATATATTATTAGCGCGAATGGGCGCCTTTGGCTTTCAAAGTAAAAAGTAAATAGTGTTGAATAATTTCGGCGGGCTGGTCAGAACCACGATAGCTCAATAGGGAGAGCACCTGACCCGGTATGTCAGAAGTTCAAATCCTGCTAGTGAAATTTTTTTTAACATTTGTGTTTTTGTAATTTGTTTCGAAACAAAATTTGCGTTAAAATTATATACTTCTTAACTGATCTTTAGTATTTGTAAAAACTATATGATCGGGTGTTAATGACGGTAGTTGTTGACATCGAATGGGCGCCTTTGGCTTTCAAAGTAAATAGTGTTGAATAATTTCGGCGGGCTAGCTAGAACCACGATAGCTCAATAGGGAGAGCACCTGACCCGGTATGTCAGAAGGGTGCAGGTTCAAATCCTGCTCGTGGATTTTTTTTAACATTTGTGTTTTTGTAATTTGTTTCGCATGAAACGAATACTTCAAAAAAGGAAACCAACGGCAACGTGGTATATTTATAAACTTCTGAAAACAAATATGATGTTGAACAAGCTCAGACGTTATCTTTGGGGCTGCATGATTCAAAGAGCTTATAATTAGCTTCGTTATCATCTTGGTTCAAGAGTCAACCACCCCAGCCGGGTATAAATCACCATACAATAAATATACAATCGGGAGTGTGGGCGCTCTGAGACGATCCCTTTTTACTTTGTAGAGTTCTGGCTTGCACAGCTTAAACCTAAAGAAATGTAAGTATGTATTGAGGTTATTGACATTTGTATTAATCGAAAACTCCGTATTCCGTGACATTATCAATAAATTTATTTACTGTCACTATGTAGCATATAAATAAGAAGTAGAATCAAAAATTTACAGATTTTGCTACTAATATTCCTTTTCGAGATAAATCGGTCCACTTAAACAACTTCGCCGGCAGTTCTGCTCTCAAGTAAACTTCCTATGGAGGATAAACATCGAATGTGCAATATGTCGTCTCCTGCAATCTGGCCATTTGTTAGTAAACTCGGAGCCGGTCGGACCGGTCGTACGGTATTCGCGCCGGCCGAACGCCGCAACGGTATCAACACCAAGATTCGGAACTCGCTGTCCTTGGGGCACGACATTGGACGACACAATTGGAAAACACTTAAAAACAGTCCATTTAAAAACAGATTTCACCTCTATGAAAGTCTATTATACTTTCATAGAGGTGAAATCTGTTTTTAAATGGAATGTATGGAATGCCTTAAAATTTCCTATAGCGTCCTAATCATGATCACAAAATATTTTTAATTACGATTGTTATTGTTTTACTTATCGCATCTATCATTGGAAAAAGCTGAAAGTCAGAACAAATTAATGAGGCTTCACAAAATGTTCCTTTATTAACCGACTTCAAAAAAAAGAGGTTTTTCTAGTTTCTACTAGATTTATACCTCGTGTAGGTAAACCGGTGCACAATGTTCTCTACACAGAGGCTTCCTTTGAGACAGGCAGCCACCAGTCAGACATTGGCGGTCCTCGCCCGCTGGCCGAGTCGACACAATGCAGCGACAGACGTTATCTTATCGCGATGGTATTGGAAACACTACACACTACACAGAAGATGAACTTCGAAGTGCATTATTTTGTTTTTAGACTTACCAAAATCTACAGTATCGTAAACAAAATGTTTAGAAATGTTTATTGATGTAACATCTTTCCGCTCGCTTTCTATACTTGTATACAATTTTTGTGAGTGATTTCGTGAAATGTGACGGAAGTAGGTGTAACAGTGTGACAGGAAGTCGAGGAAGTGTGCGCCATTTTGTAAATTTAAAATCAATATTATGAACATGACATATTATTATTATATGTGACATATTGTGTCATCTTGATATGTCAAATGTCTTCTAATGAGTATTTACTGCATTTATTTTATAGTTATAAAATGATGTAATACCTGACCCATTTTTTTCAGAATATAGGTAATGTTAAAATTGCTTATGGTGAGATTGAGATGTCAAATGTTACACATCATGCGACTACTATAAGGCTCGCTCGTTTTTTTACTAGGTATGATTAGATTTTGATGATACACAAAAAAAGGTATGCCGCACTAACCAGCAAAAAAAATAGTTGAAAATTGTATTTCCATCTGTGTTAGAAGTAATTTCCCTCACACTGAAATGGGGTCACTTTTGAGTGTGATTCATGATTTATTAGTCCTGCAGTTCGTAAACTGGTTTGGTAACGGTACGGCCCATTCGTTTGTCTGCCGGTCAGCCGACCTGTTGCCTTGAGTAAGGTAAGTTACGGCTGATTTATTGTGACTATGCATTTACTACAGCCATCTATTATAAACGATTTAAATTCACATCGACCTTAATAACTCATTCCTAGTTTATTGCTGACTAATAAATACGGTACTTTCTCGACAAGACGATAATTAGAAAGCTTTCTAGTAACTAATCACAAAACTATTGTAAGTATACATTTTTTCAGATAGTCTCATGAAGCACACAATGCCGTTAATTCTGTAGTAGGTACACAAAACAATACAAGCATAGAAGTTCTCCGCTGCCAGTTATCTTGTTCACCTTTAGAATGGTGTTTCCCGCGAAAACACTTTCAAAACGAAAACTGAATTATATGTAAGTTTATTTAGCAAATAACTATATATACTATATACTGTCCCACAGCTGGGCAAAGGTCTCCATCATTAAAATCAAGTCATCGCTACAATTGATGGGTATTGGCTTATTCACCATTCTTGCCAAATGCGGGTTGGTGATCACAAACCCGGGCAATGCATCGAAAAATCCGAAAACACACTTTGCCCGACCTGGGAATTGAACCTTCGGGTAGCGGGCCGAGCGCTTTGCCATTCGTCCACCAAGGCGTCTGCATGCTTTATGCATAATTAATTAATCACTTTCGAAAAAGCAAATTTTTGGTCCTGTATGGGCTTGCGGGATTGGCAGCACCCTTATTTTGCCAAAATGAAAAGACTAACGCATAACATAACGTAACACCCGTTACGTTAGCCGCGCCTGTGGGATGTCATAGGTTATTGGTTTAGCAGCAGAATGTGTTTCAACAGACAAGTCTTAGCTTCTATACAAAACTGAAACAGTTATTTAGTATCTAGGTTACCTTGCAGTTAGAGAGATGTGCGCGAACAAATACATAGTTATACCCAACCAGAGTCCGATCTAACAGTAAATCTTTCGTTTACTGGTGACGTTTCGAAAAGGAAGGTCATTATTTTTAATAGCGTTTAAAGAGATTGTTAACGGTTTTAGTAGCCTACTTCATTGCGTCTTCAGAAGTGCAGTATCATTTTTCTGCGATATTTATTGCTTCGAAAAGACTTGAATGTTGGACTTGGAATGTTCAAAACAGAAAGTCACGTTTACTAATTGTTGTAGAAACAGTTTGTAGGTATCTTCGCGCATTTAATTTAAAAGTTATTTTTGTGCAGGGTTCAAGATATATATCTCCAAATAGCCATATATGGCTCCAAACGCAGAGTTTTCAATGTACCTACACACACTACGCAATTACAAGTACGTGTGCGTGCGTGTCGCCGAGCGCAAGCTGAAGCAAGTAGGTACGTAATCGTCACGAAAGCACAGATTACCTAATAGTTACTACGAGAGTGTGAATCGGTTCAGTGCTTCACTTTTGACAGAGCGCTTGTAAATGAAGACTATCTTTCTATACCATAATTATTCTAAGGGACACAGCACAAACGTTACATCGATCGGCGAATTTTTGTGCCGTATGTAATTCCATATACATAACACCTACCTACCTATATACTTCGGCCAAAGAGCAAGGTACCTTGGGCCAAACAACAGGGTTCCCCTAATTCAGTTTATAGGTAATAATTTCACATAAGTAATCATAATTAGCCTAATTCTTACAAATTGTTTTCTTTATAACGTAGTAATTAATAATTCACCTGTGCTCATAGGCTATGCATTAGCAAATTATTTAATTTGACTTGCAAATATTAATAAACAAACAAAAATTCAAAATTCAAAATTCAAAATCATTTATTCAGTTTAGGCTACAAGTAGCTCTTGTGAATGTCACTATGCCATCGGTTCGTAAGTCTACTCTGGGCGGGAGATCTTGTACTGAGAAGAACCGGCAAGAAACTCAGCAAGTGTCCAGCTCTTTTCTCCCTTACAGCGTCAAAAATATTGGAAAATGCCCTATCATAGCAGGACACTTTCCATTACAAATAAACACAAAATTATAGAAGACAACCACAACATGTAAATAAAAAACAAAAACATCACAAAATAAAAAATAAAAAAAACTAAGTTTTCAAATTTACATCAGGTAAAAGTTTCAATTTCCACAATGTCATACAGTACCACTACAGTACTCTAAAAAAAAAAAAATTGGTTAAGAAAAACCAAGTCAAACTACAGTAAATAATATTAAAAATAAGATAAGTATGCAAACATAATCGACATCACCTTGTTTAAACACATTTTGGTAATATTTCCGCGACGCTGCCGTTCATTGGCAGAGGCGGCGCGTGTCGGCGGGTGGCGCGCCGTTAGCTGTGTGGCCGGGTTCAACGCACCCTTTCGGTTCTGTAACGATTATCTCGGGCTGCCTTGCCTGGCTGCTGCGCCCGCCGCTGCCGCCGCCGCCGCAGCCGCCGAAGCCCACCAGCTTGCCACGCAACACGGCCGGCATGGCGGCAAAATAGATTGGTCGATGAAGTATTAACAATAATTATTATCATAATAAACTGCCAAAAGATTAGACGAAGCTTCTAAACGAGGACACTGAGAAAATAATACCGAGGATATGCAGCAAAACCAAGAACAAACTTTAGAATATGTACCTACCTAGGTGTGACCACACATTGCCATTGGACTCATAAATACTTGATTTAAAAAAAATTGCACAAAATAACAAAGTAAAACAAAGTCATCCATCATTCATCCATCATCCATCAATCATCACCATATTTTATATGTAGTACAACTGTATCACTTCAAACAAAATGTGTAGATTGAATTTTATTTTATGTTAGTGTAATGTATTATGAATTTATGACATTGTTATTATTTTGTTGAATGTAAAACTATAGTGACTCAATTAGATATGTACAACTTCGTTCACCTCTATTGTTTCGCTCGTAACCAGCTCACCGTTTAACAGCCTTAATCGTATCTAATCGCAACAATACCGTTTTAGCAAACAACCGTAAAACAAGATGCTAATCAAACAGGATTTGACTGGGCGCTAGCCGGCCAGCTAGCAACTAGCAGGCTGTGGTGGCCGGGCCAGGGTACTCGCCTCGTGTCTACTGGTGGGTAACTAACTTTTGGAGTTGTCGGCGCGTGACAGACACGTTTCGTTACACACGACCGTCGGGAAATTTCGAGTTTGGTATGGACGGATGCTGGCATTTTAGGTATTCCGTTTTCATAAGTATTATTTCAAGTTGAGGAAAATCATAATAGTTTGCTAGTATTGAAATTAACTACCTATCACTTATATCAAGAGCTGGTTTAGTACAACAAATCCTATTCAATTACGTTTTTCTTGCATAAAAATATTACTTTGGATAATTACGCCGATTTGCCGTGCTCATAGGTATTGAGCCCTGACACTTCCCGAAGACAAGATTCATGACACAGTAATACTACGAGTAGTAGCAATCGGTAGCACCGTAAACTAAACCGTAAAACTAAACGTCCCGACGACAGATAATTACTAATCTCGGTTGTTGTTAACGCGACACATTAACGTTAGCCAGGACCCAGGAACGGAGGGGACGGCAGCGGCGCGGCGTGGATGCGGCATCACCGAGACAACTAAACTGGTTTGTTAGAAATTTTACTAGAAAAAATGATCTTGCTCACACCATACTTATACCACCATGCTTCATGTTTACGTTTTATATAACTATTGAAATATTAAAATCGAATGTAAATATTGATTTGATTTATATTATGAAATAATTACTAAAATCTGTATCCGTGTAGCATGATTCCGACTGAACAGCGCGACAGGGTTTTACTCGTATAGCAGCATGCATCATGCTGCATATTCACAATATGTATTTTGTTATGCAATATGACATGTTAATCACATTTTCCAGTGTACCGTTACAATTATATTAACAGTTACTTTGCTGCAAAGTAACGTAACATAACAATCACACTGCATATAGTTTCCCAGCCCGGCTCGTGGGACAAGGAGAGGTTTATTATTTTACCTTACAATAGTAGATATGTAGCACATAAAAAATTAAACTATGTTGACTGTGTTCACCTGCCATGGACTAATAATATGGTACCAACCTACTAATAACATGGCATATCCTAAGTTTCATATATCCATATGCAGCGCTAAGTATCCCAATGGGGATCTATTTCCAGATATACAACACGTGTGCCTGTGGGCACGGGCCCGCGATTGTCTGGCTGTCCGTGCATCTTGTTTTATTATTGGATTCTTTGTTGCTGGTTGCCGTAGGTCTGCGATGGCAGAAGTCTCCTGCTTTTACAGGGTCTTCTGTACGTGTTTTGTTGGACTGGTCAAGCATTAAGAGATATTAAGTTAACTGTTCTTCTTTAAAAATTCTATCATACTATCAACTAGCAGACCTTTTAAAAATCATTTACTATCAAGCATTAACGCAGTATATAGGCGTTTTACTTTACTTATTTACTTTATCTAGTATTATTTATGCGTCGGGTGGAGTCGATAAGTGATTCAACAGTAAAACGAGAAATATCCAAAACTCCGTCTAGTGCGAACGACATAATTTTACGGCAAAAAATACCCATACTTAGCCTTAGAGCATTAAACCAACCGGAGAGGCCACGCCACGCACCTTAATTTCTATGCAAAAAACCGTTCAAGTGCGTGTCGGGCCACGCGCAGTGTAGGGTTCCGTAGCCCATCTCAATAATGAGGACTCTGGGAAGAGGGCTTTAATGAACATTTATTTAACGATAGCTCATATACTTAAATGTAGATACTACCGGTTTCACACACCTGACAACGTTATTTAAGTAGTTCCCAATGAGGAATTTGTACTGCGCCAAGTACAATTTTATAAGTTGGTCGACTGTTACTCGTAAACTTATAAAGCCTACTTAGCTGTGATAGTTTTCTTTTTAACTTCGTCATATATCCAACTACCGTGAATTTTTTCACGTACTTATCTAAAAACAACCATTTTGCATAACTGTTTTCACAAACCAGCAATATTTTTGAAATTGCTATCCAACGACACTCCACACTATGAATTAGACAAGAAAAAAAATTACATCCCCACCTCACGTGTAGGGGAGGCAACCTAAAAAAAAATATTTTTCAAAATTTTACTTCACCGCTTTATCGGCGTCATTAATATGTATATCCATGCCAAATTACAGCGTTCTAGTACTATGTAAACGTAGAGTGAGAGTGAGAGTGTAGAGAGTAGAGTGAGTGATTGACACTATCGATAAAATTTGTCGATGCCAATAATGAGAAAAGACTTTTTTAATTCAGGCTCTTCAGTACATGGTTAAATAAAGTAGACACTTTGCTTTTCGTTATTGGTAAAATCAACCGAGTTTTTAATTAGGCTAAGTCAGAATCTGCAAAATATCTATATAATTTGATTCCATGCCAAGGAGAATTGTTGTTTTTAAGAAAAGCTGCAATCTTATTCTTTCAATATGAATAAATAGTTTGCTATCTAACCGAGAGCCTCGACAGGAGGAACCGAAAAACTGAACAACATGTACTTTCATGGTTACATAACGCAAATCAATTCTTTTTTGTAGGTAACGTAGGATCTTAAAGGAAAATAATAATACAGATAAATAAAAAAAATAATAACATTAATAGAAATTGAAACATACTTATCTCCATTTCGAGAAAAGGTAGTGGAATATAAAGCGGGCTTCGTAGTATTTCCTATTATAAAAAAAAATATTTAGATAATGATTTTGTTGTGCACAATATTGAACTTGCGAAAACTGTAACACAAAAGTATACCAATATTAGAATAAACTATTTGTCCAAGAAGGCTGACCCCAAGAAATGCATAAGGCATATATATATATATATATATATATATATATATATATATATATACACTTATATATACTTATATATACACTATACGAAACTAATACACTTTAAAAATCAAAAGAATCTCATTGTGAATACCAAGATGGCGGGACCCATCTTGGATATCGAGTTTTCATTATTTAGTGCCAATTTTGTGCTCTCTTTTTAAGAATTTGTGATTTTTATTATAATAAAGTACTAATAGTCCGGAATGCATTATGGCTTTTTTTATCCAACCTATTTCTGGAATTAAATTCAGCGGTCAATGACTCTCGATGTTTGGAAACAATTGTCTGCCAACATAGTGTTAACACTTTATTTGTAACAAAATGTGGTTAATTTTTTGTCATCAGTCAATTGTTTGCGGATCTCTAATTCACAAAGGCGACGTAAATCAATAACTTCTTTCGATGCATATATTATTAGGCCACCACGACTTTTTTGTATGTTTAAACTTTTGTTATTTGGCTACCCACATTTATTTATTTTTTATTAATTCATTGCCTTAAATTACATGTATATTTTACAGTTGACAAATTAAAAGTAATGTTTCAATGTAATTTTACACTAAGGTGTAGCAAGTAGTAGCAAGGTGTAGCAAGTAGTAGCAACAATAACTACCGACATTATTAAAATAAATCCAGAATTTAAAAGTTACATACAAGGATGCTTAAATAAACTGTAAAATTAAATTAAATAAACAATTTAGATACACAAATTGAAAATAAAATACCTATTAAATTAATACAACATTATAAGCAGTAAAATAACAGTTAATTTCTGACGGAAATAACAACACCATATAATTTACTTATTTATTTATTGGATCACCAACCTAAGATACAGCATTACAATTAATTATTTATATTCGGGTTGTTTACTTACTGTTCTTAAATTTATAGGTAATCAAAGCATGCAAAAAAAAATAACATTTTACAAAAAATAATAATGAAAGTACTACATTCCAAAACTTAACATAAACATTTTTAAATAATTTTACAAATCATTTAACCTTTCCAAGTTACCACTCAGCTACATACTTAAAACTATAACAAAATTACGTTTTTTATTCCAAAAACTCTTTTAAACTATATGGGCACATTTCGATTAGCAGTAGCTTTAATGCATTAAAGAACTTTGCATCATCCAAAGATTTAACCTCAAGGGGCAGTTTATTATAAACCTTAACAGCATTATGTTTCGCAGTTCGTTTGTAAGATATCGTTCTGGAGTTCGGTGCCTGTGCTGTAATTGACATGTTTGTTTTAATTTAGGTCTACTGCTTTTAAATTCAGGCTTATTTTATTATTTTGACGACCTCCTTAGCCGAGTGGCTTGCACGCCGGACTTTGAGCGGAGCTAACTCTGAGGTCCCGGGTTCGATTCGCGGTCGGGTCAATGTCGAAAACGAACTTTTCGATATTGTGTCAGGTCTGGGTTGTTGTGGTACCGTCGTTGTTTCTAATTTCCATGAAACGAGTGCTTTAGCTACTTACCTTGAGATTAGAACAATGTATGTGATGTTGTCATATATATATATTTGGAAAATTACATAGAAATAGTAATAATCTTTTTTTTTTAAATCTTATGTTTATCTTTTACTTATCCGGGTAACATTTCGAATAATTGCATTTGGAAATCTGAAAAATTAATAGCCTGAAGAATAAATAAACATTATGATGAAGTCGATATCCATATTTTCTTTTTGTACTGTGGCAGCTCTAACTATATTGCAGTGTGGCCATTGTAATTAAATTAATATTTCCTATTTTCGGTATAAGTGGCGGGACGTAAATATTAATAAAGTAGATCCGATCATAAGCATACAGTTTCATAGTATTGACAATTTTTAAAGCAATTTAGTTGTGTTATTTCGAATATTAATGTAAAACAATGGTGGATTATTAACCGTTAAGTTTTCGTGAGTGTGCATGACTGTTGGCAAATGAAACAAAACAGTGCAACGTCACTTTTCAAATTCTTTCAAGACGTCTGCCCGAGGACTTAGTAAAGCCCCACATGTTTACTGAGATACTAGAGGGGTTGGGGTTTCTATCATTTCTCACTTCTCATTTCTATTATCTATCATTCATCATCATCATACAGGAAACAAGACAGGAGAAAAACGTATAAATTAAGTTTTCGACTGAAGGACTAGTATCCATGGTCATGAAAAAAAATACAGTATTTTTGTTTTTTGCAAATTTAGTGCATTTATCAATAATATTAAGACAAAATAATACTAATAATACAGATGAAAAGTAACGTTCTCCTCATGTACACTCGACGTTTCTGATCGCTTTTTACATGAAAACACGCTGCAATTTGGCATTTTTTGCTCACGTCCCAACGCGTGCAGCGTGATTTGCAAATGATGCTGGAAGTTCCAGCCTGGAACACGCGGGAACTAGTACTAGTTTTATATAAACGATACGAACGACGATTAGGCAGAGGGGAACGCCTGTCAGTGGCGTCTCCGGTTGGTTGAATGCTTTAAGACCCATACAGCCGTTTGCTGTAAGCAACTCCAAACGATATTTAAAACAGGAACAAAACAAATAAAACGTGAACAACGATGTGAACGCACTCTGCAGCAGCCGCGCTCTGCGCCTGCGCGGGCGGCCTTGACATTGGCGGGCGGTCGCAGCGGTCGCGCCCCCGCCCCGCGCCGCCGCCGCGCCGCCCGGCCCTTCCACGCATTTACTATACGGACACCCATGGTGTTTCATTTGTTATCTTGCAATAGTAGAGTAATCCTTGTTCATTGAGGCTAAACAGGAACGTGTTATAATAATGGTATGGCATTCTACACAGAACATTTGACCAAATACCTACTCTTGGTGTTCGTGCCCGTCTAGTACCTATACCTACCTACCTACTGTTCATGCTACTGTTTCTGTTTTTTTCACTGACTGACTTGCCCCTAGTAAAAAGTTAAAACTACGTATAAGATTGATATACCTATCTATATGTAGGATTAGGAACCTATTCCTACCTGATGGCGAAGTCCATTTCATCGTAATGGAATAGGTACTTAACATATTAAACATTAGACTAGACACACACAAACCACAAAGTATCACTATCTGACTGATATATTGCCTGGCTAACGTATATCTCATAATAAATAACGAAGAAAGCACAAAGTATAACGCCTCATTTAAATTCAAATCGGTACATTAACCTCGGGTTATTAACTTTTATCGTGTAGTTTTGTACATGTAATTGTATAATTGTACTGAATAGCACACTTGCCTGTTAGAACCGTAAAAGCCGAACGTAACAGAGTAATTTTAATTTAAGGCAATAGCGGAAATCAGAAATACTGTCTGACCAAATATTGCAATAGGTACTTAGATAAAACTTTAATCACTTTCACAATCACTTGACGAATAACTAAAATAAACATTGTTCACATAATTTAAAAGACTGATATAGGCAACTATTATAATCATGTTGCATTGTCTAATGTTTGTTACAATATCGCAACGCTCGCAGGGAGGAATACCATCGCGTCTCCCATCGCGATTCGCGTCCCGTCCGTGAGATACCGCGCGCATAACAATGGGATGCATTCAGGAATAGGAGGGAATGACGAAAGCCGGGGTAAAGGTAAGGCAAAATACGCCTGGTGTATTGGCTAGCTACATAGCTAGTCCAATACACCAGTTTGCACGAGTATGCACTCGTACTCTATACCTCGATATACGAGTATAACTTTCTGCGTAAAATATAAGAAAATAAGGGACATAAGCAAATTCTTAACTTTTTGTTAACTTTTACTGCTCAAAGTGTAAGTATCATTGCAGCCACGTTCAGAGCAATGGAATTTGACAAAGAATACAAGAGCATTCTAAATATATACAGCCACCAATCAATGTGGCAGACTACACGTTATTCTGGCACCGTAAACCTTTGCAGTGGCCGTAAAGGCATTCGGTGTAGCCCCAATCAGATAAGTTTATCTTCGCTAGATCAAGGTTTGTGGTTAGATACAGTTATTACAATCTGTGACATAACGTAGGTAGTACCTTGCGAAATACAGCATTATTAATAAAAAAATAAAAATAGCATGGACATTTTTTCAATCTACTCTGCTCTGTGCGCGCCAAGGTTTAAGATGTGCTTATATTATTAATGAGTTTGAAAAGTTCTGTCGATATCATATATTACATTTCCTTCATGCTCTACCCTATTTTTTACCATTGGTGCGCATCGAGGAATAAAATTATAATATTTAAATTTATAAAATGTTTTTGTTTTCTTTATATAATTTTAACGCAAATTTTGCTGCGAAACAAATTACAAAAACACAAATGTTGAAAAAATTTCCACGAGCAGGATTTGAACCTGCACCCTTCTGACATACCGGGTAAAAAGTAAATAGTGTTGAATAATTTCGGCGGGCTGGTTAGAACCACGATAGCTCAATTGGAAGAGCACCTGACCCGGTATGTCAGAAGGGTGCATGTTTCAAATCCTGCTCGTGGAAATTTTTTCAACATTTGTGTTTTTGTAATTTTAAATTTATTTCGTTAGCGCAACTAAAAGGTGCGCTTCGAGGAACAGTTTAGTTGCGCTTCGACGAATACCTCTATCCAAGAGCTACAATGTCTTACATATATGAGAGTATACTTATTGTACCAAAACCAATAAGTTGCCCATACAACTGCAGTGAGTCAGCGTGGTGCGTGCTACCACTTGAGTCAACACGGATAGCGCACGAGAATGCTTAACTACTCGCAGATGTTGTACGTGGCAGTCCACATGGACCCTGATATGATAGCACTGTTGCGCTAGTTACATACGATATGGCGCAGTTGTAATTGTATTGTGATTGAAGTCAACAATTAACTTGTCCACATCTCTAAAAATAACCCAAAAAATTACGCCTTGTAGGTATTGGACTTTTATCTTGTGCGTCGAACTAAAAAGAAAAATGGTTTCATGTGCTTTTAATAGAAGTCCATCTAGGGCCGCAGCCTGCTCTATGGTTAACATGTAGCTATTATGATCTGTGATTATGATTCCAAATAAGCACGCCTGCCGCAGTGCACACAATGAACGGATGTCTGTCTCCGACGGCGCCTCTCTATTGTGTTGTGATGTCTAATTCCACATCCAAGTTGATATCGACTTAGTTTTTTAACTAGGTAAAATATGACCTATTCAATTTAAAGTTTGCTCTGTAATACATGTTTGTGCCCTACTCTTGTTTTAAATTTAATCTCGTATTTATTTGTGCTCATCAAATAATACCTTATTTTATCAACTTTCTCCGGGGAAATGTAAATGTGATTTTCAAAGTTTCTCACCTTAGTAGAACAGAATACATTGTATTTGTGGGAATTGTGTAAACTGCTAGACCTATTAGCATAGAACTATAGTAGCAATAGTAACGTTGAGATTTTTTGATTGAACTCATAACCTTGCGATTATCATTTAGTTTGTAATTTTTCCCGTTTCTGAATACATGTGATTACTTTTATTATACTTTGCTTACTTACTTTACATTTATAACGATTATCTTTAGCTATAATTATAGGATAGCGAACCTTAACCTTGCCCTTACGCCGCGCCGCCGCCGCGGATCGTGCTCAGTGGCATGCACTTGGAGAGGCAGTGGACTAGTATAGGCTGATAATATTATTCTGTGCTGATAATGATGATGAACCTTAAAACTAACCTTAGCTTTCGCTAACGATATTTAAGTAGGAGTCTATTGTATATAATGTTCCATGCAATGAAATTCGAAAGAAATTAGACTATCGCGATTAGACTTTAATTACGTACCTAACGACGGAAGAACTTCTTGGCTTTGGGGTGCAATCCAGCAAAAATGTACCAGCTTTTTATGTGATCGATCAATATAGCAGTGCCCGATTTTGGTACCTATAGATTTTACGCGTTGGTCCCGATTCTACCATTCTCGTTTCCCCCGAAAAAAAATAATTTTATAATTGCGTTTTATCAATCGATATGTTTGTGATAACTTTCAGGGGGAAATCAAGACTAACCCGATTTGACATTGCAATTTGCGATATAATGATGAAAATAAATATAATAAATCATATTTATTATATTTATTTTCATCATTATATCGCATCATGGATCATTCCCACGATGAAAGCCTCTCGAAACGTTAATAAGCGAGGAATGTAATGCTGGCCCTCCTCCGGCCGATAGCGCGTATCTGTCTGACACGCAATAATTTGATAAACTTGTAGCATGTCACTTAAGCTCCAACAGCCAATACTAGCAGATTATGTGGGTGCCCGTTGTTTGGCACATCAAATTTCATCACGCCGCAACCTTGCGAAGCAATGTTCCCCTAATTTTACTATGACTTGTGGTATAGGCAAAAAAAACACAAATTTTCTTTTAGGCGCATAGGTACCTATTTCCTTGGTTTATAACAGAAGATAGTGTTGATAAATGTCGGCGGGTAGGACAGTCACGATAAATTTTTACTTTTTATTTTAAAGTGCTTGATGCACAGAAGCTAAATTAAATATTTATAAAATTTATAAAATACAGAGAAAAAATTAAACGCCCACCCGACCCAGCCAGGAATCGAACCTGGGGCTTCCGCAATCCGGGCGGCTGCACTGACCGCTATGCTAACGGGAAGGCTGACGTAAGCGCTGAATTTTGTCACTGTTTATTATTTTTTTGAGTGCTAATAGCGGCACAGTGCGCCATCTATCCAACGGTTATTGCAACCGATGGCTATGCAAATTCATCTTTGCAAATGAAATACCAGGTTCGATTCCTGGCTGGTTGGGTGGGAGTTTAATTTTTTCACTGTATTTTAAAAATTTTATAATGATATAGGTATATGTATTCCATAATTAGGTAAAAATATTTGTACAAAAATGAGTAAAAAAATTTAAGTTAAACGGTTTAATTGAAAATTGTACTAAAAGCTAAGAAACAATTCAGTAAGTTCTAGGTACAGGTACAGGTAAAAAATAAAATCGTTAACTTAAAAATTTAATTTTTAATTTTATTTTCATAAAGAACTATTCTACTAATCAAGCCCTTTCATTTGATACCCATATTGAGGTACGAGGGCCACAGCGAAAAGATCGGGAATGGAATACTTTTGAATAAATTAGACTTAAAATATTTTTGGTATTTGAAATTTATTCTTTCGAACTTAATTCCATTTCTGAAAAAGAAAACAATATTAAAAAAGAGTGGTAGCCATTTCAAATTAAGAAGTCAGTGAGAAAATGGAGCTTAAACGGGAACATTTCCGTGCTATAATTTTTCACAACTTTTGCCGAGGTTTATCTCAAGAACAATGTCTTGCCGAGCTTGTTTCTATTTACGAACTTGAAGCACCTGACCCGGTATGTCAGAAGGGTGCAGGTTCAAATCCTGCTCGTGGAAATTTTTTCAACATTGTGTTTATGTAATTTGTTTCGCAACAAAATATGCGTAAAAATTATATAAACAAATTAAAAACATTTTATAATGTATTAAGTTAGTCATAATATGTTCTGTATTTAATTTAAGTTTATTTATGTATTGAAGACAACTGTACAACGAATGCTGTGTCTACCTATAATTGGCAAAAATATTTAAGATACTACCCTTGTAAAATTTATTTTAATTGTTTATGTGTATTGCTGTTGGAGTACCTTAAAATAAAATAATAAATAATGCGAGCTCCCACACCGCTCGGCAAACAATCGCGTTTTTAAATCAGGAAAACTTGATGGACCATCCTTCATACAGCCCTGACCTGAGCCCAATGATTACTTTACATTCCCAAGAACGATTTACTACGTGAGATTTACGAACGTAGAGATTTGCTACGTGGTCAACGGTTTCATGGTCCAGAAGAGGCAGTCGAAGCTTACAAATCGGCCGTTTGACTATGTCCACTTCAGACTGAAAATACTGTTACAATAATTGGTTTAATTAAACGAATGCAAAGGTGCATCGGTTGTCACGGAGAATACTTCAAAAAACAATGAAAATAAATGTTATTGTATTATCTTATTAGTTTTTTCTATTCCCGATAACTTCGGTGTGGCCTATGTAGTAGTGATAAAATATGTAACCCGCCATTATGTAGCTGCAGCCATCTTGGATTTACAATGATACCGAATGTATTGAATTATATTGTCATCAGAACTAATGGTGTGTACCAAGTTTCAATTACTAGATTTGACCCAAACAAATAAACAGGGCAAGCTAAAAAAAACCATTTAATAATAGCTTTTATTTATAAAAAAAAGTATTATTATCAGGTTTAAATTATTTTAAACTTTTTATTCTTTTTTTTAAATAACAAGTAATAAACTTTTTTTTTAATATTTTTCTTTTATTTCTTATAAATCTATTAAATTTTTGTTCTTATTATTAACAAGTATTAAGTTTGTTTAAATTTTTTTTCTTTTAATTTTATTTTTATATTTTAAGTCTTTTTGATTCATTCTACCACATGAATCCACGAACGCACGAACTTATTTTCCCGAAGATGGCGTCGCATATTCACGTCCACCAAACCACCACTACTCACCACCCATCAAGACGAATCAAATTCGACGCGGTTGTGTTTACTGAGTTCCTATGGCCACCTTCCAGCTCCATCATCAGACCCTGGTTACCATCTAGCAACAAAGTACTCGTCAAGACGGATCAAACGAGTCAAACTCGATGGGATTGAGTCGTTTAACTACCGAGTATCTATGGCCACCTTCCGGTTTCATCATCAAATCAGCTCCACTCTATGTCATAATAATTTTGCATTGTCATCCGATTTACACATGCATGCAAAATTTCAGCTCAATCGGTAACCGGGAAGTGGATCAAATTTAACTTGCAAGATTTGATTACAGATAAACGGACAAACAGGGACGGGACAGGTGAAACTAAATAAAAGCTTGTAAAAATATGTTACTATAATATATAATATGTAACTAGTGTAAAGTAAAGTGGCCAATCATGCAGTTGACTAAACTAATGGAACAGCGACCACCCACTGTGACCAAGAGTCGGTGATAAAAAGATGCAAAAGTAATATAATTACAGAAATTTATCGTTGGTACTTGACTGCTTGATGCAGCAAAAAAATAAATGTTACGAAAATTGTTTGGCCATTTAAGAATCTGCGAAACACATTTCGCAATTTCAACAGAGAACCACAATATGTATGTGTGTGTATCGCCGTCACAGCCTCACAGCCGACAACTACTAAAACAACAGCGAAACTACAAGTCATTGAAACAGCTGGTAGATAAATGAACAATCTCTACAGTGTGTGGCATCGCTGAAACAAAACCTAACTTTGAATTAAGAGTAGAAAATGGAGTCGAGCGTTCCGCTCGTCGGGTTAGCGCGCAATTATAACTTAAGCGCACTTAATTACAGAAACGCTACATATCTGTAGCTCGCAGTTTAATCAGTTTATTTTACGAAAGATAACATCGTTGGAAAGTCGCCGCCTCTGCCGGTGCGGTGGTGGCGTGGCGTGTCTATCATGGATTTGGGAAAGTAAAGAGCATGTTTCCGAATCGAACACATTCATCAATATTTCCGTTTATTTTAAATGTTGAGCCTTTCACCTAAGTATACGACTGATGAAATCTGCAAGGTACCTGTACGTCGTCGTCAAGTTCTATATAATACAAGTCATTATATGTATACATATAGATTAATTATGAAATCAGAACGTGTTCGGATTTGGATCATCACAGCTTTTGAAGAGAATTGTATAATTAAGTATTTCGATGGTAAACGATATCCAATTTCTAAAGTTTACGCACATTCGAGTACGAAAAATAATTGTTTAATTTTAATGGTGTTGTTACTGTTTGTCAAATAAAAATATGGTTCATATAGACAAATTGGCATACTTAACTCAAATGGTGAAAGTAAAGAAGTAGGGTCGCGTGTCGCTGATCAGTCCATGGCGATTCCGAAGGAGCCGTTGAAATATCAGATGTTTTACACCCAAGGGATTCATGGAACTTTACTAGACTGTAGGAATTGCAATTCTAGATAGGTATTATACAACAACGCTTCTGATTATAACTTCTAGTTGCAATGTCTCAACTACCCAATAACGCACGTTATTAAATGTTGTGAATGTTTATCTGATTGTAGTGTAGGAGTAACATACCTACTTAAGTCTAGGTATATTATATAGATATATCCGTTTCAAATGCCACCAGCATTCCTACTTACTTCACATAAAAGTTTTCTAGTTATCTATTATGCTCGTAGTTCTCATTGGTATTTCGTTTCTTGATCTTTACTTTAGTTAGTTCAGAGTAGTAAGGCGTTGAACATTTTTAGCTAGCTAGAAGGCCTGCGCGCCGCCCGTCGACTTTGTTAGGAGGATAGGAGGATACCGTATTGCCGTTCCCAGCAAGTCATCCCGAGAGATCTCGTAGCTTGTATTTCGGCAATACCATCCACATGTAAAATTATTAGTGTAATCATGATTAACACCAAATTGTTATTCAATGTTATATAATATTTTATCAACACTACATATTATCTGATATCGATTAGGTAGGCATTCATCTCAACGGGTTACTTAAATTCCAAATAAGACAACAAATGGGTCATCATACTATTACGTGCTCAAAATAAGATAGGATACGATAAGATAACATTAAAATAGTAATCAGATGAAGAGTGACGCGAGTTCCGTCCTTCCGTCGTCGTCCGAGCATCAAGCAAAGATACCTCTAATCTGATGGTGATGTCCCACCTCACTTTTTGTAAATGTCGTTACTTCTATTAAACTTGTGCAGTTTCTTGCGCACATTCTTCTCTACAGCTAAAAAATAGACTTTCCTGAATGGGTAAAATGTTTGGACGCTTCAAAAGCACTATTCTTAAGTTTATTTGAATTTAAAAAAATACTTTGACTTTGACCATAGTTATTCTGTCCTTTGACTTCAGGCAGTCGCCTTTTTAAGTATAATTCAATGTCGGTTTAAATTAGTATCTGAATCTTTATCAATAAAGTGAAATAAAAAAATTAAGGATCCTCTTTAAATTAAAAAACAGCCTCATAGCATTTTAAGAACAGTGGGAAACATTAAATCAATTATGAAAGAATCTACATATTCCAAAATGAGCGATATTTAGTATGAATAAGTTATAAAACGAAAGTAGGCAAGGCATTCAAATAACCAGAGTAGAGACGTTCGCTAATTAATAATTCATTAATAATCTCGGAGAGCGGGCAGACTGATTTAATCAAAATTGTCTAATTGCCACTTTCACGGCCGGGCCGGGCCGCCCCGGCGCCGTGCCGCGCCCCAGCCCCGGCAAGGTGCCGAATGTTCCATCTGCGTTAACATTAACACTTGGGCACACTTGGGTTATTATTACTGGGTCCGTTTCCCGTTTATGCATTCCCGGTCGGTTCAATGTCGAAAACGAACTTTTCTATATTGTGTCGGGTCTGGGTGGATGTGGTACCGTCGATGTTTCTGATTTCCATGAAACGAGTGTTTTAGCTACTTACCTTGGGATCAGAACAATGTATGTGATGTTATGTACCTATATAAGTATAACAGTCCTCCAACGCAATGATATTGTATCACAATATTACTACTTATATTAAACTTAAACTTACGATATAAAAATATTATCCATAACATTAATCGATAAATAAAACGACATTACTAGAACATCACTAAACCCTCTACAAAGTCTACATCTACCATAAAAGTAGTGCTTTTGCTTTTTACCACTAGAGGTCGGTATAGGGCATAGGCCACAGACCTAGGCAAATGTACTAGAATAATATATTGGAAATTATTACATAGGCTGATTATTGGGTAAATATACAAAATACTTACGAAAATAAACTGTACTAATCACGTTCAGCCGTTTTACCATATCGGGATTTGCAATATCGAGATAAAATACAATATAAGAGATTGATGATTGCCTCAGTCAGGCATTTTCAGCTTCACCGGGCTTTTTTGGGCGGCGAGGAACGTAAAGGGTCCCTCAAGCCGTGTGAAACGAATCACCTTCGGAGGTTTTCTAGAGGGAACGGCATCGCGCACTAGTGCGCGTCCCCGTGCCGTACTAGATTCTCCGAAGAGTTCGGATCGGATCGGGGAGCGGAGCAACCAGAGGGCAACTCTAAAAGCTTGGACCTCGGCTCGGGTTGACCGGGCCGTGGAGGAGAGAAGCGCCCAGGTAAGCACATGTCTGTACCTGGTGTAGAGCGCGTGTGAACCGGTTCTTCGTACCCTTGTTCTACGAGTACGGGTGTCTTGGGCCTAAACTAGTGTGCATGTTTAGTGAATTCTGTAAATGTGTAGTGTAATTTAGGGCGGGGTAGCGATTTGTTACCAGTCCACTTGGTAATAAGTTGTGGATAACAGTTTTGATCTCTATGTCCTGTCTATAGTAATTGGTTAAATGTCTTTGCCTATAGCACAGATTAAGTAATAGTGGCTATAGGTACTTCCGAAAGGCTTAAAAAGTCGACTTGGAGTGCCTAACCAACCAATAATACAAAATATACTAAGTACATAGGTACCTACTATACCTACCTTGAAAGAAGAAAATTTTGATTAGATTCCAATAAGAATTTATCTAAAATTTTAAATAGGTATATGTAGGTACCTAATTAGTAGGTTATAGGGTACCCTAACAATTATAATGTTCTATAATCTAGCTAGAGCAGGGGTTCCCTGTCTGGTCTACGACCCATCAAATACTTTTACAAACTCGGGTTCCACATCTAGGAAATTTAACCGTTACCAATATGAATAAAGGACTTTTCAAATAACAAAGTTTTCAAATAAAAACACTCCAACTGCCCGGCCGCGGCCGTTGGCTTGGTCGGTTGGTGTGTCGTTCTACTCTACAGGCAGGGCCCACTCAATATTCGCTCGCGACCCATAGTTAGGGAAACCCTGAGCTAGAGAGTAAGTACTATGGTTGCCACCTACTTTTTGTACAAAAAAAGTAGGTGTTGGTTATCAAAAGGTAGAAAAAAAGTAAATTGTCTCAAAATAAAGTATCTACGATTATTTTTTTCACTTAAAAACATACTTCCCATTTGCTTTTAGCAACTTTTAACAAAAAATTATCACTGCTACATAGCTGCACAGCAACTTTTTTGTATGTTATATTTAAAAAGAATCCAAGAAAAATAAAATATGTGAAATAAAGTATTTTCGCGTCTTTTATTGTCTCATAAAGTATAGAGTACAATTACCCGAAATAACATACTATACTTTATAATAAAGTACAGGTGGCAACCCAAGTAAGTACCTACTTAACAGATAAAAAACCTACTCATAACAGTGCCTTTGTAACCTTGATGTTGCCATAGAATGGGAACAATACACTTATCAATTATCATGGTATGTGCTAAAAAATTTAAGTTTTTTACATAATCGACCAGGCTACCGATTGATTTTGCACAGAATCACACACAACAGGAGGGTAGGTAGATTCACTTTTGAAATTAATAAATGGCTTGAGTTATTTAAATAGTTACATGTTTAAATCATATCATTTAAACTGAAGCATAAATCAGTAAACCGCGGAAGGAACAGCCAGCACACGGGCAGTGACCGAGACACTTCGCATTAATCAAACTTAGAAAAAAAAAACAAATTTCCATTTCCTCCCATGCACGGAGTACTTACAGCGATGCATACAATAATGTTTATAAATAATTCATTCTAGGACAACAAACCCGGCTAGCGTCTAGCCTGTTCAAGATCAAATGAAACAACAAATACATAGCATTGCGGGCACAAGGGAGCGAGGGTAAGCCGGCCGCGAGCTCCAGCCAACCTACTCATAGCTACCCGCTCCATGTCGGGACAATCGATTCGTAGGAGTCGCTCCCCTGCCGGCCGGCGCGCCCGGCAACAATTCCCGTAACACAACTTAGTCTAGCATCGTAAAAACTCACCTTTTCACACTTCAGCAAGCTCACACCACTAAAGAAAGGCAGTCAAGTAGATCGCGAGACCAAGGCACTGGCGCACTATGAGAAAAGATCTATCTCGCGATTGTAACCGTTATCAGCACAATCATCAATTAACTTGACACTTATCAATTATTATATTTTCCAATTTGTCCTTATTGCAGTGTTTACCGGCTTATTTGAACCGGTGTGCTATTATTATGAGAATTAAAACAGCGGCAACGCTACCCCCACGACAGTTCGCGGCAGACTGACAGTTGTGAAGATGGCGCGCTGCGTGCTCTCCGCGATGGCGAGTGAAGTGAGTTGCGCGCGCCCCGTTACAATTGCGCCCAATAGGAATAAAGAGAGTGCTTGCCCAAAGCCAATAGTGGAGAAAAAAAGACATTCTTTTTACGCTTCCCTGTGGGAGGAAGTTCAAAATCTTTTTCTTCTTTCTGAACATTGATTTAGTTCTGAAGATTATACTAATTTCATTAAATAGTTAAACCGCATCTGTGATCTAGTGGTAAGACTAAAAACCGACCTCACACCAAGAGATCAGTAGGATCGTCAGAATAAAATCAAACTAAATGTGTAAAATAAACTTGAGATAATCTGTAAAAGTTGTTTAATTTAAGAACAAGACGTTCAATTCCCAGCGAAGCTGATTACAATATATTTTGCTGGGGTTGATTAATTTAGCCAGATGGATTCAGTATAAGCTCTAACAGCGTATTCTAATACCGACTAGTTGACTAGGTATATTGTTGTGCTCTGTCAGCTTTAAATGTAAGATAGCCAGGTTGAAGTCCGCATCCATCTTCGGTCTCATCGCCGCCGCCGGCGCGGCGCCACTCCAAAGGCCAAGTTCAAACGATAATTCTAATTTATTTAAAGGAAATAATTTATTTGTATTACAAATTAATATTTGGTCAGCAAAATTATTATTTGGTCAGCAGAATTATACAATCGGTCAGTATAAGAAATCCTTACTGTCAATTAGGTTAAGTTAATTTTTTTCCCGAGCGAAGCGCAGCGTAGCGAGGGCCAGTCACTGGAGGGGGGAGCGGCATAAGACTGCTGTTCAGAATGATATAAGTTGCAGATTGATTTAGAAACATTTGCTGATCATAAGTTGCAGCCCAACTAGCATTTTTTTGCTTACAAAAATTAGAATACTTTGCTAACCGTTTATCTTATCTTATCTTATCTTAGTGGGGCCTGCCGAGGTTTCCCTCTCGCAGTAACACCTCGACCCATCGGGATCTTTTGTGCAACCCCATCCTTTCACTCTTCCTCCTCCGCAAAGATAGAGGCCATGAGTTTGGCAACGTCTTTAAGAGCGAAGAGCCTGAAGTCCTCCGGTTTCGGATAGGCCGATCCCAGGAGTCCCATTCTTTTCCTAGCCAGAGAGTCGCAGTCACACAGTAGGTGCTGCATCGACTCCGTTTTCTCTCCACACGCCCTACACAAACTATTTGTTGAAAGGTGCATTCTATGAAGCATTTGTTTTGTGGCATAGTGCCCTGTCAAGGCACCGATGGTTAGTCGGGCCTGCCGTCTACCGCCTCCGCATATGAACTTACTCCGTCCTAAGGCGTTTTCGCCAAGGAAGGATTTGGAGTGTTTCATACCCGGCTGCTCCTTCCATTCGATGCCGTGCCTGTTTTCGATGTAATCTTTAAAGGCCTTGTTAATGGTACTTGGTGCAAGTGCCACGAACGGCTCAGGACCAATGAGCTGGGTCTCCGAGCCTTCCCTGGCAAGCGCATCCGCCATCTCGTTACCGTGGATTCCCATATGGCCTGGGACCCAGATCAATCGCACCTTGTTATGTCTACCTAGCTTGTTTAGAGCTTTTGTGGTTTCTAGAACAAGGCCAGAATCGATTCTGGGCGATATGAGTGACTTGAGCGCAGCCTGGCTGTCACTCAGGATGAATATATTTCGCTTTTCCATAGCTAACTCTATATTCTGCTTTGCGCATAGGAGAATTGCGAAAGTTTCTGCTTGGTAAACAGTAGCAAATTTTCCCATGCTTTGACTATGCTTGAAGTCATTATTATAGACGCCTGCCCCTGTGCCCGACTTCATTTTTGATCCGTCAGTATACCAGATTAGGCTGTCTTTCTCCGGAGACGGTGGCCCTCGTTTCCATTCGTCCCTGGTTGGAACATAAACTTTGAATTTCTTTTCGAACATGAATATGGGGGATATTTTATCGCACCCCATTTCCATGACCCTGTCAGGAATATCACTTGGATCCCATTTTGTGTGTCTGGTCAGAGGTTTAGATTCGTCCCATAGTCCGGCCACCTTTAGTCTATGTAACGCTTTCTTTGCCTCTGTCTCTATCACAATGTGCAGGGGTGAAAGGTCTGTGAGGACTTCCAGCGCTGCCGTTGGAGTGGTTCGAAAGGCACCAGTGATTGCCAGACAAGCTGTTCTCTGAAGTTTGCTAAGAGCATTCTTACAGATCTTCAGCCTGGTTCTGGGCCACCAGACGATGCTGCCATATGTGAGGATCGGTCTCACCATCGTCATGTAGATCCACCTAATGATCTTGGGGTTGAGTCCCCACATCTTGCCATATGTAGACCGACACATGCCAAAGACTCTGTAAGCCTTGGCTACGGTTGTGTCCACATGCTGTTTCCAAGTAAGTTCCTTATCCAGCGTTAAACCTAGATATTTCACTTCTTTGGACCAAGAAAGCCGGGTGCCATAGAGTGTTAGGTTACCCAGTCCCGTAGTGTTTCTCATTCTTGTAAAGGGGATGGCTGTTGTTTTCCCCGGGTTTACAAAGAGGTAGATGGTCATTACACCATTCCTCTAGCAGACCCAGGGCACGTTGCATTAACCCCGATACCGTAGAGGGAAATTTCCCACTGACTGAGATGACCAGATCATCCGCATAACCAACCGTATAGAATGGTCCTTTGTTCAACCTTACTACAATTGAATCAACCACAAGGCTCCACAGAAATGGCGAGAGAACCCCTCCTTGCGGGCATCCTCTGGTTGTTCGTGCAATAAGATTGTCTCCTAGCAGTTCAGAGTTGATAATTCTACCCTTTAACATGCATTCAATCCAATTACAGATCGGTTGTGGCACACCATGGTTCTTGGCTGCAACCTTGATGGATTCAAAGGTAGTGCGATCAAATGCACCTTCGATATCTACGAATGTGCAGACGCAAATCTCTTTGTTTTCCAGCGCAAATTCCGCTCGACTCACCACATGATGAAGAGCAGTTTCTGTTGACTTCCCTGCCTGATATGCACATTGAAGTCCATGGAGTGGGAATCTTTTCAGTGGACCCGCTCTGATATATTTGTCTACCATTTTCTCCAGGGTCTTCAGGAGAAAAGATTGTAGACTTATAGGCCTAAAGGCTTTGGGTTCTTCGTAATCTGGTTTTCCCGTTTTGGGTATGAAGATTACCTTAACACGCCTCCATGTTCTGGGAATGTGTCCAAAAGCTATGCATGCTTTATACAGCCTGCAGAGATGGGGTCCCAGGATGGAGGCGCCCTGCTGTAGTAGAATGGGATAAATGTTGTCAGGTCCTGGCGCTTTGAACGGTTGGAAACTCCCCAAAGCCCATTTAACCTTACATTCATCTACTACCCTTTTCGCTATTATCCAGTCATATTTGGAGCTTCTTCTCTGCTGCTCCTTCCAGCTGACTGGATCATGATCGTCTTGGATGACTTCTGATCCAGGGAAATGAGTGTCGAACATAACCTTCAATGTCTCACTCCCTGTCTCTGTACGTACTCCATCTTCCTTCCTTAACGTGGTTAATGGAATCGCCTTTGTTGTAGAGATAGCCTTGGTTAGTCTCATTGCTTCCGGAACAGATTGAATCTGGTCACAATGTTTCCTCCAGGCAGATCTCTTTGCCTTACGTACCGCACTACTATACCGCGTTAAGGCCTCCTTGTAGTCGCTAAAGTCGTTCCTTGCTTTCGCTTCATTGAACGCCTGTCGTGTAGCTCTTCTAATTCGAGCCAGTTCCGGGTTCCACCATGGTACCCTCTTTGCCACTGATTTCGTCTCTGGACAGTTATTTTGCCAGGCCGTCATCAGTGCTTCTGTAATTCTGTCAGCTTCAAACTCTATGTCTAAGGCTGAGTTTAGTTTACAGCTAGGACCATCCAGCTCCATTCGGAGGTCCTTTTTGAAGCCCTCCCAGTTAGTGTTCCTAGGGTTCTTCCTACGCACAGTTTCTATGGTTTCACCTAGTCTGTACCTTAAGGTGAGTATAGACTAGAGCATTTACTTGTAACTGAACAACGAGCCGCCCTATGATATGTTCTAGTGTATCACCCTCACGAACCAGACGTCGAGCACGCTCGCCGTTTTGTTACAACCTAATTGTACAAACCAACGAAATGTTTATTTCGTTGGTTTGTACAATTGGTTGTTCGTCGAGCGCGGGCAAATGTTTATTTGCCACCATCTTCTATTTCTATTTTTGTTTTTCTTTTAATATAGTTCTACAAGATAAACGCAGCACACGCAACTTGTAGGTCCGACATTTCAAGAAAGAGTGAACGCAAGGTACAACGAAATGTTACGGGTAAATGCACACTCGCGGTGAGCATTACGCCGAACAGAGCGCCGAGCATTCGCAGGAACGTTACATTACATGGTTATGCTTTGGATGAAACTGAGTTTACCTGTATTGTACCATTCGTAAGAACGTTACATTACATAGAAATGCTCGAGAAAATGCTCTAGTGTATATCCACCTTAAAGCATATGTAGTTATGATCGGAAAGGTGCTAACCGTTTAAATAACACTCTTTATTTAAATCTTTAATAAAATAAAATAATTAAGTAATTAAATTTATTTATTTTAGCCTATTTAGTCTAGTTTATTAAACCAACACACTACACGGTATTTTATTATAGTTTGTTTACTTTATGTTTATGTTTTTGAAAAACCTTTTCTCATCTGCTACCTTGGTGGCCATTTGGCCAAGTGTCAAGAGCGCTCAGCCCGCATCGGGTTATTGTAAACTCGCCGTAACTAAGAGTTAATTCATCACCGAGAAAAAACGCTGAAAAAACATGTGTAAATTCGCCACCGGTAGCTTTTTAAAAATAAATTTGTTTTTAATTATACTATAAAACTACTCCTATAAGAAGCAGCCTCAAAGGAAGTGAACATGGCAAAGTCTCGACACTGTGACCAAAAATGAGATCGATTTCGTCATGACGGATAACAAGCACATATTCAAAGATGTCTCAGTGATCAACAGGTTCAATATCGGATCTGATCACCGACTCCTCCGAGGCTCTCTGAATATCAACTTGAAGCTTGAAAGAAACCGTCTGATGAAGTCCACGCTCCGTCCTAACCCAATCCAAATCATGGCGGGCACCGAAAAATTTTCGTAAACGGAAACGTTATCGAGTTAATACGGATAGTAAACAAAACTCACACTAGGCACCATGATGTGACGGTGGGCTGAGGCGGGAGTGCACTTCACGCCAAGTCCACAACAACTGAGGAACTGGCTATGTATCTCTAACTGTTGGAACACGGTTGGAAAACAACAATGTTATTAAAAAAACGAGCGAGTCATACAGTAGTCGCTTAAGATGTGTAGGTAAAATTTGACAGCTCACCTTAGTAATAAGCAATTTTAACATTAGGTATATTCTGAAAAAAATGAGTCAGGCATTACATCATTTTATAACTATAAAATAAATGCAGTAAATACTCATTAGAAGACATTTGACATATCATGATGACCTTTGATAGTCAAATGACACAATAAAATAGGTATATTTTTTATACTAATCCTTATGTCCTTGTTCTTGGTAACATTGCTTAAAAACGCAAAAATATAATTTATTTCATACGAATCCTTCCGTGTATTGTCTACCTACGTGATATTGGCGGAATTGTGTTCGTCTATAGACACGAAACATGCCGTAAATAAAAGAAGAAGAAGAAGACACAATATGTTATGTAAGTAATAATAACAATATGTCATGTTCATATATCGATTTTTAATTTACAAAATGGCGTGCGCTTGCGCGCTTCCCCAACTTACTGTCACACTGGTAACTGGTAACACTGGTAACAGTGTGACAGGAAGTAGGTTTAAACCTTCTTCCGTCACATTTCACAAAATCACTTCCACAAATTTTATACCTTTATGGAAAGCGAGCGGAAAGATGTAAAGGGCAACTAACAGTTCGCCGGCAGATATCAGTTAGTCGCATGAATCAGATCACACACTCACAGTTCCCTTTATGGTTTAGGACTGACGGCTTATGCGCAGGCCGAGTGTGGCGCGGGCCTACGTCGACAGGCATCGGCCAGACAGTCCGTGATTTCAAGACCAAATCAAAACCAAAACTGACGACTACCACGTCTTAGTGTATGGCCTCAAAGCCGGTGTTTGATCATTGCCGGCAGACAATAATCGTATTAGTGTGTGGAGTGCAATGGAGGCCATGAACGGCAGGCTGCTTGTTCGATCAAGGACTGCAGGCGAACTGTTAGTATGTGCGGCCCTTTACACATCAAAAACTTATCGTAGTGTTTGTTGCTTTTAATGTAACTGCTGCTAGTGGTGTAACAGAGAACAAATTATACAAGCTGACGTCACTCGTGAATCTAATAAATCATCTACACCGTCATGATTTAACTACTTAGTTAAAAAATAATGACTGCTGGTTAACTATAACCACAGAATAACCCTATAACTTAAAGTTAGAACTTTGATGATGGCTGCTACCATGCTTCAAAGAGCGAACACGCATCCTAGATGCAAACAATAATTACTTATGTGAATGTGAATCCGCGGACAGGCAGCCACTCCCACCGATCAATGTAGATATGAGAAACGCACAGCTGTTGCAGCTGTTATCTGATTTGCTAAGCGGTATTTATTAATCAATTAAAATAACAATATGGTGTGTTGCATGACCAGCTCGCCTCAGGGCCTCGCGGGGTATGGGGTGAAAGTGATCTTCACCATACCTACATTATTTTGTAGAGGTTTTATTTCCCTTTGCTCTTTCTTCTTCTTATATATTTATATATATGTTGGAGGAAGTGATCGAGATAGGATTAGTTGCAAAGCATAAACTTGCTAGTAGCGTACATTTTCACGTTTTTGATTTGATTGTTTAAATGGTATGAGTAAAAATTGTAATAATAATAATTAATTTACTTTCGATTAGTTTGTTTAGTATTTGTTTAGTTTAAAATGTCGATTAGCCTTAAAAGTAGTTATTTTGTACTGCGTTTAATAAATCGTCCAATCAGAACAAGGCGCGTGGCCTGGAGCGTGGTCGTGACAAGCGGGGTGGGGCTCGAATGTGATATAATAGCGATACTTGGCCGCGGAGGGTCATTATTTTGTTAATTTTTGAGGAGCAAGGAACTCATGCTCGTTGTCACGAACTCGCTAGTTAAAATTAAGTTACCTTTTTTTTACTTGCCAACCGTGTAATACTTTTATTATAAAAAAATATATAGTGTCAGTTAAAATTCGTTCTACTTTATTTTGTGCCTGCATTCACCCATAATGGAGCCCACCCAACCCGTGAACACTAATGAAGATGTCAATGTTTCCCCGACATCAGAAGTGGGATCGGTGCGGGCGCAGAACGTTATTGGTGAATCAAATGGGTCGATCGACGGTTGGCGCGCTTTATTCGAAGCGCAACAAAATAACATGCAGCTGCTTGTGGAAGTGCTACGCAACCCGCCGGCCGCCGTAACCAAGGACGTGTCGCTGCCTGAATTTCATCCGGAGGACGCAGACACGGATGCCCGTGCCTGGCTAGCCACCGCTGACATCTGCCTTACGGAAAGTGAAAGTCAGGGGAGTAAACTTATTCTCATTCTAAGTAAAGCTATGAAAGGTTCTGCTGCTTCATGGTTTTCTCAAATTGCTTTTCCTAATATGAAGTGGGTAGAATTTAAAGAACTTTTCTTTTCTCGTTTCGATACATCGGATACAAATGCCGGTACCGTTTTAAAAACTCTTAATGGTAGACCACGTGAAGGTGAATGCCTTGCTACATATGCAAGTAGACTATTTTCTTCGTTTATGTCCCTATGGAACCATTTAAGCAAAGAGGAAATCATTATTTCAATAATTCTGGGCCATGTGGGACAAATTGAACCGCGTTTACAACGCACTATTTTTTCTGAAGAAATAACTACCCGCAATAAAATGCAACGTGAATTAATGGCATTTTCATACCATAAACGGAGTATTCACGAAACTCATATGAAAAATAATATCGCTGTACCCGACGCTAAGAGACCTAGATTAAGTCTTGCTACTTTGAAATGTTATGCTTGCGGAAAATTTGGTCATAGGTCTTATGAATGTTTCAGCCGCACGCACGACAAGCCGCAACTGACTCCTATGATCGATCGACCCAACACGGCCGCTCCAAGACCACCTGTCGTCTGCTATAAGTGTGGTGTCGAGGGCCATATTGCATCACGCTGCTTCAAGGCTGCTACTACTTCTGAAAATAACATTCTTCAGTCTTCCACCGCCAGCGTAGTGAGACGAGTGGATGTATGCGGTGCAAAGCCTGTCGCCGGTGTTATAACTCAATCGGGTGAGCAGTATTCATTTTGTTTTGATTCCGGTGCTGATTGTTCTTTAATTAGGGAAAGTATCGCTCCCAAATTATCTGGCAAGCTTCAACGTTCTCTGGTTACCCTGATAGGAGTAGGCAATTGTGGTGTATCTTGCGAGTTACAAATTTTGTCTGCAATCACCCTTTGTGGTTATGATGTAAATATTTTATTTCACGTTATACCTGATAATTATTTGAGTAATGATATTCTTATAGGACGTGATTTACTGGCATTAGGTTTTTCAGTAGAAATGTCGTGTAATAAACTTATTATTAAGCGGTCAATTATTAATATTTGCGAAATTGGTAGTTTTGTTTCAAATTTGGATAAGTTAGACACTGATATTTCTGATGATTTAAAGCCACAATTAGTAAAGCTACTTTATGAGTTTTTAAATTTCTTTGTTGAGGGTACGCCTACTAGTAGAGTTAAAACGGGAGAGTTAGAAATCAAGCTAGTAGACCCATGCAAAACCGTACAACGGCGCCCTTATCACTTAAGCGCCGATGAACGTGAAATTGTACGTAACAAATGTAGTGAGTTGTTATCTGCGGGCGTAATTAGACCTAGTAAATCTCCCTTTTCCAGCCCAATATTATTAATAAAGAAACGTGATGGGTCAGATCGTATGTGCGTAGATTACAGAGAGTTGAACTCTAATACTGTACCCGATCGCTACCCTCTACCTTTAATAAGTGACCAAGTGCAAAGGTTGGCGGGTGCCAATATTTACACTTGTTTAGACATGGCTAGTGGATTTTATCAAATACCTATTAATGTAGAGTCAAATTCAATTGAAAAAACCGCATTCATTACTCCGGATGCACACTATGAATTTACAGCCATGCCGTTTGGATTACGAAACGCACCGTCCGTTTACCAGAGGGCGATAAATACGGCTCTGGGAGAGTTAGCTCATTCGTATGCAATCAATTATATGGACGACCTAATTATACCTGCGGTCAATGTAGAGCAAGGTTTAGAAAGGCTAAGTAAAGTTTTAAAAATTTTAAGTGACGCCGGGTTTTCATTTAACTTAAAAAAATGTGCGTTTCTTAAAAGGAAAGTCCAATTCTTAGGTTACGAAATATCAGAAGGCGAAATAAGACCTAATCCACGTAAAATTATAGCACTGACTAATTCAACGCCCCCACAGACCGTTACTCAACTAAGACAATTTTTAGGTCTAGCTTCATATTTCAGAAAATTTGTCTATAATTTTTCTATAAAAATGGCTCCTCTATACAGGTTACTGGCTAACAATAATTCAAAACTTACTTGGGGTCCTGAGCACGAAACTATAAGGAAAGACATAATTTCAATTCTTACTTGTTCGCCTGTGTTGATGCTTTATGATCCAAAACTTCCTGTAGAATTGCACACAGACGCTAGCAGTGACGGATATGGTGCAATATTGTTTCAAAAGCTTGATGGACAATTACATCCTGTAGAATACTATAGTAAGCGAACGACTGCCGCAGAGTCTCGATATCACTCTTATGAGTTAGAAACTCTAGCGGTGGTAAATTCAGTCAAGCACTTTCGTCATTATTTGTACGGTAGAGTTTTTACTGTGGTCACCGACTGCAATTCTTTAAAGGCATCAAGGACTAAAGTTGATTTGACTCCTAGAGTGCATCGGTGGTGGGCGTTTCTCCAAGCCTTTGATTTCGAAATACAATATAGAGAGGGTAATAAAATGGCACATGTTGATTTCTTCTCAAGAAATCATCTACCTGTTCAGAAAACGGGGGACTCGCATAAAAACAAAACATGCTTAGAACATAAAGTAGTAGTAAAACGCGTTAATATCGCTGAGCTATCTCTTAATTGGTTACAAGTTGAACAGCGGCGTGATTCTGAATGCAATGAAATTATTAATAAGATAGAAAATGATGATCTCGATCTAGAGAACTGTCGGGTTTATGAGTTAAGATCTAATATTCTCTATAGAAAAGTTCAAAGATATAATCGTAATGTTTGGTTACCTATTGTCCCGAGAGCATTTCGTTGGTCAGTAATTAACCACATACATGAATCTATTTTCCATTTGGGGTGGGACAAAACTCTTGAAAAGGCATTTCAACATTATTGGTTCCCTAACATGTCTAAATATGTAAGAAAATTCGTAGATAATTGTATTACATGTAAGGTTGCTAAAACGACTGGTGGTAAACAACAAATAGAGTTGCATCCTATTCCAAAAATTAGTATCCCATGGCACACCATTCATATAGACGCCACGGGAAAGCTTAGCGGTAAAAGCGACCTAAAAGAGTACGTATTTGTACTTATTGATGCGTTTACTAAGTATGTGATGTTGCGACATTCCGTTCGGATAAATACTGAAAGTGCGATCAATGCTCTTAAAGCATCTATCTCCCTCTTTGGTCCCCCTGTTCGAATAATAGCAGATCAAGGCAGGTGTTTTGCAAATAAAGAATTTAAAGACTTTTGCGTCAGCCACAATATTAACTTACATTTAATAGCAACTGGCTCTTGTCGAGCTAACGGTCAAGTAGAGCGTATAATGAGCACTCTAAAGAATATGTTAACTGTAGTTGAAACTACCTCAAATAAATCTTGGCAGGACGCTTTAGATGACGTCCAGTTGTCTATAAATAGCACAATACACAGAGTGACGAAAGCTAGCCCGCTAGAGTTACTAATAGGAAGAGTAGCTAGACCAATAAACTTAATGACTGTTGATGACCACGAAACTGAAATTAATGTTGAAGAGGTGAGAGAACAAGCTGAAAAATTAATGAATGAAAATGCCAGATTAGATAAAATACGTTTTGATAAAAATAAAGCTAAAGTTACTGTTTTTGATGTGGGAGACTTTGTTTTGATAGAAAACCATGAGCGGAATCAAACCAAGTTGGATACAAAATATAAGGGCCCGTATAAAGTCATAGAAGTTCTACACGGTGACAGGTACCGTCTTAAAAGTCTTAATTCTAACCGTACGTACAAATACTCGCGAGACCGCTTACGTCCATTCCCTCAAAACTATATTCCTACTGAGCTGGATCCGTGTTTGTCAGACGATAACGAGGGTGAGGCTTTGTTCAATAATCTTTTATTTTTTAAATTAGTAAAATTACTATGACTTTGCTCATGCACTTTCTATATTGTATGTAGTAAGAAGAACAAGGATACTGGTCGAACAGCGAGGAGGCTGGTCGCACAGCGAGGAGGCTGGTTGAATAGCGTGGAGGCTGTTGAATAGCGTGGAGGCTGTTGAATAGCGTGGAGGCTGTTGAATAGCGTGGAGGCTGTTGAATAGCGTGGAGGCTGTTGAACAGCGCGGAGGCTGTTGAAATATGTTATAGCGGCGTGAAGGCTACTAATTGATATTAAAGATTTATATACTATTGGTTCCCTACCCCTTTGTCAAACAAGAATTTCGAAAATGTCAGGAGTGGCCAAGCAATTTTATCCATTTTTTTTTGTTTTTTTTTTACAGATAGCAGTAACATGCCTTCGACATCACACGAGGGCGTGTGAAGTGTCAGGACGGCCGTGTTGGAGGAAGTGATCGAGATAGGATTAGTTGCAAAGCATAAACTTGCTAGTAGCGTACATTTTCACGTTTTTGATTTGATTGTTTAAATGGTATGAGTAAAAATTGTAATAATAATAATTAATTTACTTTCGATTAGTTTGTTTAGTATTTGTTTAGTTTAAAATGTCGATTAGCCTTAAAAGTAGTTATTTTGTACTGCGTTTAATAAATCGTCCAATCAGAACAAGGCGCGTGGCCTGGAGCGTGGTCGTGACAAGCGGGGTGGGGCTCGAATGTGATATAATAGCGATACTTGGCCGCGGAGGGTCATTATTTTGTTAATTTTTGAGGAGCAAGGAACTCATGCTCGTTGTCACGAACTCGCTAGTTAAAATTAAGTTACCTTTTTTTTACTTGCCAACCGTGTAATACTTTTATTATAAAAAAATATATAGTGTCAGTTAAAATTCGTTCTACTTTATTTTGTGCCTGCATTCACCCATAATGGAGCCCACCCAACCCGTGAACACTAATGAAGATGTCAATGTTTCCCCGACATATATATTTAAAAAACCAACGACATTAATGTGCTCTCTTAGCAAGACTGCAAGACAAGACGTCCGTCTTTCATTCCTTGCTTTCCTCAGCGCTCACTGCTCTCGAAACCCACAACTTATAATTAATTAACGTTTATTATATTCCTAAAGCAGGCAGCGGGTGCGGGTGCGCCAGTCCGAAGAGCGTGAACGCACCAGCGCCGGATTTTGACAGTACGCGGCTTAATTGTTATTTTTTATTAGGTACTCTTGATTTAAATTTTTAATTGAAGGCTTGCTTTCACTTTGCACGTTAGGTATGTGTTGGAGTGTGGACGCAAGGATAGTAAAGTTTGCTATTGATAAAAAAGCAAAATGCTTATATATAATAAATAAATAAATCTGTAATTTTACTGTGGATTGTTAATCGACAAAAAAATAAATAACATGAAATAATTAAATTCAATTATCTTAATTAATGGCTTCGCGTTTAGCATTTCGCCAATTTCAAATATTTTTATTCAAAACTCAAAATTCAAAATCATTTAAATATTCAGTATAGGCTACAAGTAGCTCTTGTGAATGTCACTATGCCTTCGTTTCGTAAGTCTACTCTGAGAGATCTTGTACTGAGAAGAACCGGCAAGAAACTCAGCAAGTGTCCAGCTCTTTTCTCCCTTACAGCATCAGAAATATTGATAAATACCCTATTATAGCAGGACACTTTCCATTACAAATAAACACCAATCTCCTTAAAAAGATTTCTTATGGAAGGTCGTGATCCTAGTTTATAGATTGTTCTTATTGCTCGTTTCTGTAAAATGAATATAGTTTCAATAGGGGAGGCCTATGTCCAGCAGTGGACTAAGATAGGCCGATGATGATGATGATGATGATGATGAATATAGTTTCAATATCAGCCGCTGTTCCCCACAGTAGGACGTCATACGACATGACACTATGAAATAAACTGTTCTAGCAGTTTCAACGTCTGTTAACTGCTTAATTTTTCTAATGGCATAAGCAGCAGAGCTGAGTTTACCGGCCAATTTCGATATACGAGGGTTCCATTGAAGTTTTGAGTCAAGGGTTATGCCAAAAAAGACTGTAGAATCTACCAAATCTAATTGATCACCGTTTATTCTAATATCGGTTGGTTCATTTCTGATATTTGGTAATATAAATTTAATACATTTAGTTTTCTTAGCGTTAAGTTGTAAATTATTACTAGTAAATCAATGGAATACCTCTGAAAGAGCTTTATTTACATTTTCATTATTAGTCCTACACCTAGTTACATTAAAAATGAGTGAAGTATCATCTACAAATAATACAATTTCACAGAAGTTCTCTACAAAGATGGCAAGTCATTAATATAAATCAAGAATAGAAAAGGGCCAAGAACCAACCCTTGTGGAACTCCCATTTTTACATGAGAACCAGATTTATTATTTATTTATTAAAAAACTCCAAGAGTGTTTTGAGACTTGTCCCAGGCATCAAATATATGTTTTATTAGAGCAAAACCTGCATCAGTAGTAGAACGACCCTTAGTAAAGCCATATTGCTTACTATGTAAAAGGTTGTTTGTGTTAAAACATGACATCAACTGTTCGAGTATAATTTTTTCATAAATTTTACTTAGCGCTGGTAATATTGAAATGGGCCGATAGTTACTGGGGTCTTCTTTGTTTCCTGTTTTGAATCAAGGTATATAACTATACTAAACTAGGAAATATTCCTTTATCGACATAGTATTAATATATATTAATTAATAGTTATTAAAAATTTTAGCAAGATACGGTGTAATATAATGAATAATATTCTTAATTACTTTAATAAATAAACCCCACAAATCACTCGTGTTTTTCATTTTGAGTTGTTACTCTCAGTGTCTTCTACCGGAATTACTACGGAGTGTTCTGAAGAACTTTTTGATCTAAGTAATCCCGCCCTCTCCGTTCCTCTCCCGGACTACACGTGCTGGTCTTAGGAACCATCATGATGGTGGTTGTAACTGTACAGGCAATCAGTACTCGTAGCAAAAAATTTGACAAGTCATCCTCTGTAAGACCATTCGGCTCTGGAATTCTTTGCCGGCGCATGTGTTTCCCAGCTCCTATAGTCCCAGGTCTTTTATGCGGGGCGTGAAACGGCATTTATGCAGGCCTTCATGTATGGCTGCGGTTGTTACCGTCTCATTAATTTGGACTGCATCGGCTGCTTACCATCAGGCAGGATGTGGTCATTACAACGAGTCTATATAAAAAAAGAAAAAAAAAGAAAAGTAATTTGAATGTTTTAATAATATTCATCGAATCAATGTATTTAAATTGAAAGGAAAGATTACATTTTGGTGCATATTTTTGGAGTAAAGTTTGTGCAGCTTCTGGTGATGGATCTAAATTTGACGTTGTTATTACAGCTGGGATATTTACAAAAAAATTATCAAAAATATTAGCAATTTGTGAATCTGAATTGACTAAGGTGTCGTTTACTCTTAAAGTGAAAGTATTATCCCGTGGTTTAAATTTACCTGTTTCACGGTTTATAATGTCCCAAACGTGGCTTTAATTTTGTTAGACATTTTTTTTTAATGTAATTAGATTTTGCTACTATGCACACTTTCTTAAACATTTTCGAATATTTCTTTACATACCTACTCCGTAAAATTAACATTTTGGTTATATTGTTTTAAACTATATAAATCATACAATTTATTTCTACTTTTATATACCAGTCGTGGGTCGTGGTATTATTAATTGTAGTAAGGGTAAAATTGTACGGTTGATAGAAATTAAAATGGAGTCTCACAACACATGTTATTACGGGAAGAACTCGGGTGAAAGTCCCATTAAATAATAAGAATCTGATACTGACAATAAAAAAATGTTAAACGCTTGTTTCTTCTTAGAAGAAGTAAATGACATCTATTCTTAAGAAAAATTAGATTGCGGAACGCAATTGATGAAATTTTGTCAAGATTATAGTCTTCTTTTGTATACTGCTAGCTATCTGTCTAGCTATCTAGCTTACTGGGCACTCTGTCTGATGGGGATGTGAAAAATGGTATACCTTTGTACTGAAGGGAATACTATTAGGGTTGAAAATGAAACCGCTAGTAGCTTCTTTGTTCTAAATAGGTAACAACTTTATTGTTTTTTTTTTGCCCTGGGGAAAATCTGCACGCAGATTCCGTAGATTGCCTTGTCCTTTTTCTAAAAAAGGATTGGGGTTCGCCTTTAGTCTTTTAGTAATATATATTAGAACTAACATAACATTCGTCTTTAACAGGATGATTCACGGAGTAGATAAATGTTCTGTGGGATGACTTGTGGCAATTTTTTTATTTATAGTTAGTAGTAGTTCTAAGTAGTTTTGTTTTTATAAGTTTAATTTTAATTAACTAGTTTAGATGATTTTCATTTGCGTTTCAAGTTTGTTTTTTACTGTAAAATCCACTGTACAAAATAGAGATATTATAGGTATCATAACATAACCTATAAGATACCTTATAGGTTATGTTATGATACCTATAATATTCGTATTTATTTAGTTTACCTTAGGTAATACCCGTTATAAAATTATGTTTAGTTAAATAAACTTTTGATCAGTTAAGTATAGTCACTTGTCTACTGGTGTCCTGAAATAAGGCTTGTATACCTACTTTACTGACATCCAGATCCTGCACGTAATGCACGTTACATCCGTGCACTCATACGATTGGGTTTGATCTGGTAGCAGTTACTCCTCTCGTTTAAAATTTGAAGTTTAAGAATATAAAAAAACCTTCTAAATGTATAATTACAGTTAAAAGCGCGGAACATCAAATTTATGAAGATAAGCATCGTTAAATCCTAGCCAGCGCGGAATTCGGAAAGCAGACATGTTTGCGGTGCGTGCGCGCCGCGCAGATGCAACCGCATTATCATAATTGATGAAAGCAGTTGCCGATCCGTGCCAGCGCTGTTTCGTGGAGTATACCGATGACTTTCAGACAAACAACTCATTTTTAATTTAAGTGGCGAATGGAGAGTTAAAAACTTGCTGACCAAACGAAAAACGTTCAATGAAAAAGCAGCAGTCTATTGATACACGCTTACAAGGACTCACGAGGCGACGTTAGTTGCGCCATCGTTTGCGTTAACGTGATCGAGTAGCAAATTAAACTCGCACTGGGCACCCTGAAACAGGAATGTTACGAGTTCTAATCCGTAGTCTAAGTACGTACCTAAAAGAAGTCAAAAGAAAGTAGCCAGCGCGCAGCATTTCTTCGTATGGCCAGAGTCCTGATTCCTGACTCTTTAATATGATTTATCAATTTTATCATTCATTCATTACATACGAGTACTTGCTGCTAATGAGTTGGTTGAGTACAATCTTTCTTTCTTTTAGTTGATGGCTTCGTGCGATTAGCACATTTAGCCAGTGTCAAAGTATTTTTTCTTACAAGTAATACATAAATATACAATATTTCCAGTCAGTATGATGATGAATGATGTTGATGAATGATAATAAAAATGAGAAGTGAGAAATTATATACCCCCCAACCCCTCGAGTATCTCAGTAAAGATGTGGGGCTTTACTAATTCCTCGGCGGACTTCTTGAGAGAATTTGAAAAGTAAAGTTGCACTGTTTTGTTTCGTTTGCCATCACTCATGCACACTTACGAACACTTAACGGTTAATAATCCACCATTATTTCACATTAATATTCGACATAACACAAATTTTTGAAAATAAAACAAAACCACAGACATGACTCTTCATTGAGTACAATCATACCCTTATAATACCATTTTTTTACCTTTAACGATTTCAGACTTTCTAAAAAAAAAGTTTTTATACCCATGATAACAAACATTTTATTCTAGGGTTGTTAATTTATTAAATAAAAGGGATGGGTATTGATAGGTAATATGGAGAAAGGGTGCGTCTTTGTGGGTTTTATGTTGTAAGACACGACTTCGGGTGTCGAACGTCGAGCGTCGAGTGTCGAGCATCGAGTGCCAAGTGTCGAGGGTTGGGAAGTGTTTGTGGGGTCGTAGTCCGAGTCGGGTCAGATTCGGAGTCGGAGGCTGAGTCGGGGTCCGGGTCACCAAAAAAGGGCAAGCGGGCTGGAGGATGGCCGCGCGATTTGTTGTGTGTATTTGTTGTGGGGAGTGCGGAGACTTGTCTCTGCGGGACCGCATAGTAGGGCGCTTGCTGACGCAAGTGGCGTGTGAGGAAGGGCTTGGGCATGAGTATCTGACCATACCTCCCCAAAAGCCCAAGGGTCGGAGGGACCAGTGTGTGTTTGTCATGTGTTGTCATGTGTTGTCATGTTTTGTTTGGTATGTGTCTTTTCGTCTCTTTCTTTTCTTTCTTTTTTAGCATACCGGCAGTGAGCGGAGGAGGGGGCCAGCGGCGGTCGCCTGGCCCCCCAAGGGAAGCGCTTTGCTCTTGAGGGAGCACGAGAGGAGATGTTCCGCCTATGGTTTGGGGGTCTGGGCGGGGGGTCTCGGCTACGCAAATGCGTAGTCTAGAGGCCTTGCGCCCGCCCCGTCTTCCGGGCATGGGCGGAGCGGCGCCATGGGTCGCTCACGTACCATCTGGTGCGGATACTGTCCGGACATGGTTCGTTCGGACGCTGTTTGCACCGGATCGGGAGAGGGCCGACCCCGCGGTGCCACCGTTGCGGGGCGGCGGGGGACGCAGCTCAGCGCGCGCTAATGGTGTGCTCTGCGTTCGATGTCCGGGGCTCCGCATTGGTCGCTGTGATTGGCACGGACCTCTCCCTTCCGACCGTGGTCCATGTTCGGTGGCGAGGGGTCCTGGGAGGCGGTCAGCTCTATCTGCGTCGACGTCGTGGCGCTGAGGGAGGGGGCGGAGCGGGCCGGGGGGCATGGCCCCCTGGCGGATCCGTGCCGCCGCAGACGCCTCCTGTGGGGAACCAGCGCGGTCCGACCCCTAGGGAGGGCTTTGACCGTGCATTGCACTGGTCCCCACTGAGGGCCGACGCCCCGTATGTCTCGGCGCGTCGGCGACCCGTCTCACCGAATGACGGGTCAGGTGTGTCCGCCCATCGTTTTCGAGGGCGGTCACCCGCCCCAATCAGCGACGGGAGAGGGGCTCGCCCATCTACAGGGCGAACAGACACCGACGGGGTTGTGGAAGTGTCCGAAAAGGTTATCATGACCTCGTCAGGCTCCACCATGCCGGCGTTCGATGCGTCCTCCTCCTCAGATGAGGACGACGCGATGATCGCCGGTATGCTGGTTCCAAGGTGACGAGAGGACATCGGAGTGGTTTTTACCGAGTCGGCCTAGACTCGCTTTCTCTAGGGCTTCGGTCCTGGAACAGAGTCTTAGCCATCTTCGTACAGCCAGCGGGACCCCTCTTTGCCCGCTGATGCGTCTGTTAGCAGATTATCCACTCCGTAACAAAAAAAAAGGTAGTATGGAGAAGTGCTCTTTTATTTCTTTAAATACTATATTCCATGTTTCGGTGTGACTGTGTGTTTTGAAATAGCAACGATCGCCTACGGTTCTGTCAGCGACGCGTCACCCGCCGGATCATCGTCGCAGGCGCAGCACAAGCAGGAGTGGCACAGCAGCGCAGCGCGGAAAATACCGCGGCCAATCACGCGTTACTGATTTATAGCTGTTTAAATTGAGATTAACGCTTTTTTGTGTAAGTGTCGCAAGAGTAGTAGCATTGCTGAGTATAAGTTACGAGAATTTTTAGATTCGTAAATAAGTTGGACGTTGCCGTTGGGCGTTTCACTAGAATGTGAATATGCGTGTTAAATGTTAATTCAATTTTGGATATTTTCTAGAAGTTCGTTAGGGAAGGTACCTTTCCTTACTTTCTAATTAATTAAAACATTTTTAATTATTATTTATTTAATTGCACTTGTAACAGTACCTACCTATCACTTTCACATAATACATAAGGGTTAAAACAAATGTGATACCTAACATTACCACCATGGTAAGAAGAATTAATGAGCAGATAAAGCTTATAAAACAAGGTCTAAAACAGACAAAATAAACTTTACTTTTTAAATTGACACGTTAGGCGTGATCACTGTGTAGATGATATCAATGCGAACATAGCAAACCCTGCTCGAATATACATAAACCACTAACAAACGACTAGGCGTCCGAGCGTTGGTATCTCTGGTGCTTTATCAATTTGCATGAACTGATATTGGAAACCGAACGCTGTTTTTTATCGTGTTCAATTAATTAATGTCGATCGTTAATTAATTCATTAGGAATGCATACGGTTTGTTTTGTTTATAAATGAAGGCGCAATAAATTGGATCACATGTCATGACGATCAATACAACACGCTAAATAATCTTAAGAAATATCTATTTTATATTTGTTGTGAATATGTATTGTTAGTAGTTTTTTTTTAATTTAATTTAATGAAGCTGTTATTAATACATCAGTCTGTTACTAAAAACAAATGTATTTTTTTAAAATAACTAGTGTTGTTTTAAATATTCTTCAAGAAATTTGAGAGCAGGCGCTGAGCGGAACGGGATCCTAATTAAATTATCTGGAGCGTAACTGCTAGAGCGCACATTTATGTTTCGCGTTTTTCAACTAACAATTAAGAATGGCGGTCGTAATTTTGACTCACAACGATCATCTATCGTTAAAATGCACGTTAAAATAATATAACGAAAAAAAAGTTAAAAGTAAATAGTCTATACTGGCCCATTGCTGGGCAAAGGTATATTGTTTATATTATATATATAAATATATATTCAGCATTTGGCAAGCGTGGTAATTAAGCCATAAGATGAAGGTTATTAACAAATTACAGTTTTAAAGTGTTGGAACATTTTTCACGGGTCAGGCGCACTACCAACTATGCTATCTTGGCTCTGTCCAATAGAGCATCATATGTTTTCTAAAGTTTACGCGAACACTACACATTGAAATGAAAAATAATGTAAAATAAACGCGAGTAGATCCGTAAAAGTAGTTTCATTTCAACAATTAATGCTCTAAGGTTCAACCCGTGCAAGTTTATTAACACTATCAACTCTAACTATATAAGCCAAAGTAGCCTAGTCGAGAACTACGTCATCAACGTACGTATGTCGGACGGTGCGGGTTCACATCCCACACGGAGAAAATTTAACGACACTTTCCCGAAAAAAACTATACCTACATTTTTTTTCCAAAACTAATAAATACAACGTAAAAGTAATTTACATATAAATAACAATTTTGGAATTGTCTGAGCTTAAAGATTTTTAATTAAAGTATGTTAGGCTGTAATAGCTAGATCCCTTCCCTTCTTCTTCCTACATGATAAAAAAATAGAATAAATTGTTTTTTTAAAATTTTGTTTATTATTTTACGGCTCCGGATAAAATCCATCAAGCCTATTCGTTCGTTTTATCTTCTTAGGTACGGTAATACGGGGAAAATAGGAACGGCGGGGTAAATAGGAACAAAAATCTGCTTTTCTGAACGGTTATGTTAGTGTCACTACTATTTAAGAGAGATCAATAGGTAATACATAAATAAAGAATATTGATGATGATGAATGATAATGGAAATAGGAAGTGAGAAATAATATACCTCCCCAACCCTTCGAGTATCTCAGTAAAGATGTGGGGCTTAATTAATTCCTCGGGCGGACTTTTTAAGAGAATTTGAACAGTTAAGTTGCACTGTTTTGTTACATTTGCCAACACTCATGCGCACTTACGAAGTGATCATATATCATTCATCATCATCACACTGGAAGGAAATATTGTATATATGCATTACTTGTAAGAAAAATTACTTTGACACTGGCTAAATGTGCTAATCGCAAGAAGCCATAAACTAAAGGAAAAAAAAAGGTGAAGGAAGGTTTAGGTTAGGTTAAATTTATTTTCAATAATTTTGAAAGATATTTCTATGAATCTTACTTAATTATTGAATTGATTACTACAAGTATTGCAGTAGCACATAGAACACACCATGATGGCTTTTAATCCCTCGAAGCTTAGTTTATTACACAGAGTTCTTAAAACTGTGTATAGTACCAGTATGGCTAGAAGACCTATGGCCTATAAAAGTTCGATTTCATTAGAAACTCTTTATCCTAATAGCTCATTGAAACTTAACACTCCTTCATTCGTAAGTAACTGGTTTGATAATTTTTAAATATACTTAGTTTAATTTTATGCTAAAAAAGACGAATTTGTAGGTAGATTTATCTAGAGGCGTTTAGTAAAAGAACTCCAGAGAAATTTTTAATTCAAATGATTGGTGATATACAATATTTATGTAAACAGTTATGTTAAATGTATCATGTTATTTAATAACTATAACCCATACTCCAAATTATACTTAGTTTGAATATATACATTTTGCTTGCAATATCTTTACAGATACCAGATACTAAAGAAAAGTTTTCTGGCTTTATTCCCATTCAAAGTCTAGAGATAACATACAGTGCAAGCTCTGGACCGGGCGGCCAGAATGTTAACAAGGTAACCATTTTCAAATAATAAATTATATGTACCTTGTGGCTTCAAGATCTAGCTGAGTGGTTCAATAAAAAACATAGAACTCTTTCAAGGCTCAAGTAGCCCTAATGATGAACATACTATATGTATATTCATAAGATTGTTTGATAATTAATGACTTTACTTATATCAACTATAGTTGCACTTATTTGCAGGTTCACACAAAAGTAGACTTGAGGTTCAAGTTGAGTGATGCAGACTGGATACACCCTGACATCAGACAAAAAATGATTGAATTGGTAACTCCATTTTATATAAAGTTAAAATAATTTTATGTTTGGACAATTTAACTAAAACATTTAATTACAAAAACAAATGCTGAAAAAATTTTTCACAAGCAGGATTTGAACCTGTTAATGACGGTAGTTGTTGACATTGAATGGACGCCTTAAGCTATCAAAGTAAAAATTTAAATAGTGTTGAATAATTTTGGCGGGCTGGTTAGAACCACGATTGCTCAACTGGGATAGCACCTGACCCGGTATGTCAGAAGGGTTGCAGGGTCAAATCCTGCTCGCTCATTAAATAATTCAAAATATATGTTGTTATAAAAAAAACAATATTATCAGTCTCATTGTTTATTTTATGTATTTTACATATCAAATTGTAAGTAAGAATACTAGTAATTGGAACTAAAAGTATTTTATTTCCTATATCCTATGCAGTATAGTAGTAAAATATCAAAAGAAGGATACCTCATAATTCGCTCGGACATGACCCGGTCACAGCAGTTAAATCTAGCAGATTGTATGCAGAAGCTCCGCAACCTGATTCGAGCTGCTGATGTGGCTGAGCGACCTCCCGCACCAGAGACTGAAGAAAAGATCAGACAAAGGTGAGCTTTGTTAAACACCTTTGAAAATTGGCAACTTTGTATACCCTAACTAACTAATTGCTTCAGAATATAGAAATAAAATGTGAACAAACTGAAAAGTGGCATTGAAGTTTTTGGTTTGGGTGTCGGGGGAAAAGTCAAAGTAAATTTTGTTTTATTCAAATATCCTTTAAAAAGTGCTTTTGAATCGTCTAAACATTATTTACCTACTACCCATTCAAGATGTAAATTTTTTTGCTGTGGAGAAGAATAGGCACCAGAAGCCCCACAGCTTTAGTAGAAGTAACGGCATTTACAAAATTATACTAAGTTTAAAATGACTTAAAAATATTTTAAATTTGAAATCAAGTTTTACATTAGAAGTACTATTTTTAAAATCCATAATAAAATTGACATATTTATATTTAATCCACATAACAATTAGAATGTGCCACAGCAATGACCAGCAAAGTGCTTGAACGAAATTAAAGTTTAAGGGCATTTCGCATTATCTAAATTTTCTCAAACATGCTTGGAAATGATTAGTCATTATTTTGACAACTTTCTTCGAAATAAATAAAAAATACTGTACTTGTCAAAACATGCAAGCAGCGGCCAGCAATGTTTCTATGAAAATCCATATCTGAGGTGTTATTTAATAATAGAACAAACTTTTTAGTCCGCAACATGGCTAACAAAAGGGTACACTAATCAATATATTGTATTAAAACTTTGAACCGGCTGCAAATAGAAAGCTGTTTTTCTTAGTAAAAAAGAGAAACAAAAAAATTAATGGGCGTTAAAATGTTCATCTACTCTATCAACTGGTGGCTATTACTTAGTTTATAATATCTGCACATTAGTTTGAGAAAAGTACAAGCCTTGGCTGCAGGTAGTCATTAATGGACTTACGTCTTTGCGCTTTTTTAAATTATGTGTAATAATTTTAGTCTATTTAACGTTATGCATATTTACGTAATTCAGATTAAAGATTTTTTAGAAATTAATAATTAAGTGTTTTCAATATAGGCATTTTTAATTATGGTTTCTAATATAGACTTTTAAATTTGTCTACTTGCAGCAATTAATGTCTAGGTTTTCTTATTTATTTTTTCAGGCATCTAAAAGCTGCTCGTCTGCGTGTTGCTGAGAAGCGAGATGCGTCAGTCAAGAGGGCCATGAGACAGGCTCCAACTACGATAGACTTATGATTTTTCTATTAAATTGGGCATACACTTTTGGGCTGGTACTTGAACATCTATTGTAAGCTATAAGAGCTAATGCAGATGATTTACTTTTCTGTGGCATGAGGTGCGTTATCTTGTATTAGAACATGCGCATTGCTCATGCACAGAAGCAATCCAGATACTACATCTCTATTGCATGCAATGAATCTAAGGAGACAGTTAGGTTCCTCGTTTGCATTCCCTCTTGTTGTGGTATTTGAAAGTTCTTAAAGATCCAGCCCCTTTTACTTTAGCTGTTTTAATAGTTAGCTAAATAAATATATAAATTATTATGTAATTGCTTGGATTTTCATTAATTTCTTATTATTTGCCGCTTGTGCTTGTACTGTCTGATTTGATTGAAAACTGCTGCTGAACATTATATTATCCTGAGTTTTTATTTATAACATTATATTGGAATGTGGTATTCGCACGGATAGATGCTCTGACTGAATGTGAGTATTCATGGTCCAGTCCCTGTAGCCATGTTAGACTACTGTGACGTGACCCCATTTCTAACATAGGAGCATAAGCTTTCTAGTAGGACTATTATGAATGGGTTAATTAAACCTTTTTAATAATAAAAAAAGAACTAAGTAAGTGTATAGCACAAATGATTAAAGACATTTTTAGATTTTTTTACTCTACCCTTCATTAATTCATAATAATCAAATTCTACAAATAAATTGAGATTAAATTTTGTGTCGTGTAGGTCAACGTTATTAATGTTCGTTTATTTGCATATCTTTGAATGTTATTTTCATGCGCCTACATTAATCTCGTAGCAAAGTTTTGTTTGAGCGCATTATTGTTATTTGGAAAAATATTTTCATTATTGTTTTAACACAGAATGGGGTTTAGCTTCACCTTTCACCATTCATCTAGATCTAATTATTAAAACCGTTAAAGTTTTAAATATGTCAACAACATACTAAGTACAGTCAACAACAAATTAAAAACCTTAACGACACTTAAATTTTTGTCACTTCATAGTGACAAAACTATCATTAGTAGTGGGAAATAAGGTTTAGGCTATCGACTGTATTTAATATATTGCGGGCATGTGTGCCCAATTTAATAACTAACGTAAATAAGTACTTAGTAGGATAGTTTTTAAGACCCCAGTACTTAGGAAGCGCTCGACTGTCATCTCCTGATGGATTTGTATGGACGGTTGAGGAAGATCTAGCTCTTGATGCCACGTAATCGTTTATTTATAAACTTAATTACGTGGACGTTTTTTGCCTGAGATGATGATGATGATGTATTTAAAATTGTTACCTAACAATTGTTTACTTAGATAGACCCTACAAATTAAATTTGCTAAATGTAATGCTTTATGTCGGTGATGTCCCTGAAAAATGTAGCCCGTTTGTCGAAGTTATAAAAAGTCAGATGTGGGCGGGCAGTTGTTCTTGTCTTTTGATTTTACCTTTAGAGCGTTAATACGTAGCGCCTTACTTATAGGTAGGTATAGTATTAAAACACGAATATTTCAATTTTTTATGTAGGTATAGTTGCAAGATAAAATTTTAACAATATATAAGATAAAAGTAATTAAGAATGTAGCATTGTTAATGCAAAATGAAAAATAATAAAAGTAGGTACCTACAGTGTTTAAGGTTGCCGTTGTCGTGTGGTAAATATGGTATAAATAAAATAATACAAGTCTTAATTTTTGTTTTAATCTGTTTCTTTGTTGTTTCAGAACCATAGATAAGTATTAATTTTTAAAAAGAATTAGAATTTGGTGTACATTTACCTACATAGAAAATACAATACTACGAAAGTATAGTGTAAAGTTCTTGGCAGCTGTGAACTACTGTGAAGTAAGGCGCTATTCCCGACGCAGTAACAAAACGTAAGTGTCGATCTATCCGCGAGGGGACGTAGTTGCACAGGCACGCAGCTAGCTTCACAGCCGTCAAGAATTTTGGTTCGCACTATACCCAACCTTCGTACTACTAATAAAAGTAGTATACCTAAGCGACAGAAGAAACCTAAGGGCGCCTTAAAATTAGCCGCAAAGTGCCGCGCGGCGCTGATTTGTAAATCCATATAAATAAAAACCGGACAAGTTACATTTTATAAGTTGGTCAACTGTTACTCGTAAACTGCCTACTTAGCTGTGATAGTTTTCCTTTTAACTTCGTCATATATGTGTACAACTACCGTAAATTTTTTCACGTATCCAAAAACAACCATTTGGCTGGCAGAGAGGGGGGGGGGGGGATGGGGGGGGACACTTGACTCTAACAAAGTTTTGCACATTTAAGCTTAATAGTTCACAAACGGATGCCTCAATCAAAAAACTGTTTTCACAAACTCGCAATATTTTTGAAATGGCTACACAACGACACCTCACACATGGGGTTAAAAAATTACATCTCCACTCCACGTGTAGGGGAGGTAACCTAAAAAAATATATTTTTCAAAATTATACTTCACCACTTTGTCGGCGTGATTAATATGTACATGCCAAATTACAGCTTTCTAGTACTAAGAGTCTATGAGCTAGACTGGAGACAGACAGACAGACAGACGGACATGGCGAAACTATAAGGGTTCCTTGTTGACTACGGAACCCTAAAAAGGCGCATCAGTTTATCGATCGACTAGTGACGGTGCGCACGTATTTTATATACACATGATAACTTCGGTTACTCTTATCAACAAATCAAGGTTGTTTTACTTCCCCGAATCAAACAAGCCGAAGCCCAACCTATTCACTAACACAACATTCACAATTACCTGATATGTCGTCTATTTATGAGAATTTGTCTACGGAAAGTAATGACACTTAAAGTAGTCTCTTCAGCACAAATAGTATTTTTAAAGGTTGTATTTTGTTTTGCAATATAATTTTCTAAACGGGGAAGTAATTCGTAGAATTGTTTTCTTGACAATCTCTAAAATCTTTTGTCAGTATAGCCTTTTACTTTGTAAAATTCAGTTCGTTCACTTATACAAAATAACGGCAACGTTTTCTTAGGTTTCCTTTTTTTCTTTATCCAAAATACTTTTTCCTTTTCATAGTAACACTAAGAACAGTGTTTTTTATATAATCTAGAAACTAAATGTAGGTACAACACTACGATTCTCGAATCTAGCAACAGCAGCGCGACACTTTGCGGCTAATTTGAAGGCGCCCTAAGCTTGCAATAGTTATTCCGTATTTTGTCTCTTTATTCTTATTTAAAATAAAGTTTATGTAAGTACAAAAAGGGAACAAAACACGGAATATCTAATTTAAGCTGTTTATTAGTAAGGTCGCTACCACAGTCGACACGCTATATATCTCACCTCAGAGCAAAAGCTATTACCATGCTATACATCACTATACTTAGCTCTAAAAATGTATGCGATCAAAGCCATTAAAATGCAGTGTCAAAATTCAGCGATTACGTCAGCCTTCCCGGAAGACCCAGGTTCGATTCCTGGCTGGGTCGGGTGGGCGTTTAATGTTTTCACTGTATTTTATAAATTTTATAAATATTTAGTTTAGCTTCAGTGCAGCAAGCACTTAAAAAATAAAAAGTTAAAATTTAGGTACTATAGAGCGTTGTGTTATCTTTGTGGTATTTCATCTGCAAAGATGAATCTGGATAGCCATCGGTTGCAATAACCGTTGGATATAGATGGCGCACTGAGCCGCTATTAGCTCTCAAAAAAATATTAAAAAACAGTGACAAAATTCAGTGCTTACGTCAGCCTTCCCGGTAGCATAGCGGTCAGTGCAGCCTCCCCCGGATTGCAGAAGACCCAGGTTCGATTTCTGGCTGGGTCGGGTGAGCGTTTAATGTTTTCACTGTATTTTATAAATTTTGTTAAATATTTAATTTAGCTTCAGTGCAGCAAGCACTTAAAAAATAAAAAAGTTAAAATTCACTATACTGGATGTATTCAAAGTAAAAAACTGATTTTACTGATGCAAAGGGCATTTAAAAAAGTTTTATTCGTGCGCAGATATTTTCAAAAAAGGCACCGAAAGCTCAGAACAAAATAACTAGCTTAGTATAGTTCCGAGACAGAAAGCGCCAAAAATTGCTGCCGCGGTTACTATGGTTACGTACATTTGTCAACAGCTGTCAACAAATAAACTACCAAATCATGCCCGTACGTGAGTGAGTTGTATTGTATTAGAATATACTATTCTATGCTCACATTTATAATTTGAGGTCCTGTGTTTATTTATTTTTGTGAAATTTGGCAGCAAAATACATACACTAACTGAAAATTTATCTACGAAAGAACTTAAAACCAACATGTCATACAGAGATTTGAGAAGTGAGTTTTTAATGTTATTATTATTAAGACAACCAACAAGTGGATTCATCGCTGGTAGTCAGAAATCACAAATACATGTATGAAACAAGAACATAATATAATATTAAGTATAATATTATTAATATTATTGTTATGAGTAGACGTTAAGTAAGCTCGCTTTAATAAAAGGCTGCCTTCGCTTGCAATTGTCAATTTAATATTATATATACTTTTTTTTAGATCTTAACAAATTTTAATGAGCATAAGTTAAGTCCAGCAAGCGAACTTTAGCAGTCTTACCATACTTAAAAGTATATAAGTAATTGTCCTTTCTTAACGGCATGATAAAAAAAAATCAAACAATTTAGATTTCAGCGAGGCGATGCGCGCACTGGGCTTCCCCAAGCAGATCTCGCTGGAGAGCTTCCGCACGCCTAACTGGGAGCTGGTGGAGGAGTGCCTGCGCTGGCTGGCGGCGCGCGTGGAGCCCGGCGCCGCGCTGCCCGGCGGCCGGCGCTCCGCCGACCAGCGCGTCGCCATGCTCACGCACGCCGTCGCGCTCTTTGTAAGCGACCAACAAACCCACTCTGCTGTTTGCTAGCCCTTCTTCAATTTCAATTTCATTTATTCATAAAAAATTTTCAACGTTTTTGAATTATACATCAAAGTTACTAAAATATATACCTATACTAATACCTATCAAAGCCATAACAAAAGTAATTTCAGGCAATTAAATTATATTACGTAAGTATTAAATAAATTATTCAAATAGCCACCAAAAAAAATGTATAATAATTTATAACATGTCACAAAGTAATGGTAGATAAATTAATTTTATTTACATTTTACTTTAATTAAATTACACTAATTATTTACTAAGTATAGAAGCTTGAGGCATTGAGCTTTGCCAAGAACTATTGCAAGTATTCAATCTTTCTTTCATCTTTTATTACATTCTAAATGCGAGTGACAGGGTGCAGAGCGTAGAAATTTTCATACACAACTATTTTCTTAGCATTCTCGCGCCAACCTGAAGTTGAATGGCAAGAAGCTGTACGGCGCGGACGGGTGGGCGGTGCGGGAAATGCTGAAGGTGGCCGCGCTGCTGCGAACGGCGCTGGAGGCCCCGGCCCTTGACGACCAGCAGGGGGAGAGCGCCCTCAACTATGACGTCACGGGCCGGGTGAGTCAGCTGCATGCAGTGCTATAGTGGAAGACAGCACTGATTCCATCGATTATCAGAGAGGGGATAAAGGGCACACATCAAACCAGTCATTACTAGAATGGTGACTAGATGTTAGATTTCCGAAGTTTAATTATTTCAGTAATATGCCCATCAATATGTAGCTATGACTTGATTCGTTCAGCAGTGGGACAGCATATAGCTATACTAGCTGACCGGCGGACTTCGTACCGCTTTGACAGTTTCCATGACAACACTACAAACAAATCATTTTGTATCGGAAAAATTTCAAAAATCTAAAAAAAATTTAGGGGTGGACCACCCTTAACATTTAGGGGGATGAAAAATAGATGTTGTCCGATTCTCCACCCTAGGCGATATGCACGCTAAGATTCACGAAAATCGGTCGAGCCGTTTCAGAGGAGTTCAATAACGTACACCGTGACACGAGAATTTTATATATTAGACTAGCTGCCCCCGGCGGACTTCGTACCGCTTTGACAGTTTCCATGACAACACTACAAACAAATCATTTTGTATTGGAAAAATTTCAAAAATCAAAAAAAATTTAGGGGTGGACCACCCTTAACATTTAGGGGGATGAAAAATAGATGTTGGCCGATTCTCATAGATACCGGATAAGCACAAAAAATTTCATCAAAATCGGTCAAGCCGTTTCGGAGGAGTATTATGGCAACGAAAACTGTGACACGAGAATTTTATATATTAGATTTACTTATTCGTTACATTACAGCGTTCTTATACTAAGTAAGAAGAGATTGTTACGGTAATGCAGTGCAGTATAACTTTTCCTCAAACGTATTACCGTTCTTGCACCATTCCAGTTGGGAGAAATTAAGATAGCAAGAGCGCTAGCAACGGATATAACGGCTCAAGGTGCGTTCTTGTACGAGTTGCTGGCGAAGGAAGCCGACAATAAGGTTGTGTAGCATTTTAATTAATCCTAATTAACATTTACCAATTAATAAAACTATTTTTGGTGTTAAACTTAAGGTTTCTCAAACCTTAGTGACCAAATCACCTTCAGAGGTTTCCTGGGGGGTTTGGCATCACGTAAATGTCCCCGTACCTTCTGATTCAACGAGCAGATATAAATCCAACATTTTTTACATTAGAAACTGTAAATAATTTAACCTTAGGCCAGTTATAGGCTTTTCTTTTACATACATTCGCGGAGTGGAATAAACTTCCCGAAGAAGAAGATAAAAAATTATAAGCGCTTTGTCAATTAATGCATTTAATAACACGCTGGATACATTATCCGAATCACATGACGAACACGCATCAGCGTATTGAGCTGTTAGTTTGTTCCCACCCCAAACAATAATACTTTTTCTAATCTTTCCCTTGTAACTTTAGACATTTTTGGTATCTAACGTGTTGGGTATTGGGTATAACCGAGCAGGAGGTCCGCGAGCAAGCCCTCTCCCGGCCGCTGGACATGTCCGCGATGGAGGCGAGCCTACGGCGCGCGCTGGCAGCGGCGGGCGCGCGGGTGGCGGCGGCGCGCGACCAGATCGACAATGTGGCCGCCAGCGAGGCCGCGCTCGACGCCAAGCTGGAGCGAAGGAAGGCTGAGCTGCTGCGGGCCGAGAAGCGGCTGCACACGGTCCAGAAGATCAAGTGAGAGCACAAAAATATGGTAACGAGCACACACAGCCACCCTGAGTGCCCAGTACGAGTTTTGTTTACTCTGCGTATTGATTCGATTACGTTTACGAAAACGAGGTTTTTTTGCGTCGTACCCATGGTGGCGAGTTTGCTTCTCGCTGGATGATCCTGATGTCTCCGCCGATTCTGTCGTTGATGTGATACTGTAGGGAATGGAACTCTTCATTCCTAACTCTATGGTTCCCATTGGCGGCAGGACCCAACCATGGTTTGGTCGATGTTGCAAAATAGCGTCTCGCCAGAAGCGCGAGCATTACAGTTAGTATTAAAATGTACTAACATAGTTATTAAGTGCACATTGTTATTAACCATAATTGGATCTCTGATATCTGAATAAATAAATAAATTGAAATTGAATTGAATTGAATTACCAAACCTGGGCTAACGCGGTGTCATCAAAGGATCCAAACACCAGTGTGCTCAAAAAGAAGTACAACTTTGCTACCAGGTCCTTTTAAGAAGGACATTGCTAAGGTGAAGTCATCGTTCATAGGTAGAATTGGCGAGATGCTAGTGCGTCTTCCTTCGAGTACGCGTGCATTCTGGTCTCTCGCCAAGGCTGTCTTGGGGAATTTCTGTCGACCGTCACTTCCACCATTGCACAAGACCGATGATTGCCTTGCCTATACTGCAATAGAGAAAGCCAATCTCTTGGGTACTCTTTTCGCATCAAACTCGACCTTGGACGATGGGGAAAACTCGCCACCAACCATACCGCATTGCGCAAGTTCAATGCCAAACGTTCGGTTCCTGCAAAGGTCAGTTCGTAAGGCTCTTTTTTACCTTGACATCCATAAGTCGAGTGGGCCCGATGCAGTCCCTTTCATCGTGCTACGGACGTGTGCTCCACAGTTGGCGCCGGTTCTAACGCGCCTTTTCCGGCTCTCTTATACTACTGGCGTTGTCCCGAGTTCTTGAAAGATAGCCCTTGTCCACCCGTTCCCCAAAAAAGGCGATCGCTCAGATCCGTCCAACTACAGGCCTATAGCCATCACCTCTTTGCTCTCCAAAGTAAAGGAAGAAATAAGTAATAATAACTAATGGAGTCCATTACAAACTGCCAGCTCTTAAGGTACTTAGAAGAGAATCAGCTACTAAGCGATCGCCAGTATGGTTTTCGCCGCGGTTGTTCGGCTGGTGATTTTTTAGTGTACGTCACTCACCGATGGGCGGAGGCAGTCGAGAGGAAAGGGGAGGCGCTGGCAATTAGCTTGGACATAGCGAAAGCCTTCGACAGAGTAACACAGGGCTCTTCTTTCTAAACTTTCATCATATGGGCTTCCTGGGAAATTGTGTGCGTGAGTCGCCAGCTTTCTCTCTGGGCGTAGCATCAAAGTCGTGGTTGACTGATCATGCTCTGACCTGAAGCCCGTGAATGCTGGAGTCCCGCAGGGGTGTGTGCTGTCGCCTTCTCTGTTTCTTCTGCATATCAATGACATGTTGCATAACAACAGCATTCATTGCTATGCGGACGACAGTACTGGGGATACGCTTTACACCGGACCTTTATTTCTCTGGAAAGCGTCATCGAGAACCGGAATAAACTTGTGACTGACACTGATAACATGTTACGGTCATATCTCGAATTGGGGCCGACTTAACCTAGTCTATTTTAACCCTTCCAAAACACAAGTTTGCGTTTTTACCGCTAAAAACATCCCTTCGTGGTATCTCTAAACTTTGAAGGAGCTCCCCTTGATTCCAAACCGACCATTGGAATCCTTGGCGTCGATGTTTCGAGTGACGTTCAGTTTTGCGGTCATTTGGAAGGTAAACCTAAATTAGCTTCGAAAAAGCTGGGTGTGCTCAATATAGTGGGACATCCCCGCTACACACGGCTTTAAAGTTTATACTGACACCCCTTACGAACTTCGCGGTTACAAAAGTAGTGTCAGGCTATCCATACGCAAGCACATGGGACCATCTACGTCAGGTCATAACGCCGGATCAGGACGCACCAAAGCGCATTCTTCATCCGGGTACTTTTAAGACAAGTGTCTCGTGCGAGATGCTCCGTTGACACGTATAGTCCACTACTTAATATCCGGACAGGTTACCGGAGCTGTAAGCTCGCTCACTTCTCGTTGCACCATAAGCTCGCAGTTCCACTGCTCGGGCCGTCAGCTCTACAGCCGACTACCAAATGTCCTCTTTGGTGGCGGAGTTGTAAGCCCACTCACTTCTCAGTACCATCCAGGCACCTCATCAGTTCCAAAAATCCTACGCGGCTGATTCAACCGGAGACTTTGCATCTAGCGGGCACCTCTACTAGTTATCCAGACTAGTATCGGAGATGTTGGAAGCCTACTTATTGAAAACCACCAAGCAGAACAACCAACTATGGACAACTCACGTGCCCCGCGGATCCTTTCGCTTCAGGCCCCACACTAGACCGCTACTCGGACCCGCTCGCTGTGCACGAAATGGAAGCCTGGCCAACCTCAACCAGACAGACGAACATTCCCACTTCTACAGCTAACCACATAGCCACCACGAGTCCAACCCATGTCCTGCCAGAGACGCCCGCGAAGGCATAACCGGCAAGGGGCCTAGAATCCGAACTCCCGTGGTAACCTTGAAAAGACAGCCGGACCCGTAGTTCCAGCTGCCATACCCTACCTATCAGGGTCAGTAGATAGGGACAGTATTTCACGGCCACCCATCGCTTACAACTTTACAAAGCACAAGTCAGGCCTCATATGGAATACTGTTCCCATCTTTGGGCTGGAGCGCCCTAGTACCAACTCCTCCCATTTGACCGCATTCAACGCAGAGCTGCTCGAATTGTCGACGACGTGGTAAAATCTGGTCTGCTCGATCCACTGGCCCTTCGGAGAGATGTTGCGTCTCTCTGTAAATTTTATTGCCTTTATCATAAGGAGTGCTCTGAGGGATTGTTCGGTTTGATCCCTGCCGCTGATTTTCTTCACCGCACTACATGCAATCGACTGTCTTTCCTTCCACACCAACTTGATGGATGGCGGTCTACTACTGTGCGTTTCTCGCGTAATTTTTGACCACGAACTACAGTGCTTTGGAACCAACTCTCAGCGACGGTATTTCCGGGAAACGAGCCTATTCCTTCCATACAGGCCGGCAACGCATCTGCGATTCCTCTGATATTGCGGGTGTCCATGGGCGGCGGTGATTGCTTCCGCCTGTTCGTTTGCCTCCTTCTAATATATTTATACATATATAAAAAAAGAAAATTTGTATAACAAATTTTTTATTCTTCTTTATATATAGCCAGAAGGCGCTGCTTCCATGCCATAGTATTTTTCGTTTTCGTTTACGTTAACGTGATCCAATGTCAAATGAAACTTACAGTAGACCCCTGAACATTATTAGTTAGGTACGTACCCAGCAAACAGCAAAGTTGCTCACTAAAGAGGATGCCGCCTTTCAGCCGCACAGAAAATCGAGTGACTTTAAAACCTTTTCAACCTACAGTTATAGACTTATCAGATGTTCTTCAAACTGCATTTGTAGGCAACACTTCAAATGTACCTATAGATAGAGTATAAAAAAATAGAGTTATGGATAGCGTTTGAATGATCCGTAAACTGGCACATATCGCTAGTATCCAACGCGACAGACTACGGTCCTTGACATGAATACATCGCTAATGTTCCTGTTTTGTTGGCGTCATGTGGAGCTGTTCTGGCATGGTTGCAGGCCGGCGTACCAGGGCGAGCTGACCGCGCTGGAAGGCGAGGTGGCGCAGCTGTGGGAGCAGTACGTGCTGCGCTACCGCTGCGTGGAGGCGCTCAAGCACCAGCTCAGCGTGCTCGAGGCGGCGCAGGCGGAGGTACGCCTCCCACGGTACCATACCAGACAGCAGAAGTCATACCAATAATTTTGAAATATTTTTGATGATGGTTTCGTAAACATGTTCGCTGTCTTAGAATACAACCTTTGTTTACAACGTAGCCCCAGTAAACCTTATATACCTACCGAAAAGAAGCATCAAAAAATCTAGCAAGATTTCTATGCGGCATTGCCCATGGAAACCGCTATGCCATTGTATGTGTCATTCTATCCAGGCAGCTGAAGAGCAGCAGGCTGCGATAATGCAGCTCATACACAAGTACGAGGCCGAGGACGTCCTGGGCAAGCTGAGCGATTCAGGTTTGAGTCGCTTTTTCTTACTTTACCCGCGTACATTTCAAAATTATTATGTATGTATCATAGTTACTTTAGATGGCATTCATATTTTCTAAGATTCAACTAAATGTAATTAAGTTCTAAAAATAAGTAAGTAATATTTTATTATCCTGAACAGTAAGTGACATTGACTTTACACATTGCGTTTTACACTTGCTGTGTTTGTTTTTACACTTCTAAGCATAACATTCTTTATTTAGAGAATAAGTGATTGGTGTAAAATGTTGGCAGATCTTATAAATAATGTATGAATAAACGTTTGTTGGTTCAACACCAAGTTACATTGACAAAATAATTAAACAATTAGTTTTTTAACTAACTAACTAAACTATAATAAAATTAATATGCTTTTAGATGATATGGATTCAAGCGATGAAGCGAAGGATTTGAGCGAAGCTAGGCAGTCGCGGCCGGCGACCAGGCCGAAGACGCGGCTAAGAATAAAGACTGCAGGTCTGTAGGCTAATAATCTGGAATCTTTCACTCGAATCATCCTAATTTATTACCACTTATCCGCATGTTAAAACATTTGGTCATTGCGTCATTTAAGATATCTTCTTAGATATTTTTTTTAAAGGAAAGGCACCATCAGATCCCCTAGATAATTTATTTGCAATCAACAAACCTCAGAATGTTTAAAAGAAATTAAAAGTGACTGGGACGATTTTTGCCAAAAATATTTTTCTATAAAGTGTGTCGTGCCCTAATTTTAAGCTCGCACAGAGAGCGCCCAAGCACATGCACGATGAGTGTTCTACAGGTGTGTTGAAAAAGCCTCCTGTGTTTCTTGCCAGTTCTTCTCGGTTGAAGGCTCTCCCAAAATCCGAACTGGTGGTTAACTAAATTTTAGTTATTATTATTTAAATTTAATTCTTACTTTTGACGTCAATGAGTGCCTGTAAAGGCTTGTATTGAATAAACAATTTGACTTTGATGAATGTGTGGTTGTGCCAGGCGCGGCGGCGGCGGAGGCGCGGCGCGCGTTCGGCAGCA